>JAMPIV010011867.1:0-396724 GCA_024509875.1 Oreohelix idahoensis
TCTTGTTAACACACCCTTGAGGTAGATTCATCATTATCCTTCTACCTACAACTCTGCCAAGAGTAATCTTGTGCGAAGGTAGACACCTTTGAAGACCCACATTAGTTACTCTTGAGTTTTGGACACTGTTGGACCACTACTGCAGAGCTAGGGGGGGGGGGCAACCCATGACACACACACGCACATATATAAATATATATAGACATAGATATATATATATATATGTATATATATATATATATATATATATATATATATATATATATATATATATATACATACATGTATGCACGGGTAGGAGTAAGACAAAAGCTGGTAACCTGATACGCAGTAGTTGGGTTGACTACCTCAACAGAAGAGACCCCGATGCCATTACAAGAACAGCTATGCTACCCCTGAAGATAAGCGAAAAAGAGGCTGACCTAAAACACTTCTTGTGCTACTTTACTCCAATAATTTAATCTTAGTTCTTTCCGTCTTAGACCAAGGGGCGGTATGCCAAGAGCTACTTCTTCTACTGGTGTTGATATAAATGCACCTGTAATGGTTCTCATAGCTGCATTTTGAATTATGTCTAGTTTTGCTTTGTTAGAAGCTGCAGCTGAGTCATGGACTATGCTCGCATAATCTAGTTTCCCCCTGATGAAAGACTTGTAGAACATAAGCATTATTTTATTGCTGGCCCCCCATCCATTACCCTTTACTATACTTAGTATATTTAGGGGTCCCCTACAGCTTTCTACTAAATTGTCTGTATGTTTATTCCAATTTAGTTGTTTATCTAAAGTTATGCCGAGAAATCTAGTTGTTGAGGAGGTACATATTTTCTGCCCGTTAATGGTTATATTGATTTTGTTATTATTTTTTTTTTAATTTCCTTTGCTGAATATCATACCTACTGTTTTGTTTACATTAATTTTGAAGCCCCAACTTTTCATCCACTCTGAAACTTTGTCTATTTATTTTTGAAGTTTTTGGTAAACATGGTCCAAGTTTTTTCCAGATCGCCAAATTGCACAGTCATCTGCAAATTGTGATATTGCATTCTTAATGTCGTTAAATTCATCTGCTGTATCATTTACAGCTATAGTGATCAGTGAAGGTGAAATCACTGATCCCTGAGGAATCCCATTCTGTTGTTCATATATTTCTGACTTATTGTTCACCTGTACAGCAAAATACCTGTCCTGTAAAAAGTTGTCAGCCATCACCGGTGCCAATACCTTATCGAGGTATGGCGGCTTGTGCACCCTGATTATTCCCAGAGCTATGCCAGCGGGAGTTTTACTCCTGTAAGGTTCTACCAAGCTGGACAGGTTTGCGCGGGCAGGAGTCAGACTAAAGCAGACACCCTGGTCCTCCAGGTTGGGGGTTTTAGCATAGGGCTGACACCCCTGTCTATGTAAAACAAATTGAAGTTACGGAAACAACAACGAATAAACAAACTTTGCTGCGGGACGGACATCCGGAGTCTAAGGCACGTATGATTGTCAGTCGTGAAAGCCGAAAGGAAGCCACTGACATGAGAACGGACGTCCTGACCGCAAAACATGATACAAGAATAGGATTTTGGAATGTCAGGACAATGAATGAGACGGGTAAACTAAAACAGGTCACGGCAGAAATGAGAAACTATAGGTTACACATTCTAGGCATAAGCGAGAGCAGATGGACAGGGGCAAGAAAAGTTAAAACAGCAACAGGAGAAACAGTACTTTACTCTGGAAGAAGGATGGACAGCACTGTCATGGAGCAGTCTATCCTTTCTCTTTCACATTCTTTTATTCAGTCCATCCTGTCACTGTTTTCTAGTCTTCCATATAAGACCTTTTTTTTCCCACCGAGAACGCTAGATCAGGTGAAGTGCATGTGTGACAGTGCCGGTTGTTTCTTTTATTTATATGTCACAATGCTACTACTGTACAACTACTAGGTGACTGAGGCATGCCTAGTTATTTATTATTTACTTTGTTTCTTTCCTCCAAGCGAGACTATTTCTCCTACTGGCCCCCTTGTTCCGCCAGAGATGGTGATTCCTGGATGAGATAAGGTTCGTCTTTTGTTCAACCCAGACCACGTTCTTCCCTCCTTGGTGGTGAGCAGCGACGTGCTTGTACTAGTTGTTTTAGGGCTATATATGTTATATAGGTTTAACTCTTTCTCACATACCCACTCCACATCCTTTTATTGATTAAACCAACGTGAGTGCTGAATTTCCAAACATAATAGCTTTTATTTACATAACATGTTCCACAATCCTTTTTCATAAAGGTACATTCCAATCTCCATTTTATATCCAGGCATCCAGACCTAGGCTCTATGTATTTTCTCAAAGATTTTATTATTATATTCCTTACTGTAGACTCTTGACTAAAGTACTATAACCTGTCAGGCCTGGCTCAATTGCATGCATCAATATCAATTCATAAATTACATATAAAGTTATATAATGTCAGGTGCAGCTGTGGAGGCATCTTCATACTTACTCTTTAGTGAGAGGGCGCATGAGTTGTTTCTCAGTAATCTAATTCACCATTTACTCTTCTGTCCTCTAATCTGTTTCAACCTGATCAGTCTTATACCATGTTAAGAAGCATCTCAAACAAAACCAACTTATTTTGTTAATCCAACGTCGACAAGTGTTGTAGTATCTGGCTTTGATACTTACGTTGGCGAGAGAGCGCATAACCATACGACAGTGTTGCAAAACTCTATGCAATTTTCTTGTTTAATAACAATGTCTCATCTTCTTTGTATGACAGCCCATCCTGGCTATCTGATAATAAAAGTTATCCACTTTTTCTTACGCTTTAATATTGCCTTAGCTTCAATATTCTCTTCTGTAGCTCGCTCCCTTAAATATGAGCGTCATTAGCCAGTGACAACATGTTGAGCGTGTTAAAAAAAAAAACATGTCTCTCCTCACTTAAGTCAAGCATAATTAGAGTAAAAGACCTCTTACCAGAATATACAGAAGTCCGTTACCTATCACTGTCTTACTATCACCCCTATGAGCTAATCCTAGGTTTAGCAGCACAAATTATCAATCAATTCTAAGTGTTCTCCTGAATTTCCTATTACTATCTTTCTATATCTAGCTAATTCTGTAGACCTTCTGCAAACCGCAGGTTTCACATTTCTTGAGAGCCCAGCAAAACTTGACTTGCTCTGTCAACTTCTCTGGTAGGACTGATCTCCTTTCGTCCTTCAATTTCCTATCTGATGGTCCAAAGTTGTTTTAGTTAATACGATTGGTCCATTGTTCAGTTCACTCACCTATCGCCACGCTTAATTCTATGCTGTCAACCCCGTGAACTGTGCTACATAACTGTTTATATTTCGCTTACTTTTTCACGTGCGTTTCCCTATCCTAACTCACTAAACTTGTAAAGGGCGTTAATATTCATAGTTATTCCCCTTAGTACTTTACCTTAGTTTCATTAATCCTTCTATATCTTTACTAAAATTAATCTGATATGCAAAGTTGGTAAACTCTAATGATGTATACTTAGATTTCTTTAAGGTCTAAAAAGGTTCCCTCCCTTACAAAAAACACTACATTTTCATTCTTTTATCTCCCATGTTAGGAACAAATAACTTATTACTCAAATTATTCAAATTTCTAAAACCATTTTCTCATACTTTGTTATATTAACGACCCAAAATTATTGTTCAACTGACTTAAACCTACAGTGTATTTTACACTGCACAACCACACGGTGACATATACGTCCCGGGGCCGTTCAAATGTATCCCGCAGGGAAACATTTGTGTTCTATCAAAAAAAAAAAACTATTATCTATTTACCCCACTAACATCTCTAATACTATTACCATGGATGCTCACAATACGAAAAAATAAATTAAATTATAATGGCAAGTATATCATGCATTTAACTTCAATGCTACCACCAAAAAATCATGGCTCTGCCTTAATCTATATATATATATAAATATATATACATGATCTTATTTTCGACATGGTCACTGCCTCTGGAAACAGAGGTTTGTCAGTACCTTTATATGTCTTGAAATATCTGCTGTTAATGTAATTTATCCACTTTTTAAGCTTTAATTATGCCTTTGCTTCAATATTCTCTTCTGTAGTTCGCTCCCTTAAATATGAGCGTCATTAGCCTGTGACAAATTTGCTGAAAGTCAAAAAATAGTTCGAAACTCATCTTACCGTTATATACAGAAGTCCGTTACCTATCACTGTCCTACTATCACCCCTATGAGCTAATCCTAAGTTTAGCAGCACAAATTATCAATCAATTCTAAGTGTTCTCCTGAATTTCCTATTACTACCTTTCTATATCTAGCTAATTCTGTAGACCTTCTGCAAACCGCAGGTCTCACATTTCTTGAGAGCCCAGCAAAACTTGACTTGCTCTGTCAACTTCTCTGGTAGGACTGATCTCCTTTCGTCCTTCAATTTCCTATCTGATGGTCCACAGTTGTTTTAGTTAATACGATTGGTCCATTGTTCAGTTCACTCACCTATCGCCACGCTTAATTCTATGCTGTCAACCCCGTGAACTGTGCTACATAACTGTTTATATTTCGCTTACTTTTTCACGTGCGTTTCCCTATCCTAACTCACTAAACTTGTAAAGGGCGTTAATATTAATAGTTATTCCCCTTAGTACTTTACCTTAGTTTCATTAATCCTTCTATATCTTTACTAAAATTAATCTGATATGCAAAGTTGGTAAACTCTAATGATGTATATTTAGATTTCTTTAAGGTCTAAAAAGGTTCCCTCCCTTACAAAAAAACTACATTTTCATTCTTTTATCTCCCATGTTAGGAACAAATAACTTATTACTCAAATTATTCAAATTTCTAAAACCATTTTCTCATACTTTGTTATATTAACGACCCAAAATTATTGTTCAACTGACTTAAACCTACAGTGTATTTTACACTGCACAACCACACGGTGACACATGTATTAAATTTCGTTAAGCAGGCAATTTAGATTCCGCCAGGTAGAGTTTTGCGAAGACGCGATGGTAATGGTATGTTTTTCTGGGAGACATCAATTAACCTGTGACCACCTATTTCCGGTCTAAAAAGTGAATTTATCAGAGAAAATGTAACTTATCTTTTTTCTTGATGAACACCGTGAAAGCAGCCGAAACTAAAGTTTAAGTACATAAGACTTTTAAAGAATATGGACAGATAGAGAGAGAGATATTGTACACAACTGTGTGTAAAGTCAATAACGTGCTTATGAATACTTGTATATTCAAATATTCAAGTTCGGACTGTGTGACCCTGAAGTGATCTTGTGCGGCGAGTTATCTCCCAAAATTAATTGTTTAATTATTGCTTAATGATATAAGTGTAATTTGCAGAAGAGGTATGCGGTTGACTAAGATAAGACACAAATGCTATGCTATTGGATTTAGTTTTCTTCCATATCCATTATGTACCTGTATAAAATATTAATTTTCTTATATGATTTGCTTGTAGTATTACTGTGCATTATTGCTTGCCTTATTAGAACACAACTCTGTTATAAGCATACATTATGAAAGCTGTTGTTCCTTGCTGAAAGATAATTAAGACTTAATTATTTACTAAAGATACACCAGACTACAAGACACTGTTGATTGTTGAAAATAGTAAGACATATTAAGTGTAGAGGAGAGACACTTGACTTGGAAGGATGAGGACAGAGCCTGTTAGACAATAGTCACTGAGACATCTTTTACGTACAGTGTACTGGACAGTCAAAGTCTTCAGTGGTAAGTGTGCCTATGCTCTGAGACCAACAGTCTTTGGGGAGGAACTCAATATATGTAAAATCTTTTTAGACAAGAGATTAATGGTCCCCTTACTTCGTTCTCCAGTGCAGAGTGTCAGTAACATAGGACCTGGCTTCGCCCTCCTTCAATTTTGCTGAGCTCAAAAATCAAGAAGGGACAGGGACTGAATCTTCACCTCTGAGTGTGAACCAGACAGCCTTGAAGACACTAGTGCCACACAGGGCAATCAGTCACCACCACGTGCTCTCATCAAGAAGTCACAGCAGAGTGTCCTCTCTGCCTACATCCTACAAGAACACTACGATAAATAAGGCACCCCACTGGGACCTAGATTCCTTATATTTCAGATGTAAACATGATTCTTTTCCATATTTCTTTTTAATCAGATGTAAAATAACCCTCTGTAAATGTGATTCCCTCAATAAAAAGCATATTGTTTATTTACTTACTACACGTCTGAGTCAATTTGATAAAATATCAAAAGCCTGTCCAGAGCTCTCTTTTTGTGATTAATTCCCGTTCTTGTTTACTGTCCTCTTTATTGTTGAATTGTCAACATCATGTGGTGTATGTTAGTTGTGGAACAAAGTCACGTGGGAGAACAACTTGTCTGTTATTCTTACATGGTATTTAATTACCCTTGATTCCAGACAGTTAATCTCTTGGTTTCATAACAAATAACATCACTATTACAGTATTGCAAGAAAATCAATCTATATTCTTACTTTTATCTAGAGCAGTTGACCAGTGTCGACTTTGCTCTCTCCCTACGCGTGACAAGTGAAGTGCTCGCCTCGAGATTTAAGTATCCTAGCGCACAGTAGCTCTCGCGGGTGATACGAACAGCAAAGAGCTGAGACATAAACCATCGCCTTTGCTCATAATTATTGCTTTTCTTCACCTTCTAGAGTGAGAATCTTTTTTTATCCCCTAGACTTTATCGCTGTAGCATCTGGACAGGAAGTTAAGAATTATTTTAAGCTAGTAGTTTGGTGGTTTTCCTTTTTCAAATAATTTTCTAAGAAGTTAATTTTAGTTAAGGAGTGAGTGAGTGTGTGGAGTTAATGTGCTATTAGTCATATTCTGTACACTAGACAAAAAGCATTGCTTTGGTATAAATTGTTCTTGTATATTGGGAGATAATTTACCCACAAGATTTATTCAGCACAAACAATGGCTGAATTAGCCAAAGTAAGATCTAGTTTAATGGAATTCGCTAAGGACATGGGGATGGTAGGTAATGAGTTAACGAGTTTCATTAGCCCCGAAATCGACAAACATCTTGACAGAGAAGAGAAATTAGAAAATGAGCGAGCAAAGAGAGAAGCACAGGAGAGGAGAGAAATTCGACAAGCAGAGGAGAGAGAAAAAGAAAGGCAGCATAACACTAGATTAAAGGAATTAGACGTAAAAGCTAGAAGAGTTGAAGTAGAGGCTAGTCCCAGTACATTAGAATCTTCTGGTGCCTCTCCTTCAGCAAATGGTAACACAATTACCAGTCATGCTACAGGAACAAATGCTATGTCATTTCCTTTAGAAATTTTCTCCAGCAGCGCCGAGAAAATCGACACGTACCTTGATAGATTCGAACGATTTGCCTCGTCTTATGGTCTGGACAAAGATAAATGGACGCTCAAACTCTCACAAGGATTACGTGGAACAGCATATGAGGTGTACATGAAGTTGCCGATTACTGAGAAAAATAAATATGATACTCTAAAGAAGGCCCTTTTACAAAGATTTGAACATAATTCAGAAGCTTACAGGAAACAGTTTCGTCGGGCCAGAAGAGACATAGGGGAAACATTTGCACAGTTTGCAGCTCGCCTAGAATCCTATCTGCAAAAATGGTGCACGTTAGGAAACTTTCCCGAGTCTCTGGAAGGGCTTCAGGAAATGATTATCATGGAACAACTCAAGGACACAATGACACCAGATATGAGAAGGTTCCTAGCAGAGCATAGGGCCGAAAACCTTGAGACGTTACTCACTCTGGCTGAAAGGTTTAAGGGAGCTTTGGCAGAAGCTCAGTCTATAAGACGGAAATATACTAATATGCCTGCAAAAGCATCTACACACCCCTGTTCCGACAATCAGCCTAAATCTAGTAGATTTTCCCATAAAGCCCAGAACCCATCACAAACTTATAAAAGGATCAAACAGGAGAGGACCTCTTCTAACCAGAAGACGGGGAGGAAGTGGTGTAAGGTGTGTAAGACGAACACACACCACACTCAAGAATGTAAAATTAAACCCGCTCCTCAACATGCTGCATTTATACAGACAAAATCGCCAAGGAAGAATCCAAAGAGGCAACAGAATAGCTTCAACCAACCGTCCGTTACTGACACAGTAAAGGTAAATGGACAGCACGTATTATGCCTCTATTACACGGGACTGGAATTTGATGAGGTTGTCGCCTCATCTCTGGTAGACCCTTGCCAGGTAACACCAGACACTGTGGAACTTCGTGGAGCCACAAAAGGTGACAAGACAATGACTCTGCAAAAAGCAATTATCCAAGTAGAATCCCGCTTTGTGTCAGGGCAGATCAGAGCAGCAGTCATGGATGACCCAATCTATGATCTGATCTTGGGTTGTAGATACGTATTCCTAGGTGAACCAAAAGAACCTCTTGTTTTTGCGGCAGTGACAACCAGAAGTAAAGATCCGAGTGAACAGGAGCCAGCACCTGTGCAGAATCCCCTCCCTCAGTAGTTAAAGAATGTTCAAACACAGGTTACAACTCTGGCCTCCTGCTTCAAGAAACTGCCATTTGCCAATACTCCCCTGCAGAAAGGAAACTTTTATATGAAATTGGGATTAATATACCGTAGAGCAGGAAACATAGGACTAGAACATGGGCAACTAGTCGTTAATCTACGTACATGAACCAAATCTTGGAGATGGGTCATACACTTCCAATCAGTGGTCACATGGGTCAACACGCCACCATGCAACGCATATCAGTCCATTACTATTGGCCTGGGATAAATGCAGATATCATCCGATTTGTTAATTCCTGCGCCCAGTGTCAAAGAGTGGCCCCTAAACATTGGACATCCCCCGCGACGTTAGGAGAGATGACAATAATAGGAACTCCCTTCGAGAGAGTAGCTGTGGATATCATTGGACCTCTTGATGGAACTAAAAGGAGAAACCGCTGCATTTTAACACTAGTCGACACATGTACAATGTGGGGTGAAGCCATTGCACTACCCTCATCAGACTCAGTGCATGTAGCAGAAGCATTAGTGAGTATATTCACCAGGCTAGGTTTTCCTCGACAAATACTTACAGATAATGGGTCTCAGTTCAAGGGAAAGTTATCGGAAGAGGTTTTCCAAGTATTTTGTACACAGCATATTCACACCTCGCCCTGTCATCCTCAGTTCAATGGACAAGTTGAGAGGTTCAATGGAACTCTCATCACTATGTTGCGCAAATTGGCTCAGGAAAAACCAGGAACTTGGGATTTGTTTCTACCTGCTGCGTTATTTGCCTACCGAGAAGTGCCACACGCTTCGACTGGTCTCCCTCCCGCCACCTTATTGTTCGGGCGTCCAATCAAAGGACCGCTTGAAGCTCTTCTTTGGGCTATGACAGATGAAAGTGCAGACGACAGTATTGTTACGGCATCAAAATATGTCCAGGAACTCAAGGATCGCTTAAAGTTGGTTGGGAGATGGCATCAACAAACTTGCGACGAGCGCGTAGTAAGTATGCCAAACATTACAACAAATCAGCCAAGGACAGGAAATTGCATATTGGGGAGACAGTACTTTTGTTGTTGCCGAGTGGCAACAATAAACTTCAAATTGGTTGGCAGGGACCATTTGTGGTGGTACAGAAGATTTCTCGTACTAATTACAAAATCTCCAAGAAGGGGAAACATAAGATTTATCATGAAAATCTTCTTAAAAAATATATAGAACTCCCAAACCTTGAACCAGCTCATCTTATTACCCTGGCGGTTGCCACAGAAGTGGAAAATGAAGACAAAATATATGTTGAGTATCTGCTTGGTCCACAAGAATCGCACATGGATGTGCAAATAAGCTCAACTTTAGGAAGCGCAGAAGGTGAACAAGTCAAACAACTTTTAGAAGAACACCACTCAGAAGTGCTCACAGATAGGCCGGGTCTGACTAATCTCGTCGAGTTTGAGATGAAAGTGACAGATCCAACTTCTGTCATGGTGAAAACATACCCAATACCGTATGCAAAAGCAAGTGCATTGCAAGAGGAAATTGAGCAATTATTAAACGCCAATATAATATCCAAATCTGAATCACCCTATAGTGCGAGTGTTGTGCTCCTCGAAAAACCTAGTGGAGAAGCTCGTCTCTGCATCGACTATAGACGACTTAATGCTGTGACAGAGTTCCAATCAGAACCCTTACCTGACCCCAATGGACTCTTCACCAAATTAAGTAAGGCTAAATTCTTCACAAAAATTGACCTGAGCAAGGGTTATTATCAAATCCCGGTCAAGAAAGAAATTAGGCCGTTGCTTGCTTTCAGTACTTCTGAAGGACATTATCAGTTTAATGTTCTGCCATTTGGGTTGAGCAACGCTCCGGGTATCTTCACCAGAATGATGAGGAAATTAATCACCCCATTGCAAAATAATGCAATCCACAACTTTATGGATGACATATTAATAGCAACGAGCACATTTGAGGAACATTTGGAATCCCTCGCCCAGCTCCTCCAGTGACTGAAAGAGACGGGACTTAAGGCGCGACCCAGTAAATGTTTAATTGGTTTCAAGGAGTTATAATTTCTGGGATACACGATCACTCATGGCTGTATGTGGCCTGTGTATAAAAACGTTGAGAAAATAAAACAAGCACCACGTCCTATTACCAAGAAAGACACCCGTTTATTTCTGTCCCTTTGTGCCTATTACCAGCGCTTTATTCAGGGTTTTAACACACTGACTGCCCCGCTGATGGAGCTGATCAGAAAAGGCCAGCCAGAGAAAGTAGTTTGGACTCCAGATTGTGAAGCAGCGTATGCTACACTTAAACACAAGCTGACATCACGACCTGTACTGAGACTACCGGACCTAGCAAAGCCGTTTGTGCTGCGCGTAGACGCATGTAACAGTGGAATTGGGTCTTCACTGATGCAGACAGATGATGACAAATCTGACTTGTTGTTTCCTGTAGCCAATGCCAGTCGTAGGTTAAACTCAGCAGAGAGGAATTATTCAACAATTGAAAAGGAGTGTCTTGCATTAGTATGGGCGGTACAAAAACATCAGCCATATTTCTATGGAGTACAATTTACAGTACAACGTGACCATGCCCCACTTATGTTTCTAGCGGCGTCAAAGAAACTAAATGCACGACTCATGCGTTGGGCTTTACTACTTCAGCCTTATTCCTTCAAGGTGGAATACATCCCAGGGAAAATCAATATGGGAGCAGACTTTCTGAGCAGGAATACGCTGGCAGAATTAGACACAATCGAGGAAACACCATCGGACTCAGCATCGCTGTCCGAGGGATCGTAGAAGTACACGAAGAGTGTGAAGATTAGACGTGACGTTAGAATAAATACGCGATGGAGTGCAAAAAAGAAAGTTAGACTCGCGTTGTTAGTCTGACAACTAACTTAAATGGGGGGCTATCTGTAATAGAGCTGTCTATCCTTTCTCTTTCACATTCTTTTACTCAGTCCATCCTGTCACTAATTTCTAGTCTTCCATATAAGACCTTTTTTTCCCACCGAGAACGCAAGATCAGGTGAAGTGCGTGTATTAAATTTCGTTAAGCAGGCAATTTAGATTCCACCAGGTAGAGTTTTGCGAAGACGCGATGGTAATGGTATGTTTTTCTGGGAGACATCAATTAACCAGTGACCATCTATTTCCGGTCTAAAAAATGTATTTATCAGAGAAAATGTAACTTATCTTTACTCTTGATGAACACCGTGAAAGCAGCCGAAACTAAAGTTTAAGTACATAAGACTTTTAAAGAATATAGAGAGATAGAGAGAGAGATATTGTACACAACTGTGTGTAAAGTCAATAACGTGCTTATGAATACTTGTATATTCAAATATTCAAGTTCGGACTGTGTGACCCTGAAGTGATCTTGTGCGGTGAGTTATCTCCCAAAATTAATTGTTTAATTATTGCTTAATGATACAAGTGTAATTTGCAGAAGAGGTATGCGGTTGACTAAGATAAGACACAAATGCTATGCTATTGGATTTAGTTTTCTTCCATATCCATTATGTACCTGTATAAAATATTAATTTTTTAATATGATTTCCTTGTAGTATTTTATTACTGTGCATTATTGCTTGCCTTATTATAACACAACTCTGTTATAAGCATTGTAGTGGATTTGATGGTATTGTATGATTGTGATATTACCTAGTGTGATGCATGAGGTCAGCTGTGAAGGCTCCTGAGATAAATGTAGCTGTGAATGTACAGAAGGCCCTTCTTGCTACCACTACGACCTCACACCTATCTTTTTTTTATAATGAATGTGGCTACGTTAAAATTCTAGGGTACTGATATGTAATGTGTTGTGGTAGTTTACATACACACACACAGATATTTAATAAGTCTAATAATATTAATAAAATGTTATAACACACTGAACTAACTCAAGCTGTGTAAAATTTTTGATTATAAATTTTCTTTAAGTTTATTTGTTCTGAACCAAGGTTTTATTTTGGTCAGAACATATGAACGGTTTTGCAATTATTAATGAAATGCATGAATATATGGCATAATAAATGAAAGGTGTGTACTTTACAAGACTAGTTAATATTACTACTGTTTATAGTTATAATTTATCCGGGAGAACGATTAATGGATGTGCTGTTGGGGTGGCCTCATCACTCCCTGTCTATGGCGACTACACATTGTCCATTTATTGATGGAAATATAATTGGTGTGTTGGAAAATAAGTTGAGTTGGTGAATTTCCAGCAGGCCAGACGCTCACGTATCTTGAATGAGTAGTTCTGGTGCTGGAATCTGGTGGCCCCACCTCTCCGTGCTTGGGGGCAATAAGGCTGCTCTGCCAAAATATAAACTGTACGGGTCCACTCTTGTGTTATTCAACTCATCATTTGACACCACATTGGTGCCAAATAAAAACTCACAGTTCTGCAATAAAAGTATTGGTCATGTGTCAGAATTCCATCCTCTAAACCATTTCTGGACACAACACTACACACAACAACACCACATAGACGGGTCAGATCTCTTTGACCATACAACACATCTTACCAAGTTGGTTTCACATAGGATAAGTTCCCCCAGACTACATATTCTGAAATATGTTCATTAGCTTCTTGCAATAGAATAGGATAGGTGATATGTTCCACTGATCTCAACACTTGATCCGTCCTTCATAATCCTTGCTGGAGTTTATGTATTTTGTTTGTCTCTAGACCCTGAACTGGGGCGGGGGGTCTAGAGCGAATCCTTACTTGTGGTAAGGGATAGATTTTGATATGGCAGTATCAAATCACTCGAAACATTAAACACATATTAAAATATACAAAGACATACTTTCAGTCTTACCAGAATTATGAATATAGAACACAGTTAAATGCTAGCAAAACTCAGCTGAGCTGCTGGCTTTAGTATGGCGTCCCTCTAAATATTTCAATTAGCTTCTGGGAAATACACCACTGAATTATTTACTGTGTCTACTAGGACAACTTATGACGAATGGCAAAAATGCGCGTGTGAGCGCCGATAATATATTCATCTATGGCCAATCACCGCCTTTTTTCTTTTTCAAATTCAAACCTCCTACCAAAAGTCATTTCAGTCATACCTCAGTCAAGTATGTATTATTGTCTGTTGGTCCGTCTGTCTCTACTTGCGTTTCACAAAAAACACACTTGTTTTTTGAACCAACTCTGCCTTCCCCTATACAATTTTGCCTTTAAAGTTATTTTTAGCCACAATTCTCCACCCCATCCCCTCTTTTTCATTCCAACTAGATTTTAGCACTTGAGTCTCAAGGCCGCAGTTTTTGAAAATTAGGGACATTTTTTTGTTTCAATGCAGTCGCTCGCTGATATGAACAACACAGTCTTTTGTCAATATCTTTCTTATTATCTATCCGTCTGTATAAATGAAAGCATATTATTTCACTGCTCAAGATGGGCCATCCGGCCAGCTAGGTTTTATATTCCTAACATTATTATTAAAAAAAAGTTACTTTTCAAGGTTAGTTGGTTTTTTGAAATATTTTCGAGCATCTTCTGTAATGCGTTCGTCACTGCATTCAAATAAACTGACTAAGTTATCGCAAAAGCGTCCAAGAAATGACTGTTTCGTATAATAGCTAAGGTCCCTTTTGTCACTTTCTTTACCTTGTGTCAACTTGGGGACGTGAATTTTTTTCCTTGCCCCACCAATTGCGTCTTTTTAGTCTTGCTAGTTTCAAGCACGTGTTCAGTCATATTTTTTCCTTTTGATCTCCGTTCTCATCCCGTTCCAAGGGTAAACGTTTTGCCTTCACGTCTAACAATTTAATTTCCATGGCGGGTGGTGACCCGCGGCGTGGGCGATCATGTCTGCTAGTAGCTTACGCATTAGTTTTTATCCCTACATTTTATCTTTGGAGATATTTTAACGTTGTATCACGGTTAATTTTATGACACATCTCCCCACTTGAAAACATGCCTACGGCAAGTTCCAAAACCAGTGATACACATAGATAAAATTACTCCTCACGCCTGCCACTACTCTAATTTTGATCACAGGGGTGCCGACTGAGGAAATCTGCACCGACATTCAATTTGCCTGGGATATATTGGATACTAAACTGATAAGGTTGAAGCAATAAAGACCACCTCAGCAATCTTGCGTTTTCATGCTTAGCCTGAGATAAGAATACGAGAGGCTGATGATCCGTCTCGACCACAAAAGTCCTACCATACAGATAGATTTGAAACTTCTTTATTGCCCAGACCAACGCTAAACATTCTTTTTCGCTTGTGGAATATCCTTGTTCCGCCTTATTCAATTTGCGGCTTGCATAAGCGACTGGTTTCAGTTCCCCATCAGGTGAAGATGATCTTTTCAACAAAGCCGCCCCGAGTCCTACATTACTTGCATCGGTTCTTAAGACAAAGTCCTGTGTCAAATCAGGCAGTTTGAGAATAGGCTTGCTAGTGAGTTTTTCCTTTAAGTCTTGGAACGCTAATTCACTTTGCGCAGTCCAATTAATTTTATCTGGAAGTCCCTTGCGAGTCAGATCAGTCAGAGGAGCACAAATAGAGTTAAAATCTTTGATATATTTTTGATAAAATCCGCATAACGACACGAATGATCGCACGTCCTTTTTGTTTGTGGTCTAGGTGCTCTCTGCAGTTTTTCCAAGTTCTTGGGATCAGGGGTCATGTTACCCTGATATACAGTGTTTCCCAAGAATTCCAACTCTTTGCATCCAATACAACATTTTGTTGGCCTAGCAGTTAAGTTCGCCTCCCTAAGCCTATTAAATAACATTTTTAGAGATTCAATGTGTTCTTCAAATGTCTCTGTGGCGAGGAGAATATCATCCATGAAATTCGTGATACATGGGTTATTCAGGGGATCCAACAATTTGCGCATCATCCTTGAAAATACACTCGGAGCATTTTTCAGTCCGAATGGTAGCATGTTGAATTCATAATGTCCATCCGAAGTGCTAAAAGCCAAATAAGGTCTCACTTCAGGCTTCACTGAAATCTGGTAATAGCCTTTACTAAGATCCACCTTTGAAAAGTATTTTGCCTTGTTCAATCTGGCAAATAACTGTTTTGTGTCTGGTAATGGATCCACTTGTCCTTCTGTGACAGCATTCAGTTTCCTGTAATCTATGCACAGTCTATGTTCCCCAGTGTCGCAAAATGGTTTCAAGTCATTGCAAACTGGTTCAGTTAGATTTATAAACCCGTCAACGATCGATTGACTGCTTTCAAAATGGCGGCGTATCAGCGAAATGTGTATCAGACAGAGGAAATCGCCAACGATAAATAAAATCAGAAGGGAATCCGTATGAAAAGGATTTTACATTTCAGTACAGGGAAGGATTGTGTATAACTGCATAATAGAAGGAACGGTAGGAAGTTCTCATTTACGGAGATATATGCGTATTTCGGCTGCCCACAGTTACGCGGAAAAGCGTGTAACCCACTTCTGTTCTAAATATTAAAATCAACAAATAACAGTTTGGGAATTTACATGGATAGGAAGATAGAGTTTTATCAGCTGTATAAAACAAGATAAGATGGAACAATATGGATATTATATATGCCGAGAATGAGAAAGGCAAAATTTCAGTCGACGCACAGATTGGCTGAAATGGATGTTTGGGAAAGATTTTTTTTTGCCTAGTTCTAGCTGTGACGTCAGTACCCTCCTATACGTCCGCGCTAAGCGTATATAAACGTATCGGTAAAAACTGCAGAGATACATAACGAAAGAGGTTTGAGACAGACTGGAGGCAGAGTTTCGCCACTACCCATGAATTGTGAGCGGATCGCCAGAAACATTGTTCAGTCCAGTATCTGAAGTCTGAGGGTAAGCGAAATTATGATAACTACCGTGTATAATATTTGTTATTTCAGGTTCATACAGAATTCACAAAATATGCCTGTATAATATTCATTGATATAACGTATTATTATTTTAATATGATTTATTCATGTGCATTGTGGATGATTGTTGCTTGTCATCATGTGACATATTCTTTCCAGAACGTTGTCTCCATTACAGCTGCTCTGAACGCATCACGATTCTGGGCAAGTCGACCTGCATCAGCCAAAGACAAGTTCAGACTCTCTGTGATGTCCTGGGTCCACCGTCGTCTAGGTCGACCCCTTCCCCTTTTTCCAGGGACCATGCCTTCCATCACTGTTTTTTCCAGACTATTATGTCTTTTTATATGACCGAAAAATTTCAGCTTCCTTATTGCGATGGTATTTAGGAGCAATGTTCCTGTACGTTTAGTGAGTGCAGTACTTCTCTGTTGGTCTTTTTTTTCTGTCCAGGGTATTCTCAACATCCTTCTGTAGCATTTCATTTCGAATGATGTAATCTTTTTTGCAACTGTTTTATTGAGTGTCCAAGTCTCGCAGCCGTATGTTGCTACTGGGAATATACATGCTCTGATCAGTTGTAACTTTGTTTCTTTGCTTGTGCCTTGCCATAGGTTTTTCATCTGTATTAGCTTATGTGAAGCAATTGCAAGTCTTCTTTTAATTTCTACTGCACAGTCGCCAGAGCTGTTAATGATTGATCCTAAGTATTCGAATTCATTGACACTTTCCAGTTCTTCGTTATCAATTTCAATTTCTGGTTTGGTCTTTACTTTGTCTGTTGTCAATACTTTGGTCTTCTTGGTGTTTAGGTATATCTTCTGGGCCTCGCTGTGTTTTTTGGTGGACAGAAGTAATTGTTCAAGTCCTTTTGGGTTGGTCGATAGGAGGACTGTGTCGTCAGCATATCTGATTTCCGGGATCTGGTACCCGCCGATGTTAAATGAGTCAAACTCTGTGTGTTCTTGGTCATCTCTTACGTTTCTCATGATATTCTCGGCATAAATGTTAAACAGGTAAGGGGAAAGGGTACAGCCTTGTCTTACTCCTTTCTGTACTTCAAACCATTCTGATGTTTCCCCCTCTATTCTTACGGCTGCCTGTTGTTCTTGGTACAGCAGTGCGATGAGTTGTATAAGGTGGTTTGGAAATCCCATATTTTTCATAATAGCCCATAACTGCTGATGTTGTACACAATCGAAAGCTTTGGTGTAATCAATGAAACAAGTATGTAGGTCAACGTTGAATTCTCTACACTTTTCTATGATGATCCTCATGTTGAATATATGATCTCTAGTGCCTCTACCTGGTCGAAAACCCGCCTGTACTTCATTTATTTCTGCTTCTAGCTTTTGTTGCATCCTTTTCATTATGATTTGTAAAAGTATTTTGCTGGCATGGCTTATAAGAGCTATAGTTCTGTAGTTTGTGCACAGTTTCAGGTTGCCCTTTTTTGGCAAGGGTATGTAAATTGATCGTTTCCATTCCTTGAGCCAAATTCCGCTTTGCCAGATCTTGCAGCATAATGCATGGTATATACGAGCGCTGCCTTCTCCTCCTGCCTGTATCATTTCAGCTGTTATTTCATCACAACCAGGAGATTTTCCACTTTTTAAGTGTTTGATTGCATTCCGGACTTCCTCTATGGTAGGTTCTGGTTCACGTTCCGCTTCATTCATGACGTTGTTATCTGCCGCTTTGTTTATTTCCGTATACATTTCTTGACAGTACTCCTTCCATCTGTTCAGAATATCTTTACGTTCTGTTAGAGTTTCGCCTTTCTTGTCGTTTATTGCTCGGGGTGATGATTTAAAGTTGCTGTTTTTCAATGTTCTTACTTCAGAAAACATATTCTTACTCAATCCCTGTTCGCGCATTTCCTCTATTTTCCTGCAGGTGTCGTTTATGTATTGTTGTTTGTCTTGTCTGACTCGTTTTTTAATCTGCTTTGTGTATTCCTTGTACAACTCCTGATTTTCTGTATCTTTTTTGGACTTCATTTTTCTTCTCTCTACCACCAACTTCAGTGTTTCGTCTGAGATGTATTCTCGTCTCTTTATACTTCTTTTAGGAATTAACCTCTGTGCATTTGTAATATATACATCTCTGATGTTATTAGCAAGTCCATCTGGTGTCATTTCCTCCTGTACTGCCATAAGAATGTCAAATTGGTTCTGAATATCGACACTGTACTCTTCTGGTATGGCGCTTGTGTCATAACGTATTACTTTGTCGCTTGTAACGACTTTTTTCAATTTGATCTTGAAGTTTGCAGCAAGAAGTTCATGGTCGGAGTCACAGTCTGCTCCTGGGAACGTCTTGATGGATGAGATACAACATCGCCACCTTTGTTGTATTAAGATATAATCTATTTGGTTCTTGCTTTTTCCGTCCGGTGACGTCCATGTATATAGTCTTCTAGGGTGTTGCATAAAAAGAGTATTCGTGATGACTAGGTTGTTTTCTAGGCAGAATGTTGTCAAGCGTTCTCCTCTCTCATTTCTCTGGCCCAATCCATAACTTCCTTTCACTCTTTTTTCATGTTCTAATCTTTCGTTTCCAACTTTGGCATTAAAATCTCCCATTATTATTATCCTAATATCTTGCTTATTTGCTTTCTCTAATGCATTTTGCAGTTCATTGTAAAAATCTTCAATTTCCTGTTCTTCAGCAGCTGCTGTTGGCGCATATGTTTGTATAATTGTGATGTTCTTTCTTTTTCCTTTCAGTCTGATTGTGACAATGCGGCCATTTATGGGATTATATCCTAATAGGGAGGCAGCTGTCCTTTTAGACAGGTAGAAGCCGACGCCGCTCTGACCTCCTCTCTCTTTGCCTGAGTATATGAATGTTCCTCCTGATGGAATCGAAAAGTGTCCCTGGCCCGACCATCTGTGTTCTGAGATGCCCAGGATATCGATGTTTAGCCTTTCCATCTCGTTCTTCACTATGTACTGTTTTTCTTGGTATAAGCTTCTGACGTTCCATGTTCCTATTTTGATTATTTTTCTAAGACCGATGACATGGTTTTCCGTGGTAACACAGTCAGGCTTTTGGCCGTCATCACGATTACCTGTACTGACGCTGCCAACGATCTCTTCCCCAGTTAAATATGATCTGTCTGGCCTGGGGGCCTCACCACCAGATCTTTGTGTAGTATTCAGATTAGCCATTATGGATTTCTTGGCATTGTACATCCAGTAGTTTGCCATTGCTTTCTGGATGGTTCTGGCCGCTTACCATTACAGTCCATGGTGCGCCCTCAGCCCGATACCAGGCCTTTCCAACTCCTGCCTTAGAAGCCGTTGTCAAAATATTATTGATCATCCGCCCGTTCGGCCAGCAGTTGTGTGTACTGTTTAAGGGGGACCTCCCTTTTTCAATTTACTCATGTAGTTTGGCCGGCCAGTCAAAGCCGTTGCCCGGGGGGTGGCGCTGCCGTACACAAGCAGACTCGAGGAGCCATACATGAGCTGAACTGGAGTGGGGGAACCAAATAGGATCCAGGCCATCCTCAAAAAGAGGAAGTGACTGCCTCTCACCGTGAGGTACTATCCCTTACACACTCCAGCCCTACCCCCTTGTACAAAAATTAATCACAAATAGCCCCACAGCCTAATGAAGATATATTTATAATATTGCTTTATCGCTTACGAAAATAAAGGCAGTCCCATGGCAGAGATTGTCATAGGGAAATGAAGTGTTAGAAACTTCTTCATGGAAGATCCCCGTTTACGAGGTTAAGGTGACTAGTCCCCTTCCTCGCTGCCTTTGCCTTCCCTAGTTCGAGCGCACAACTTGGTACCCATTTACAGCTGGTAAACTGGAGTGTTCCACAGCCAGGTTTCAATCCCAAAACTATGTAATTGTACTACCGAAGAAAGAAACGTGATCGCTTGGTCACTCTTTATTTATGTATTACTTTTGTGTAGATGCTAAGAATAGCATCAGTATTTGAATTTGTATTTGATATGATTTGGAAGGATCAAGTTATAGAAAGGGATGTATAGGAGCGGAATAAACCAGATGATGTTTATTACTGATATGTTAATATTAATTCTATATCATTGAATTGATGTTACTTGCTATGACTGTATAACTTTGACACCTGATGACTGACTTGTCTGACTTATGTGCTAGTCAGTTATACTTAATTGAAATGTTAATATTAATGCTATATCACTGAAATGATGTCCTTACTTACTATGATTGTATAACGGTGACATCTGATGACTGACTGGACTGACATCTGTGCTAGTCAGCTACAAGTCTAGCCAGATACTAGCCAAGGCTGATATGTTGCAGGTTCCATGAAATAACTCAAACCAGACTGTCCAGTATCAGAAGCCTGTGTCGTTCATCAGAGGCACTCCCACAAAAGTGCAGGACCCCAAAGAGTGAACTTCAACTGGTCATTGGCATCCCTACTGTTGGGCCTACCAAGTCTGATATCAGCAAAGGACAGTTCAGTGTCAGCAGTATCAAGTTGAACAGATAAGTGTCACTTAGGACACTGACTACCACAATATATGAAACACAGTAAATAGTCAAGTGATGACATTTATCAGAGGACTAAGAACAGTGATATATTTAAAATGAATGCAGTCTAAATAGACAATACTAGGAATTGTGTGATTTTATTTTTATATATATATATATATATATATATATATATATATATATATATATATATATATATATATATATATATATATATATATATATATATATATATATATATATTTCAATGCTCTTTTCCAACTAGTAGAAATAGAATATTAGTGTAATTATTAAACTATTTTAACTGTACCTGAGGATTTATTCACTTCTTCCATTTGTGGTTTCAGTGAATGTACATTTTACTTATCCCCTACAGTATAAGTAATCATAAGATAGTCACAGGGAGGAGACACCTTAAATCCTGGTACTACTTCTTACCAACTGGGCCAGGGTTTTCACAGTCTGACTATTTTTATGATAACAATACACCAGTGCTTATTTCTAAGACTGGGGTATTACTTGTAAGGTCAGAACTCTTTACTGGCATACTCTTACATAAATAAATAATTTTAAATAACCTCCCGCTACACCCAGACGGTTTTCTCAACAAAACGACAGTAGAGCTAAAAGATGATTCACTGTGTGAAATAATCCCCTCCTTCAACAAATAATCTATTTCTTCCTTCAATGCCTTCTCCTTCGCGAACGGAATAGAATAGGCTCTCATACAGATTGGGTTTGAGTCTACCAGTTTCATGTCATACTGTAGTAAATTTGTATGGCCTGGTTTATCGGTTAATACATCTGTATGTTCCTCCAGAACCTGTTGAACTCTCTCCCTCTGGTTTTTAGTCAGGTGCTTACTGACTTTTACCTGTGCTGCTGTTTCACAAGGATGTAATGGGTATTCATGTGAGGTGAGTGGTTCTTTTTGCATTTGAGTTGCGATAGCTAAGGTCAGTAAGGGGGTGCTTTCCTGGAGTGGTCTGTCCAGATACTTCTTTAACAGGTTTACATGATAAACTTTCTCCTTCCACTTTTTGTCAATTTTATAGTTTGTTCTAGACACCTTCTCTAGAACCGTATATGGACCTTGCCATCCAATTTGTAATTTATTCTGGCTACCGGGTAGTAGAAGCTGCACCTTCTCTCCCACAGCTAGTTCTCTGTCCTTTGCCTTCCTATTAAAATATGCTGCATGTTTCTTCCTGGCTTGTTTCAAATTATCATTTGACAGTTTCCATCCAGCTTTCAAACGAGTGGTCAGTTCGTTCACGTATTGATAAGATGAGGTAACAGTCTCTTCCGCCTTCTCATCTGTCCAGGTCCTTAATAGTGTTACATCTGGATCTTTAATTTATCATACTTATTTTTCATGGAACCCGTCGGGTCCCTTCCACTAGAAGCACTATAGTGAGGACTTTTCTACCTAGAATCATCACTCACAAATCGACCACTACCAATTTTTTTCTTGGGTTTGTCTTCCAACTTTAGATTGCTTATGAGAGATCTTCGCTCTCTTTTCTGTTCTTCCAGTTTATATAAGTCTGACCGAGGGATTGTCATCTTATGCTGGGTAAAATTTCTTCTTTGTACTCGTCGCATAGTGGCCATGTTAATCCATTCAAGTGAAGACTGGGTGTGAAAAGGGGGCTCCCATTGCACTTTGTCTACCTGAGTATAATAATTTTTCTTTCCAGGCCTACGAGTGCCCCGTGGCGTTTCTAGGTCCTGCACATATTTTCCCTTTGTGGGTGTTCCCTCATGAAATACGCCACATGCTTCTACAAAGTTTTCAATATCGACATTTACGTCGGGCCAATAGTATTTGCGAGCAACTTTTTGGCAGATGGTACCGACTTTTTCATGGTTCCCATCTTTTCCAACATGTAAGCTCCTTATTAAATTTGCCCTATATACCTTGGGAAGAACCAACTGTCCGTGACCAGTGGATCTAGTTCCTGTCTTCCTATATAGCAATCTGTCCTTCATAAAATATTCTCCCTTGCTCGGAGGTGTGTGGCATTTGGGCAATTTTTTAAAACATGGCGTGAGTGTCCTATCCTCAGCCTGCGCCTTCCTCATCTCCTCTGGATGAGCATTTATAGGTTCACCTTCTTCCTCCTTCTTCTGTGACCTGGTCTGCACTGTCGCCATGATCACAGGTCTCTCGGGATTCCCCAAGAAGACGTATCTACACCCCAATATCAGAGGGTAGATGGGTTCATCTATCACTGCTGCTCTGATTTCTCCTTCCACATAGCGAGTTTTCACCGTTATCCTTGCGATAGGAAGTGTCATGAGTGGTATGTCCTTAGTTGCCCCTTGTATTTCCACTGTTTCTGTGGTATACTGACTTGGGTCCACTAGGCTAGACTTCACAACTGAATCATAATCCAAACCTGTATCATAAAGGCACCTTATGGTGACCCCATTACAAATAACATCCTCACAAACTGGGGGGTGATAAGGTTCCTGCTGTCCATTAGGATTAACCTTTAATCTTTGAGTCCCCGACTTCATTGCAGCAATGTTTGAAGGTTTCCTTCTACAAAATTCGGTGTTATGGTTATCTTTCTTGCACCATTTACACCATCTTTTTCCTTGGTTAAACGGTTTTCTTTCATTGGATTTTTGGTCATTGAACTGTGAGTTTCTATCTCGGTAGTCATTTCTTGGCCGTTCAAAGTTTGTCCTACCTTTATTTCCCTGTTCTCTATTATCAAATTTATTAAATTGCTGTGGAGCTTTAAAATTGTCTATGTGCTTCATTTTAGCACCACTTACCTCTGCCTGGGCTGCCTGATACCTCTCAGGGACATTTAAAACCTCCCCCAACTTCTCTGCACCTTGTTCCATGAGAAATTTTCTCATGTCTGGAGCCATGGACTCTCACAATTGCTCTATCATGATCATCTCCTTAAGATCTTGGGTCTTCCCCAGAGCAGTCCATTTCTCCAAATAGGTTTCCAGTCTGGCAGAGAATTGGTGGTATGTCTCCCCAGACGACAGTTTGGCATTTCTAAATTTCTTACGATAAAATTCACCATTTTTTTCGTACCTCAATAACAAAGCCTGCTTTAACATGTCATAATTGTCTTGGTCTTCTCTGTTCATTTTTGCGAAGACTTCAAAAGAAGTACCTCTCAGTCCCTGTGATAACTTTAAACTCCACCTCTCTCTCTCTAACCCATATGTAGTAGCTAATAACTCAAAACGTCCTAGGTACCCCTCTATGTCATCGTCTTTTTCAACAAAATGGTCTAAATGAAACCCCATAGCTGATGTTGAGGCTCCCAGACTGGGCGTAGCATCTGAGGCCAAAGGGCTGGCACCATTTTCAGGAGCCTGGCCTTGTAGCTCCAGCTCCCTTAGTCGTAATTCGTGCTCCCTTTGCAACCTTCTATCTTCTGCCTCCCTTTGCTGTCGTTTTTCTTCTGCCTCTAATGCTTTAGCCTCCTTGTCAGCCTCAATCTGCAGCCTCTTAAGTTCTCTATCAGCCTCAATTTGCAACCTCTTCTCTTCAGCTACCTTCCTATCTTCCCTTTCAATATACTTATCACATTCAGCCGTTACATATTGAATTAAAACCTGACCATCCATTCCCATATCCTTTGCCGTTAGCACAGCAGCTGATCTGAATTTGGCTAGCTCCGCCATACTTTTTAGACAATTTAGCAATGAGCAAGATACAATTTCCAACCACTAAAGTAATTCTAATTACTACAGTCTAAAGTAATTTTAATTAGCTAATGAACTAATTAATTAACACTGGCAGTGAAGATTCACCAACTTTTATTTTCACTTTTAATTTTAAGGGACACTTTTAATTTTTATAATGTGTTCCCCTAATTTAATTCTCCCTCCAGGAGATCCTAATATTATTGATAGGCTAATTATCCCGGGACAAGAGACCCCAATATATGTAGTGGATTTGATGGTATTGTATGATTGTGATATTACCTAGTGTGATGCATGAGGTCAGCTGTGAAGGCTCCTGAGATAAATGTAGCTGTGAATGTACAGAAGGCCCTTCTTGCTACCACTACGACCTCACACCTATTTTTTTTTCTAATGAATGTGGCTACGTTAAAATTCTAGGGTACTGATATGTAATGTGTTGTGGTAGTTTACATACACACACACAGATATTTAATAAGTCTAATAATATTAATAAAATATTATAACACACTGAACTAACTCAAGCTGTGTAAAATTTTTGATTATAAATTTTCTTTAAGTTTATTTGTTCTGAACCAAGGTTTTATTTTGGTCAGAACATATGAAAGGTTTTGCAATTATTAATGAAATGCATGAATATATGGCATAATAAATGAAAAGTGTGTACATGTGTACTTTACAAGACTAGTTAATATTACTATTGTTTATAGTTATAATTTATCCGGGAGAACGATTAATGGATGTGCTGTTGGGGTGGCCTCATCACTCCCTGTCTATGGCGACTACACATTGTCCATTTATTGATGGAAATATAATTGGTGTGTTAGAAAATAGGTTGAGTTGGTGAATTTCCAGCAGGCCAGACGCTCACGTATCTTGAATGAGTAGTTCTGGTGCTGGAATCTGGTGGCCCCACCTCTCCGTGCTTGGGGGCAATAAGGCTGCTCTGCCAAAATATAAACTGCACGGGTCCACTCTTGTGTTATTCAACTCATCATTTGACACCACATTGGTGCCAAATAAAAACTCACAGTTCTGCAATAAAAGTATTGGTCATGTGTCAGAATTCCATCCTTTAAACCATTTCTGGACACAACACTACACACAACAACACCACATAGACGGGTCAGATCTCTTTGACCATACAACACATCTTACCAAGTTGGTTTCACATAGGATAAGTTCCCCCAGACTACATATTCTGAAATATGTTCATTAGCTTCTTGCCATAGAATAGGATAGGTGATATGTTCCACTGATCTCAACACTTGATCCGTCCTTCATAATCCTTGCTGGAGTTTATGTATTTTGTTTGTCTCTAGACCCTGAACTGGGGCGGGGGGTCTAGAGCGAATCCTTACTTGTGGTAAGGGATAGATTTTGATATGGCAGTATCAAATCACTCGAAACATTAAACACATATTAAAATATACAAAGAAATACTTTCAGTCTTACCAGAATTATGAATATAGAACACAGTTAAATGCTAGCAAAACTCAGCTGAGCTGCTGGCTTTAGTATGGCGTCCCTCTAAATATTTCAATTAGCTTCTGGGAAATACACCACTGAATTATTTACTGTGTCTACTAGGACAACTTATGACGAATGGCAAAAATGCGCGTCTGAGCGCCGATAATATATTCATCTATGGCCAATCACCGCCTTTTTTCTTTTTCAAATTCAAACCTCCTACCAAAAGTCATTTCAGTCATACCTCAGTCAAGTATGTATTATTGTCTGTTGGTCCGTCTGTCTCTACTTGCGTTTCACAAAAAACACACTTGTTTTTTGAACCAACTCTGCCTTCCCCTATACAATTTTGCCTTTAAAGTTATTTTTAGCCACAATTCTCCACCCCATCCCCTCTTTTTCATTCCAGCTAGATTTTAGCACTTGAGTCTCAAGGCCGCAGTTTTTGAAAATTAGGGACATTTTTTTGTTTCAATGCAGTCGCTCGCTGATATGAACAACACAGTCTTTTGTCAATATCTTTCTTATTATCTATCCGTCTGTATAAATGAAAGCATATTATTTCACTGCTCAAAATGGGCCATCCGGCCAGCTAGGTTTCATATTCCTAACATTATTATTAAGAAAAAGTTACTTTTCAAGGTTAGTTGGTTTTTTGAAATATTTTCGAGCATCTTCTGTAATGCGTTCGTCACTGCATTCAAATAAACGGACTAAGTTATCGCAAAAGCGTCCAAGAAATGACTGTTTCGAATAATAGCTAAGGTCCCTTTTGTCAATTTCTTTACCTTGTGTCAACTTGGGGACGTGAATTTTTTTCCTTGCCCCACCAATTGCGTCTTTTTAGTCTTGCTAGTTTCAAGCACGTGTTCAGTCATATTTTTTCCTTTTGATCTCCGTTCTCATCCCGTTCCAAGGGTAAACGTTTTGCCTTCACGTCAAACAATTTAATTTCCATGGCGGGTGGTGACCCGCGGCGTGGGCGATCATGTCTGCTAGTAGCTTACGCATTAGTTTTTATCCCTACATTTTATCTTTGGAGATATTTTAACGTTGTATCACGGTTAATTTTATGACAAGCATACATTATGAAAGCTGTTGTTCCTTGCTGAAAGATAATTAAGACTTAATTATTAACTAAAGATACACCAGACTACAAGACACTGTTGATTGTTAAAAATAGTAAGACATATTAAGTGTAGAGGAGAAACACTTGACTTGGAAGGATGAGGACAGAGCCTGTTAGACAATAGTCACTGAGACATCTTTTACATACAGTGTACTGGACAGTCAAAGTCTTCAGTGGTAAGTGTGCCTATGCTCTGAGACCAACAGTCTTTGGGGAGGAACTTAATATATGTAAAATCTCTTTAGACAAGAGATTAATGGTCCCCTTACTTTGTTCTCCAGTACAGAGTGTCAGTAACATAGGACCTGGCTTCGCCCTCCCTCAATTTTGCTGAGCTCAAAAATCAAGAAGGAACAGGGACTGAATCTTCACCCCTGAGTGTTAACCAGTCAGCCTTGAAGACACTAGTGCCACACAGGGCAATCAGTCACCACCACGTGCCCTCATCAAGAAGTCACAGCAGAGTGTCCTCTCTGCCTACATCCTACAAGAACACTACGATAAGTATAATAAAGAGAAAGAAGATCACCACACACACATACCCACCAAACGCTCAGACTTAGTCAGTGAAGAAAATAAGTTACCTCACTGGGACCTAGATTCCTTTTTTTCAGATGTAAACATAATTCTTCTCCATATTTCTTTTTAATCAGATGTAAAATAACCCTCTGTAAATGTGATTCCCTTAACAAATAGCATATTGTTTATTTACTTACTACACGTCTGAGTCAATTTGATAAAATATCAAAAGCTTGTCCAGAGCTTTCTTTTTGTGATTAATTCCCTTTCTTGTTTACTGTGTTCTTTATTGTTGAATTGTCAACATCGTGTGGTGTATGTTAGTTGTGGAACAAAGTCACGTGGGAGAACAACTTGTCTGTTATTCTTACATGGTATTTAATTACCCTTAATTCCAGACAGTTAACCTCTTGGTTTCATAACTAATAATATAACTATTACAGTATTGCAAGAAAATCAATCTATATTCTTACTGTTATCTAGAGCAGTTGACCTGTGTCGACCTTGCTCTGTCCCTACGCGTGACAAGCACAATGAAGGTGTAGCCATTATTCTACAGAAAGGAATAGAAAGGACATTACTGGAATGGAAACCCATCAACAACAGACTGATAAGATTAAGATTGAGAGGTAGATTCACCAATACTACAATAATACAATGCTACGCACCAACAAATGACAGCGATGAAGAGGTCAAGGATGAATTCTATCAACAACCGCAGAAAGAAATGGAAGACACACCTAGATATGATCTTATTATAGTAATGGGAGACCTCAATGCGAAAGCTGGTACACACAATACATATAATGAAAGAATAATGGGGAAATGCGGCAGCGGAACAGCAAACGAAAATGGGGATAAATTAATAAGTTTCTGTAGTATTAACAACCTGGTCATTGGAGGAACATTTTTCCCACATAAAGAAATTCACAAATTAACATGGGAATCACCAAATGGTCGGGACAGAAACCAGACAGACCACATAATGATTAACGGTAGATGGAGACTTGCATTACAAGATGTGAAGGTAAGAAGAGGTGCAGATGTGGGAAGTGATCATCATTTAGTAGTAGCAAAACTGAAAGTGAAACTAAGAAGGGCTGGACCAACTGTAACTACACAGAAAAGGTTTGACATCAGCAAATTGAAGGACCCCCTTACCAGAAAACCTTTCGCGGCTGACATAAAGAAACGATATCCATTTGCCAAAAGTCAGGAAAAGACATTGACTGATGATATAGACCAGAAATTCAACACCATTTCAACAATATATAAGGAAAGCAGCAAATCATGCTTGGGATTCCAGGAAAGGAAGAAGCAAGACTGGATAACACCAGAAACATTAAACACCATAACACTGAGAAAGGAAATGAAAAGAAAGAAAACAGATGCGAAGTCCCCCAGGTTAAAGTACTATATAGCGAACAGTACAGTCAGCTGGACAAGGAAATTAAACGCCAAACCCGAGCCAACAAAAGGAATTTCCTAGACGATCTTGCAAGACAGGCAGAAGAGGCAGCACTGAGAAATGAACAAAGCACAGTAAACAAAATAACTAAATTCATCAGCGGAAAACGAGGTGCAAACAATATTACATTAGTAAGAGATAAGCAAGGGAATCTCATCACGACATCAGAGGGACAGGAAACAAGATGGGCAGAGCATTTCAGAGAAACTCTGAACAAGGAACCACCAGAGACACAATTGAATGTTCCTGAGGCTGGAAACGATCTAGATGTAAGTACAGACATTCCACGAAAAGAAGAAATCATCACAGCAATCAAAGGGTTACAGAACGGAAAAGCTCCTTGCCATGATAACTTAAATGCAGAGCTATTTAAGACAGACCCTGAGCTAGCAGCAGAACTATTAGACCACTATTTGCACAAGTCTGGAAAACGGGGACAACACCATCAGAGTGGAACAAAGGAATAATTGTCAAATTGCCCAAGAAGGGAGATCTTGCAGACTGCAATAATTGGAGAGGAATCACTCTTCTCTCAGTTCCCAGCAAAATACTAGGCAGGATAATTATACAGAGAATTTCAAAAGCAGTAGACCACAAACTCAGGAAAGAACAAGCAGGATTTAGAAAGAACAGAAGATGTGTAGATCATATATTCACTCTCAGGAACATTATAGAGCAGTGCTCAGAATGGCAAAGACAGCTATACATTAATTTACATAAAAGGCTTTTGACAGCATACATAGGGACAGTTTATGGAAAATACTGAGGGCTTATGGAATTCCAAGCTGCATAGTGTCAATCATAAAAAGCCTCTATGCCAACTTTACGTGTAGTGTTGGGCAGAGCAACCTAACCTTTGAGGGGAAGACAGGAGTACGACAGGGATGCCCCTTATCAACCACTCTATTTTTAACAGTCATAGATTGGGTGATGCGCCAGACAACAGAGGGCAGTCCAAGAGGAATAAGATGGACTACATTTTCTACATTGGAAGATCTGGAATATGCAGATGACATTGCACTGCTAGCACATTCACATCAACACATCCAGGAAAAAACGGATAGACTTAATAAGTTTAGCCAGCAGGTGGGCTTGAACATCAATTTAAAGAAGTCAGAGGTCATGACGCTCAATGTTAGCAACCCTGAACCCATATCAATAAGGAATCAGCAACTGGTACAGACAGACACCTTCACATACCTAGGATGCATAGTAACACCAGACGGTGGGGCAGGCAAAGACATCAACATCAGAATGAATAAGGCAAGAACAGCCTTTTTTAGCCTAAACAACATTTGGAAGTCCTCTCAATACAGCACAAGCACAAAATTAAGATTATATCAGAGCTGTGTGCTTTCTGTGCTTCTCTATGGTGCGGAATGCTGGAGAGTTACAGAGAAGGAAATGTCGAAATTGTCCTCTTTTCACACAACATGCCTAAGAAAAATTCACCGAATCTTTTGGCCGAATACCATCACCAACCAAGATCTGCTTACTCGGAGCAAGCAAAGAGGACATGCACACCATCATAGCTGGCAGACGCTGGAGCTGGGTTGGCCATGTCCTCAGAAGAGACCCCGATGCCATCACAAGAACAGCTATGCTTTGGACCCCTTAAGGAAAACGAAAGAGAGGCCGACCAAAAACAACTTGGCGGAGGACTGTGGAGGCTGAGATGCAAAGAACGAACCAGAGTTTAGGCACTGTACGAAGGATGGCCGCCGACCGAGCAAAGTGGAATCGATTTGTTGTTGCCCTACAAGACGCCACTAGGCGTGATGGCCACTGACTGCTTTGACGGTCTGCGGCTAAGGATCAAAGAAGAAGAAAAAAGTTTTCTAGATACCTATAGGTTTTACCAGTAATGCCAATCTTTTTCATTTTGTAAAAAGCTCTATCACTCCAGCATTTATCATAAGCTCTAGCGACATCCAAAATGACTGCCATTGTTTTCTCTTTCCTCTTGAACCCTAGCTTTACAGCGTGTTCTAATCTTACAAGCTGATCTACTGTACTTCTGTCTGCTCTAAACCCTGACTGGTTTGGGCTATATAACTGATTTTTTCCCAGATAGAATTTAACTCTTTTGGTAACACAGTTTCCAGTATTTTGCCTAGTTTCCATGCTTTTGGTATCTTTCATAAACTCCAGATTTTGTTATAAAGGGAAGTTATTATGTTTATAGTTTTTTTGGGTACTTTCTTAAGGATTTCATAACTAAGTAAATCATGCCCTGAGGCAGTATTAGATTTCTCTTTTATTTCACTAGTTACTTCTTCCTCTGTTATATCAGCATCTAAATAGTTTGTTTCATCTATCTGGTCTGATAGTTCCTTTAAAAACTGTATCCTAAGTCTATCTCTTCTCTCATTTTCTTTCTGTCCTAGACTACTTTTGGCACTGACTTTATAGAAATACTCAGCAAGGGCATTAGCTTTCTCTTTATCTGTTTCTTCTCTCTTTGGTAGTTTGATTGTTGGCATTATTGTTTTCTTATTGTTCCCTTTGATTGCCTTAAGTTTTCTCCATACTTCTTTAAATTGAATGCTTAAGTATCTTAAAGCCCTTACAACTATATCTACTATTTGGGTTTAAAAGTGTCTCTTGAAGAGCATATATAGTGTTAGTTCCTCCTGTCTCTGCAAGTAGGGGTGAAACATTCTTTTTGATACCCCTACAATTCCACTGCATAATTCTAAATCCTTTTAAGTTGAACTTTAATATCATCTAGTATCCCTTTTGTTTTTGGTTAAACTATCAAAATTGCTCTTATTATGTATTTCCTGAACTCATGGGCCCATTATCTACCATGTTCTCAAGGAATTCTTCATTTAGGCTTGTCATTTTGTCCAAAATGTTTTCACTAAGTATGGTAAAAGTACCTCAACATGTTCTTTGATAGATTCTTCTAGGTTGTTTTTGTTTTCCTGTTGTATTATGCTCTTTTGGTTCACATTCCTATTTTCGTTATACTGTCGCATTGAGGTAGAGAAAATTGGTGATTCAGATAACTGAAGATGTTCAGTTCTGTACCAGTTCAAAATTCAGTCTATATGAGGCAGACAGGCTCAGAGTTTTGCTCCAGATAGACTGGCAGAAGACAGGGGGACACTATTGTGTTGAAGAGAAGTGCAACCAAGGTTACAGAAAAGTAACATGTAGGCCCATGTGATACACACTGTAAGGGCTGTGCTCTGGTAATTATTTTGATAAATGTTAAATTATGATTACTTCTGGTGACATTTGCCTTTGTTACACTCACTCACTCACTGATATAGATTGCAAGGAGCTACATTAGATTTTAATAAGTTGATAGACAGAAAGATGGGGTGGATGTTAGTAATTTAGTATTCTGGTAGACTATAATTCACCAATGCAACTTCAACGTTTACAGTAATTGGTAAAATAGATGGAAAAATTTTAATACAGTAAACGGGAAAATAATCCATGATACATCTGCAAGGGGACATGAGTAGGGTTGACATCCCTTGTGCAGTGTTTAGTTAAGCCGACCTTGACTGAGAATTATAAAGTTACGCTCGGAATTTAGTTTTTCTGTTTTGTTTGGGGAATTCAGCGAAGAGACCTTTCACGGGATATTTATATTTTGAGTGAACTGTTTTGTTCTAGAATGTTCGGAAATAGTTATCGTTGTAAATCGTGGTTCTAAATTAAGTCAGTCAGAGTCGAAACGCGATAGCGTTCAGTTGTTAGTTTTGGGCTTTCTCCCAAGTGTTAAAATGATTATGAAGTGGCAAACAGAATTGAGAGTTTTCATCGAATGATAAGCCAAAGTGATGTTGGTTGGTTTTCTGTGGTCACAGAAAAGATACAACTATCATTCAGACACTCAATCGTTTTTGTACGCCACAATGATAGTTAGCTGTATTTATTCTGTGGACAAGATTGTCGATGTTGCCAGTACAAGAAAAAGTGTATATTTCAAGACTAACAGGTACGTTGACATTTTGCCAACATAAGATACACTGTTTAAAATAATGAGAAAAACAATGGACAGCAGCTAGTCCTGAGAAGTAGTGTTGCATACATATTTTTGAATGCACAGATTACAAATATACGATATGTCTATTTAATAGGGAATATATATATATTTGTATTTAATTGTGTACGAAAATGCTTCCCTTGGGAAAGCGAGATAATCCATGATTGATTTATACGTTTGATTATATGGATGATCTCTCTTGATATTGATTCGGCGTATGAATATGGAAGTCATGTCAGTTCTGGTTTGTTAGGGCCAGAAAATAGATTGATCTTGTTCAATATGTTTATGGCCTGAATTTATATGTATTACTTGTCTAGTACAAGAAGATTCAGTCCTATATTGTATATCTTCGTATGCTAAGGTCGGACTATACCGAACTTTGGCGGAGGTATCCGTTGTCCTAGAGAGTTGTAGTGAGTTCAGAAGAAGCTGGTCGTAATGGCCGGGTGTGTGTTTTCTAGGGCTGGTCCTGTTATAGGTTACAAGTGATTTGTGGATGATTTTTCAATAAGGAAGGAATGTCTCTGCGAGAGTGTTATGTCAGAGACTCTTCTCATGTATTTCATTATGTTTAGATTCGGACTCCAGATAACGCCAGATCCTTTTTCCTTTGATGATCTCCTTATGGTTAGACCTAGATGAAACATCGTATTTTCGAGCATCGTTGGTCGTTGAAATATAGATTGATGAAGATGACAGGTTCCATCAGCGCTTATGTCTTTATGAAGCAACCTTCTGACTAAGGGACTGTATGGAAAGTCTAGGAAAGTCTATATATACAAGTTATGAATTAACTCTGGCTTATGATTATCCTCCCGCTGGGCGAGTGAGCGAAAACTCAGGGAAGGAAGTCATTTTGTATTCCTGTCATCATTATGGATCACTGTCCAGAGAACGGATCATGAATCTTACTATTCAGACAGTGACACGGAGATCTCATTAAGATTAAAACCCCTACCGGGGTTTAACATTGCTACTCCCTTCTTTACAGGAGATGTGCACGCATGTCTTCTCCCGAATCCGATCGCTGATCTTATAATCGGTCGCATTCATGGAGTGAAAGAATGCACTCCGCAACAAATTATTGATTGGGAAAATAGGAATATGCAAACTGCTAATGCAGTAGTTACTAGGGCTCAAGCTCTTAACATGCCGCAATCTTCGCCTTATGAAGATAATGATGCGCAGATCCAAGATGATCCCGTGGAAATTTCTGGTGATTCATTTATGAAACAGCAGGAAGATGATCCTACTCTTAAAAAATTCTTTACGCTAGCAACAAAAGGTGATCCGAATAAAGATACAAATCGTAAATCTTGGATTACGATGAAGAATGGCGTACTTGTACGTATGGTACAAGACTCTGCTAAGTCCATTCATTCTCAAATTCTAGTGCCCAAAAATGTGAGAGTTAAAATCTTACAGCACGCTCATGATTCTCAGTGTGCTGGGCATATGGGTTTTTCCCGTACTAAATCTAGAGTTCTTGCGTCTTTCTTTTGGCCTTTTGTGAACAAGGACATACGGATCTATTGTCGATCTTGTAAGGTATGTCAAGAGGTTAAATCCAAAGGTCCACGCCATGCTGCACCTATTCAGGCTGCAGATATTCCAATTCGACCATTTCAAAAGATGGCGATAGACATCATCGGTCCATTTAAGATAAAGTTTGCTAGAGGACACCAATTTATCTTGACGTGTGTTGACATGTGCACACGTTGGCCAGAGGCTGTTCCTCTAAAGAGCATAACTACTGCTGATATTGCAGATGCTCTTTGGTTAATATTTTCTCGTCTGGGATTTCCAGCAGAAATATTATCGAACCATGGTACCCAACTCATATCGGATACCATGTCTCAAGTAATGTCGACTCTTAAGATAGAGAGATATTTAAGTAGTATTTATCATCCTATGTCTAATGGGATGGTAGAACGTCTGAATAGGACTCTCAAAAACCTATTAGGTAAGATAACTGAATATCATCCTCAGGATTGGGACAGAGTTTTACCCGCTGCTCTCTTTGCATACAGAGAGGTCGCCAACGAACATACAGGATTTTCTCCCTTTGAACTTGTCTTTGGCGCGAAACCGCGAGGTCCTATGTCCTTACTTCATGATCTCATAACTGCTGATAATATTGTCGATGACACAAAATCCTCTTACGAATATGTCATTGCGCTTAGACACAAGATTATTGAAGCATGCAAATTGGCAACTGCTTCTTCTGATTTGGCGAAACAGAAGGCAAGGCAATTTGCCAATAAGAAGAGATGCTTGCGACAACTTTGTCCAGGAGACAAAGCATTTGTCTTGCTACCTTGTAGGGAAAACAGACTTCTTATTTCTTGGAAAGGTCCATATGATGTAATATCAAAAGTTTCCGATGTTGACTATATCGTCGATATTGATGGGAAGCATAAAACCTTCCACATCAACATGCTTACGGAATTCCATGAACGTCCGGATTATTTACAACCTGTTTTCCAGGCAACGGACGATTCTCCAGTCCAACATGGGCATTACTCATCACTGTCAGTAATACAGGATGAGGAAACGAGTTTCTCGGATGTGAATTTGCCTTTTCCGATGATTCCACTTCATTCTAATGAATCATGGAAAGATGTTACGATTTCTCAAGAATTATCTCCAGGAGAACAGAAACAAGTTTCTACTATGTTACAACAATTTCAGGATGTCCTTACTGACATTCCTGGTCAAACTGATGTCATTGAACATGACATTATTCTTACTGACCATAATCCTATAAGGGTCAGACCGTATCCTATCCCGATACATTTTCAAGCACAGGTTGAGAAAGAGTTGGATGAGATGATAGATTTAAAAATAATTGAACCATCCACATCAGCATATTCTTCGCCGATGTTTGTTGTACGGAAAGAAGACAATAACATACGTCTTTGCGTTGATTATCGCAAATTGAACCAAGTGACGAAATTTGATGCTGAACCTATGCCTTTACTAGAAGAGCTACTTACAATACTATCGAAATCTCATTTCTTCACTAAACTTGATTTGTCTAAGGGATATTGGCAAGTTCCACTATCCGAACACGCCATGCCATTTACTGCTTTTTCGACACCTAGGGGTTTTTTCCAATGGAATTTCATGCCTTTCGGCCTTATGAACGCTCCTGCAACATTCGTACGCATGATGCGTCGAATCCTATCTCATCGCTCAGATGTCATTGCATATCTTGATGACATCTGCCTTTTCAGTGATACTTGGGAAGATCACCATAACGGGTTAAATGAACTATTGTCTATCTTACGCGAGCATAACCTGACAGCGAAACCATTTAAAGCCTGTATTGGTTTTAGCGAAACATCTTTCTTAGGTCACCGTGTTGGTCATGGTTTCCTAAAAACAGAAGACCATAATACAAGTAAGATACTTAACATTTCTATTCCTAAGACTAAAAAGCAAGTGCGAAGTCTCTTAGGTCTAATACAATTTTATGGACGATTCATTCCGAATCTGTCCTCCATTATGTCACCTCTTTCTTTCTTGCTAAAGAAAGGGTTTCCTAATATAGTCCATTGGACTCAAGAATGTCAATCCTCTTTAGATAAGGTTAAAACTATGTTTTCTACTTCACCTATCTTGGTATTACCTACTAAGGATAAGACATTTGTTCTTCGTAGTGACGCTTTATCCACAGGGATTGGAGCAGCACTAATGCAAGATTACTCTGGAACTCTGCATCCTGTGATGTATATTTCTCGAAAACTAAATGCCGCAGAGAAGAATTACTCGGTCCTAGACCGTGAATTATTGGCTATGGTTTGGTCAATCCTTAAACTTCAAAGATTTCTTCTTGGCGCGCATTTCATTGTGGAAACTGACCAGAAAGCTCTTACTGCTATTCAGAGTAAAAATCTGAAGAGCGCGAGATCAACGCGATACGCGATTGCTCTTCAACCTTTTCATTTTTCGGTGCGAGCTATCCTTGGGTCAGAAAATGTGATGGCAGACATTTTGTCTAGATGCCCACATGATTCCTAATTGTTAGATCCTGAGATTTCTAACATTATCTAACTTTTCTACAGTTTTTTTTGCTATGTTAAAATGTGTATACATAAGTTATGTATCATATATATTGATTGTATCACAACTTAGCGGTTCATTGATGTATATTCACCGCTGATCTTTGGATGTTTTTTTCGTCTTTGATAATCATGATGTTAAAATACCTAAGATCAATTTTTGGATAAACTAGTTTAGAAATTGTGGCATTGCCAGTATTGTAGTATGCGTTGGTGACACCTCTCTGGAAATATTTATACTAAGAGAAACACTTTCTCTGGTTCCTGAGATATATTCTCACTTGTCGTGCCATATGACTACTTAGCCTTACATTAGGCGTTACATTTGTTTGGAATGCTTATCATCTGCGCATTGTTATTCGTGCATCGTGAGCCTATTGTATGTTGCTCCTGGATCTATTTCAAAAAAAAATGTACCATTTTTTTTCCCGGGGGGTGTGGTAATCTGTTGCAAACATATTTTTGAATGCACAGATTACAAATATACGATATGTCTATTTAATAGGGAATATATATATTTGTATTTAATTGTGTACGAAAATGCTTCCCTTGGGAAAGCGAGATAATCCATGATTGATTTATACGTTTGATTATATGGATGATCTCTCTTGATATTGATTCGGCGTATGAATATGGAAGTCATGTCAGTTCTCGTTTGTTAGGGCCAGAAAATAGATTGATCTTGTTCAATATGTTTATGGCCTGAATTTATATGTACAAGAAGATTCAGTCCTATATTGTATATCTTCGTATGCTAAGGTCGGACTATACCGAACTCTGGCGGAGGTATCCGTTGTCCTAGAGAGTTGTAGTGAGTTCCGAAGAAGCTGGTCGTAATGGCCGGGTGTGTGTTTTCTAGGGCTGGTGCTGTTATAGGTTACAAGTGATTTGTGGATGATTTTTCCATAAGGAAGGAATGTCTCTGCGAGAGTGTTATGTCAGAGACTCTTCTCATGTATTTCATTATGTTTAGATTCGGACTCCAGGTAAAGCCAGACCCTTTTTCTTTTGATGATCTCCTTATAGTTAGACCTAGATGAAACATCGTATTTTCGAGCATCGTTGGTCGTTGAAATATAGATTGATGAAGATGACAGGTTCCATCAGCGCTTATGTCTTTATGAAGCAACCTTCTGACTAAGGGACTGTATGGAAAGTCTAGGAAAGTCTATATATACAAGTTATGAATTAACTCTGGCTTATGATTATCCTCCCGCTGGGCGAGTGAGCGAAAACTCAGGGAAGGAAGCCATTTTGTATTCCTGTCATCATTATGGATCACTGTTCAGAGAACGGATCATGAATCTTACTATTCAGACAGTGGCACGGAGATCTCATTAAGATTAAAACCCCTACCGTGGTTTAACTTTGTTACTTAAATATGTGACATATACAGCTGGAGAACTTAGCCAAAGAAAAGGTTCGTCCAGTGAACTCTTTGTATGTTTACACACACATACCCACTGATGCGTTCAGTCAGTTAGGGGATATTGCAATAGTCCGCCAGAACATTGAATGACTATTTAATATTGAATGCTGTATGAAATATGTACTACTATTCTACTACCTAATGATTTGCTATGTCAACATACTCATGACTGTATTCCGTGCTGTCCAAGTGTGTGCGTCATTATTAAAAGCATAGAAACGTCAACAGCGGTACCTAACATCTTTGACTTGCATAAGAGTGTGAGAGAAATATTATCAAGTGTCAACTACATCGAACAGTACACCATTCGCGTATTTTCCACTCTCACTCCATACATACTCAACCCTGCGTCGGTCGAGTTGACCTTTGTTGTACTTGCCTGTCTCATGTGTAACGAGCAGGAAGAATACTCTACCCTTTACAGTGATGACCACCAGTACCACCTGGGGAACGATTACTTGACAGTAGTCCCATAGCAGACACTGCTTCGCTGTCTTTGTCTTCCCTAACTCAGGATTAGAGTGAGTTACCCATTTACAGCACATCTGGATAGACTGGAGCATGCCTATTATCATCATCGCAGTACAACGCACTACTCTACAGTAGTGGCCAGTGAAACAACAGTATTCTACAAGTAGGAAATAAGAAACTTGGGATATCGTCAACTCTGGCAGTAGGCCAGTATTCTCTAAGATACATTACGTAAAGACTACAGAAATTAAGCCGAATAGAAGAAATAATTGAAAAATTAACAGGCACATTGTCTCGCTAAATGTAAAAAAGCCTAACACACTAAAATTCAATAAAAGGAAAGAGAAATGGTAAAAGTACAGTGCTGTCACAATGGCGTACAAAAATCCCCCTTGTTTTCTACTTCGTCTGCAAATTGTAACGTTTCACGTTGATAGTAAAGCCTACTGCATCACTACACGCTTTCTACAATAAAACGTGTACTGTATTTCTAAGAAAACCTTGAGCTACGCACACTGCGTAATGACCTAAATTAATACTTCCATTAATTTCATTTTATACACTACGTTAACATAAACGGAAGGACAGATGGAATTAGGATAGAGAGAGTGAGGGCTGAAAGCAGTAACGCATGCAACACTAACACGCGTCTCGCGATATATAATTAATGCCACCCCAAGCGTAAGGCCAGAAGCACTAACTTTTTTCAAATGGACAGTGATAAAAAACACTACCCATACGAGAGTTAGGTTTAAAAACCTGAAAAATGCTTATTAGGAAATATGACATTATACTGGTTTACGTTTGAAAGCCTGACAGTACCCAGACACCACATCGTATCGAAGTGAACGGGAGGTAGAAGAAAATGCATATTTTGAAAGCAGCCCCTTAGCCCCATTAAATTTATATATTTGGGTTTCTTAGGACTTGCTGACAAAGAATATGTTAAGTGTTACGCAAATAGTCTAGGAATTAACAAATTATAGCCAAAAGAAAATAGTGAGGGTGTCAGACAACACCAAATAATAATCGCACAGTGGCATGTTTTGAAACCACTATTTTACGGGAAATGGGCCACCATGTAAAATCCTATTTGATTGGATAGAAGTAAATGTAAGGCTAAACACGATTAGTCGGACTACAACTACTAATTTTGGTTGTTAGGGGAAACGTGAGAAGGGTAACATTTTTTGAAAAGCTGTGTAAACATGGCCCGATTAGTTAGACCCGCCAATATAGTCAATTAGGAGCGTCAGTTCAGTGCCACATTTTAAAATAAACTTACTAAGAAACAGTGCGTTGAGATCCAGATCATATTTTTCTAAATAAAAGTCTGGGACAGAGGCAGATCGGAATTTGTGCCATATTCATCGCCAGTCAACGTATTTGTGTATTATTTCCATGAATTGTAGTAAGCTTGACATATTTGATATCTTTTTAATGAAAATTGAATGTAAATTGATAATTTATGTCTGTATATGTGTGTGGTTCAGTAGAAAACATGAGGCAAAGCCTAGATACGGCTCCAACCTGAACAGAACGTGTCGGAGAAAAGAAAACTGCATGGAATTGCCAAATAGTACACTGACACTTATCTTATTGACTAGAAAGAACTAATGCTAGAATTGCAGAGGCGTAGTAACCATTATGGAGGAGTATACTGGTGTAAATTGTTTCAGATGAAGCTAGCAGTTGGCCTACCGCTCTGAACTCAGTGTTTGTTATGTATTGTGTTCAGTGTGGAAATAGATTATAAATTAGATCTGAAGTAGGAGGTACAACCTTCTTGTTTCAGGGACCGTGGTCCTAAGTTATTGAAGCAGCACCTGGTCTGAGTTTTGCTGAATCCAGAGGCTGACAGCATACTCCTTGGTCCAGATAGCGACCAGTGAGGTGTCTCCAGAACACAGGAAGCAATCGAGCAGAGGAGTCTTTTCCTGCCGCCATCACGAAAGATAAGCTTCTGTGGCCAGAGTAGCTCAACATTATGTGCCCCCCTCAAAAATTGACAGTATATTTAACACAGAGGGACAATAATCTGTTGCAAATGACAGGAACTGTGAACTTTTCCCAATACTATTTCCAAGATAATCAAACACTTGAAGTCATGATGACAAACAACAACCTAGCTTGAAAAACAAAACCAGTATTACCTCATATTACTACTTCACAACTTACACACATAGGATAAGAATAATAAAATATGTCAATACAAATATTATATTTATAAACTGTGTACATACTACTTGTAATTACATTTGATTGTGATTCCTGGTTCACTGTGTAGTTGAATCAGGATATCCATTATTGAAAAGAATTATTACATATATATTTGAAACTTTACACTTGACTCATTTAAGATAGTCTTATAGAGTGTTATATGTGTGTGAGTGTCACAGTGTTGTAAAGTGTTGTGGAATAAATTAAATTGTTTATCTGTCTGTTGTTGTTGTGACTTACACTTCATCATTTTCATAACCCTAGACATTTAACGTAGTCATCACAATATTCCAGAATAATTCTGACTGAGGTATAAATGTGGTAGCAAGTAAGGTCATCTGTAATACACCACACTTATTAGATACAGATACCTTCACAGCTGATCTCAGTCAGTACACTAAGTCCCTATAAATATTTATAACATCCCACTTTACCACATATATTGGGGGCTTGTTCGGGATTTTGAATCTTTCCCTATTATAAATATTGGGGTAATTCACTTCAGGGAATAATAAAAATTTAAAAGGTATCCTTGGGTGGAATTAAATAAGGTTGAGCTCTCAGTGCCTGCGGTTGTCCTTGAATAATTAATTACAGATTGTATTGTTTAGTTAGACATTATATTCATTTACCTGTTAGAAAATGGCGGACCTGGCCAAATGTCGATCTGCTGCTGTGCAGACTGCTAAAGAGTTAGAAATGGACGGGCAAGTTATGATTGCCTATGTCACTACTGAATGTGACAAATATATTGAACGGGAAGAAAGAAGATTAGAAAAAGAGGCAGAAAGAAAATTAGAATCTGAAAGATTAGAAAAAGAGGCTGAAAGAAAGATAGAGGCTGAGGCTCAGAGGTTGCAGATTGAGGCTGAGGCTAAGAGGTTGCAGATTGAGGCTGAGGCTAAGAAATTGGAGGCAGAAAGAGAAGAAAAAAGGCAGAAAGGGAAGCCGAGGAAAGAAGACAGGCTGCAGAAAGGGAAGACAAGCGGTTAGCTGCAGAGAGGGAAGCATAAAAAGATGAGAAGAGATTATAAAGGGAACATGAGTTACGACTAAGGGAGTTTGAGTTTCAAGGCCATGCTCCTGAAAATGGTGCCAGTCCCTTTACCTCCGATGCTATTGCTAGTCAGGGAGCCTCAACCTCAGCTATGAATTTTCATTTAGATCATTTTGTTGAGAAAGACGATGATATCGAGAGCTATCTAAATAGATATGAACTATTAGCTACCACGTATGGGTTAGAGAGAGAAAGGTGGAGCTTAAAGTTATCTCAAGGACTTCGTGGGGCAGCTTATGAAGTTTTTGCCAAAATGAGCAGAGGTGATCAGGAAAATTATGACATGCTAAAGCAGGCTCTTCTGTTAAGATATGAAAAGAACGCAGAATTTTATAGGAAAAAATTTAGGAATGCTAAACTACTGTCAGGTGAAACCTATCACCAGTTCTCTGCACGGTTAGAGACATACTTGGAGAAATGGACTTCTCTGGGTAAAACCCAAGATCTTAAGGAAATGGTCCTTATAGAACAATTAAATGAGTCCATGGCTCCAGACTTGAGAAAGTTTCTCATGGAACAAGGTGCAGAGAGACTGGGTGAGCTACTAAATGTTGCAGAAAGGTATCAAGCAGCTCAGGCAGAGGTATCAGGTAATAAAAAGAAACAGGTAGATAATTTTAAGGCACCACAGAACTTTAATAAATTTGATCCTAGAGATCAAAACAAAGGTAAGCATCAGTTTGATAGGCCACGGTATGACAATAAAAATAAAACCCCACAATTCGATGAAAGGAAATATGATGAAAGAAAATCTTTTAACCAAGGAAGGAGGTGGTGTAGGAATTGTCAGATGAACAGTCATGACACTGACCGTTGCAGAAGGAACCCTATAGTAATGGCCACCCTTCAGGTCAGGTCGACCTCAAGACAGGAGGAAGATATCCTGATAGATACCACTCCAGAAGAGATGAGGAAGGCACAGGCTGGGGATAAGAGCCTCAAGCCTTGTTTCAGGAAATTTTCAACTTGTCATACAACTCCAGGCAAGGGAGATTTTTACATGAAAAACAAGTTGATTTACAGGAAGGCCGGAACTAGATCCAATGGTCACGGACAGTTGGTTCTTCCAAAGAGATATAGGGCAGACTTAATAAGGAGCCTACATGTGAAACAAGATGGGGACCATGAGAAGATAGGTACCATCATCCAAAAGGTGGCTCACAATTATTATTGGCCCAAGGCAAGGTGGGACATTGAGAATTTTGTAGAAAGGTGTAGCATAGCACATGAGGGAACACCCACAAGTAAGAACATTGATCAGGACCTGGACACGCCACGGGGCAAACTTAGGCCTGACAATACAAAGAAAAATAAATTTGATAAAGTGGACCAAATGGAATGGGAAGCCCCTTTTCACGGACAAGCTTCAATTAACTGTTTTACAATGGCCACTATGCAGAGAGTGCAAAAAGATGTCTTACCCCAGGATAAGCCGAAAATCCCTCAATCGGACTAAAACAAACTGGAGGAAGAAGATGTAGAGAGGAAATCTCTCATCAAGAATTCTAAGTGGGGAGAAAGCCCCAAGAAAAGAATTGGTAGCGGTCGTTTTGTGCATGATAATTCTGGGAAGAAAAATCATCACTATAGCGCTTCGAGTGGAAGAGACCATACCGGTGCATGGACAAAGAGGTCCACAAAATTAAAGGTCCATATGTAACGCTGTTAAGAACGTGGACTGATGAAAAGGCAGAGGAAAATATTACATCCTCATACCAATATGTGAATGAGCTGACCACTCGTTTAAAAACTGGCTGGAAACTTGCCAATGAAAATTTGAGACAAGCCAGGAAGAAACATGCTGCCTATTTCAACAGGAAGGCTAAAGACAGAGATTTGGCTGTGGGAGAGAAGGTACTGCTTCTTCTACCCGGTAGTCAAAATAAGTTACAAATTGGATGGCAAGGTCCATATACAGTTCTAGAGAAGGTGTCTAGAACAAATTATAAGATAGATAAGAAGGGGAAAGAAAAAATCTATCACGTGAATCTCCTGAAGAAATATTTGGAAAGAGAAAATCAGGAAGAGACACACTTGTTGACCTTGTCCATTGCAATGGAGATGAAAAAGGAACCACTTTCATCATTTGAATATCCATTACACCCCTGTGAGACAGCGGCACAGGTGAAAATCAGTACACATTTAACGAAAAATCAGAAAGAGAGAGTGCAACAGGTTCTAGATAATCATACAGAGGTGTTAACAGACCGACCGGGGCATACAAACGTATTGGAATATGATATGAAACTGATAGACCCCACACCTGTCTGTATGAAACCCTATTCGATTCCTTTTGCTAAGGAGAAAGCTTTGAAGGAAGAGATAGACTATTTGTTGAAGGAAGGAATTATTTCACACAGTAAATCTTCGTATAGTTCCAGTGTTGTGCTCTTAAGGAAACCCTCTGGAGAACATAGACTCTGTATAGATTACAGGAGACTGAATGCTATTACAGAAGGACAGGTGGATCCATTGCCGGATACAAATCAGTTGTTTGCCAGGCTAAATAAAGCTAAATATTTCTCAAAAGTGGATCTGAGTAAAGGATACTATCAGATTCCAGTAAAGCCTGAGGTTAGACCATACCTAGCTTTTAGTACCTCAGAGGGACACTATGAGTTTAACAGATTGCCATTTGGATTGAAGAATGCGCCTAGTGTCTTCTCTAGAATGATGAGAAAATTATTGGATCCACTCCACAACTCAGATATCACCATATAGATCAACTCCTCATAACGTACAATTTGAGGAACATCTAATCTTCTCTGGACATGTCGTTGAGCAGACTCAGAGAAAAAAAAATGGTGAATATTGATTGCTAAGCAGTAGTAAGACAAGCCGTAACACTTGCAGCTGTACAGTAACATATCTGAAATGGATTCTTGAATTGCAGAGGTCTGGGCAGATTTCTTGAGTCGTGCCTACTTTGAATTGACCCACCTGCATTAATCCATGATAAAAATAAAGTTAGCGAACCGGTGATGCGGATTTTTTAAGCCGCCATCCGTGTGATGAGAATCACCGTAAGCCCCAGAAATAATAATAAATTTCTCTATGTGTATATAGAATTATAGACTGACATATAACGTCTGTTTTAAGAGGGGAGAATTTGTCATGAAACATTCTAAATCCACATATATAAATTAAAATGTAAATGTAAAGCCTAACACATAAATTCAATAAAAGGAAAGAGAAATGGTAAAAGTACAGTGCTGTCACAATGGCGTACAAAAATCCCCCTTGTTTTCTACTTCGTCTGCAAATTGTAACGTTTCACGTTGATAGTAAAGCCTACTGTATCACTACACGCTTTCTGCAATAAAACGTGTACTGTATTTCTAAGAAAACCTTGAGCTAGGCACACTGCGTAATGACCTAAATTAATACTTCCATTAATTTCATTTTATACACTACGTTAACATAAACGGAAGGACAGATGGAATTAGGATAGAGAGAGTGAGGGCTGAAAGCAGGAACGCATGCAACACTAACACGCGTCTCGCGATATATAATTAATGCCACCCCAAGCGTAAGGCCAGAAGCACTAACTTTTTTCAAATGGACAGTGATAAAAAACACTACCCATACGAGAGTTAGGTTTAAAAACCTAAAAAATGCTTATTAGGAAATATGACATTATACTGGTTTACGTTTGAAAGCCTGACAGTACCCAGACACCACATCGTATCGAAGTGAACGGGAGGTAGAAGAAAATGCATATTTTGAAAGTAGCCCCTTAGCCCCATTAAATTTATATATTTGGGTTTCTTAGGACTTGCTGACAAAGAATATGTTAAGTGTTACGCAAATAGTCTAGGAATTAACAAATTATAGCCAAAAGAAAATAGTGAGGGTGTCAGACAACACCAAATAATAATCGCACAGTGGCATGTTTTGAAACCACTATTTTACGGGAAATGGGCCACCATGTAAAATCCTATTTGATTGGATAGAAGTAAATGTAAGGCTAAACACGATTAGTCGGACTACAACTACTAATTTTGGTTGTTAGGGGAAACGTGAGAAGGGTAACATTTTTTGAAAAGCTGTGTAAACATGGCCCGATTGGTTAGACCCGCCAATATAGTCAATTAGGAGCGTCAGTTCAGTGCCACATTTTAAAATAAACTTACTAAGAAACAGTGCGTTGAGATCCAGATCATATTTTTCTAAATAAAAGTCTGGGACAGAGGCAAATCGGAATTTGTGCCATATTCATCGCCAGTCAACGTATTTGTGTATTATTTCCATGAATTGTGGTAAGCTTGACATATTTGATATCTTTTTAATGAAAATTGAATGTAAATTGATAATTTATGTCTGTATATGTGTGTGGTTCAGTAGAAAACATGAGGCAAAGCCTAGATACGGCTCCAACCTGAACAGAACGTGTCGGAGAAAAGAAAACTGCATGGAATTGCCAAATAGTACACTGACACTTATCTTATTGACTAGAAAGAACTAATGCTAGAATTGCAGAGGCGTAGTAACCATTAGGGAGGAGTATACTGGTGTAAATTGTTTCAGATGAAGCTAGCAGTTGGCCTACCGCTCTGAACTCAGTGTTTGTTATGTATTGTGTTCAGTGTGGAAATAGATTATAAATTAGATCTGAAGTAGGAGGTACAACCTTCTTGTTTCAGGGACCGTGGTCCTAAGTTATTGAAGCAGCACCTGGTCTGAGTTTTGCTGAATCCAGAGGCTGACAGCATACTCCTTGGTCCAGATAGCGACCAGTGAGGTGTCTCCAGAACACAGGAAGCAATCGAGCAGAGGAGTCTTTTCCTGCCGCCATCACGAAAGATAAGCTTCTGTGGCCAGAGTAGCTCAACATTATGTGCCCCCCTCAAAAATTGACAGTTTATTTAACACAGAGGGACAATAATCTGTTGCAAATGACAGGAACTGTGAACTTTTCCCAATACTATTTCCAAGATAATCAAACACTTGAAGTCATGATGACAAACAACAACCTAGCTTGAAAAACAAAACCAGTATTACCTCATATTACTACTTCACAACTTACACACATAGGATAAGAATAATAAAATATGTCAATACAAAGATTATATTTATAAACTGTGTACATACTACTTGTAATTACATTTGATTGTGATTCCTGGTTCACTGTGTAGTTGAATCAGGATATCCATTATTGAAAAGAATTATTACATATATATTTGAAACTTTACACTTGACTCATTTAAGATAGTCTTATAGAGTGTTATATGTGTGTGAGTGTCACAGTGTTGTAAAGTGTTGTGGAATAAATTAAATTGTTTATCTGTCTGTTGTTGTTGTGACTTACACTTCATCATTTTCATAACCCTAGACATTTAACGTAGTCATCACAATATTCCAGAATAATTCTGACTGAGGTATAAATGTGGTAGCAAGTAAGGTCATCTGTAATACATCACACTTATTAGATACAGATACCTTCACAGCTGATCTCAGTCAGTACACTAAGTCCCCTATAAATATTTATAACATCCCGTTTTACCACACTCTTATGACTTGTGTTTATGATTCCTGAAGTTTCTCGGAATTGCTAGGTTGACGTGGCGATGCAGTCTGATTTGTGTCTCCGATTTCGCTAGATTATATTTCCATTTCTGAGGTCAAGTCCCAGATTGTATTTCCGACGAATTTACCAATGAAATCCAAATATCTATTTCGTCTCTCAACTTCAACCAATCCAATCTCTTTAGAACTAGGTGAGTCGGGGTGTTAAATCCTAACTATCCCCCGCGTGTTTTAAATTTATCACTTATACAAATTTAAACGCGTGACCTCTTTCATATATGTCAGTAATACTTTCAATTGCACCTTATGTAACCTTACCAACACCTCTGTGAACTCATTTCCTATCCAACATAATTTCCCCAGACGGGTTGTCTGTATTATTGATACAAAACGTCCATCGGATGCGATTATCTAATTATCCCATTGTTTGCGTAAATCCCCCAGACGGATTTCTTAGACAGTCAATATGGCTTTCTTTTCATCGATGGTGTACTACCACCTTGTGTCAATAAAGATCGACTCTATCAAAGGTGGCTAAACGACTTACGTGATAAAAGTATTATCCACTGACCTGTCTAATTAGCCTGATAAGACTACGGTTCACCTGGTGAAATGCAAACAAATCTGGGAGTGTCTAGGCAAAAATTGTAGGTGCATAAATTATGTCAAATAATAACACGATAAAGGCGAGAGAGAAGGGCGCAAAAGTTCATGCACAAAACGTTTTGTGACAATAAGCACTAAATCTTAAGCTTAAGCGAATTTACAGGTTAAGGACACGTGCTCTAGCTTTTGCCCCGTCAATAAATACGCGCGGTATATTTCCCCCTAAGGTGGGATGTTAATGTTTACGAAAACAAAGAATGTTTTTGTTCTGACGGCCGCTGTGTCTCGAAATGTGTCTGTAGCAACAGTGTCCAATTATGTCTGATAATATGAAGTAAAATGTGTTTTCACAATGGAATTCTTGTAATGTTTGGGTGATATCGCTTAACAAACGAGCATTTTTACTTTTCTACTTAACAAAAAGTGCAATATAAATGAGGACGGCGAGTAATTTCACCAAACTTGGCAAGTGTCGAGTCGAGTCACAATGGTAACTTAAGTCCGACTCGAGTCTGAGTCGATTACTCGAGTCGACAACACTGGTACATACAGTTAAAAGCATACTTGCAAGTGTGTTCCTTTATGGGGAGGGGTGCCAAAGGTAGGATCCGGCCCGGGTACCAAATGCTTTACCTACGCCCCTGCCTTACTTTAATCCTAACCCTAACGGCGCGCGCAACTTGTCTGGCTGAAATAGAACACACATCATACTGTTGTTCATTTCAACCAAATAATGTCTACTCTGGTGCGGGCATTGATTACTTACAATCTTCGATCCGCCGCGATCTAATACGAACGTTCTCGAATACGGTGATTTGCTGAATCTAGTCTCGTGCACTGCATTTTCTAGATAAATAAAATAAATTAATATGTTTGCAGTCAGCTGACAGGCTTGTCCCACTTTTCATATAAACAACTAGGTCAGCTGCTAACCGGATCATGACTCAGCGCTGTACCGTGGGCACACTATAGAGTGTGTAACTGAACCGTTGTATTAAGCCTATATAAACATCTCTGTTTTCTAGACTGAAAAAGGTCGAACTGAGTATTTAAGCTCCATATCAGAGGAAACATCAGACAAGACTTCTGCATAACAGGCACAATGGCGCTTGTACCGTTATTAGGAAACCAGGTCCAGGGTAAAGAGGGACTTGTTGATGTGGCATCGCTGTCTGACAATGACGTAGTTGGTGAGTGTTTTTACTTGCTTGTATTAATCGGGCTCGCTTAGTGGTGACAAGAGAGATAGTGTGCTTCGCTATATTGATTATCTGCCCTGTTGTTTTTGAGCAATGCTAGGTTCATAGAAACTTATGTGGCGCTATTGGTTTTTTCCTCTGCGGCGTCGTGTTGTGGGAGAGATGCATAATCTAGTCCAGCCTCTGTTAACCTCATGACATATTCCGCCCGAGAGTTGCCGGAGCCCGAAAGAGGAGCAAAGAATAGTAACACTGAAATATACATAGTAATGGGGCACGTCTCATGGAAAGAGACGAAAACTAAATACAGAGGTCATCGAAAACCTAAGAGTGGAAAGAGAATTAATGAATGAGATTAAAATTAGACAGCTAAAATATTTTGGCCATGTAAAAAAGACAACACCGGACACTGAAGACCATACCAGAAGGCAGAGCTGAAGGCAAACATGCAAAAGTAAGGCAGCGCTATAAGTGGGAAGATACCATCAAGAGATGGACAGGAAAGAGTATATCAGAATGCACCATCGAGACAAATGACAGAAGACGTTGGAAATCCATTGCAGCCGACCTTCTATGTAAGGATGGCATTTGATGATGATAAATCTACCAAGTAAATAGTAAACATTTAAACAAATAAAGAAGGGAAACCCAAGGCCTGTAAACAGAAAAAATAAATATGACACACATAAAGGTATGTATCAGGCAGTCGTGAGAAATAAAGAAATAGAAAACTAGACAATAGAAAAACAACAGAAGTAAGTGGCTTATAGGAGAATCGAACTAAGGACCTGCCGAACGGCGCCCCCGCCTAGCTACGGAAGCGAATCACACTATCCTCGCTGCTACATTGGAGGGTTGGACTTGGGGCTGTCTATCCAGTCTTGTATGAACGTTAAGCTAACAAAGCTTGACCAAGTATAAATAAGTGAACCAAAACAATTACTTTAATCACTCAGTCATCCAAGACAAAAGGACGTCCTATATTAAGGAATGCTGATGACGCAACACAGGGAATAAAAGGGACAAAGAAGACATGGAAAGATCTTGAGCAGACGGCACAGGACAGGAGACCTTTGCGTGAACGTGTTGCTCCTCAGGGAGCTAAAAGATAATGAATGAATTAATGTTTTCTTTATAATCTCATTGGGCCTAACACCATATTTCCAATATGCTTCAATGGGCGTGTAACGGGATCCTTTTTTTCCTGTTATAATCTCATTAATACCTATTGTCTATGCGTCTTCAGATGCGTTCCTTGACTTGGTAACTCGCTGTAGATAAATTGTTGGTGGCTTGCTTGAGTAGGCACCTGGGGCTGCGTTTTAATGATGACTTTTCTTGGATCCTTAGCCCTTGACTAACAAAGCAGTCAGTGGTCATCATACCAACTGGTGTCTTGTAGGGCAGCAACAAAATGTCCCCATTTTGCTCTCTCGGTGGCCATCCTTCGTGCTGTGCCCCAACTCTGGTTCATACTTTGCATGTCAGCCACCACTGTTCTCCTCCAGGTTGTCTTTGGTCTGCCTCTCTTTCGCCGTCCTTCTGGGGTCCATAGCATAGCAGTTCTGGTGATGGTGTCAGGGTCCCTTCCGAGGACATGGTCAACCCAGTTCCAGCGTCTGCCTGCAATGTTGGTGTGCATGCTTTAAAGATGCTCTTAATTCATTTTATATCTCTACTCAGTTGATTGGCGTCTGAGTGATTGAGTAGTTAGAACGCTTGATTCCTCAAAAAGGAACCGGATTAAAAATCAGGACTAGTGAAGCACCAGTCCACCAAGCTACAAAAAATGAGTACCGGACTCAGCTTGTGAATTAGTGAAAGTAAAAGCAGTGAGGACGAGAACTGATCACCCACCTCATAAAGCTGAGACCTAGAATATGTGAGTTCTCTAACACTTCATTCCCTGTGGCAGTATCTACAATGGGACTATCCTTACCTTTTATCCAGGTGACGCATTGTGTTGTTCTCATCATTTCCTTTTTCTATCTCAATAGGTCACATTATAGCGAGTAGTAGACACTTCGCATATTGCACAAGTGGCTACCGATAAGTTGGTCGTGTCCCTTAGAATGATTTAAATATCAGCTATGGTATCATTACGAATCGTTATGAATGTTCAGAGTGTTTGTAAGAGAATCATGAGTCTGGTTGAGTAGATGCGCCATAGTGATTTTATATATAGATTTGCAAAGTTCATGGGCGTTAATTTCTTTTTTTTTTTTTTAAATAAACAATGTTAGACGGATGTTACGAGTATTAACGTGGGAAAAGCACGAAACAAATAAGAATACAAAAAGCAAGAGGAGCTTTCATTGCATTGGGAAATATATAGAGATCAAGAGAAATCGGAGCCAACACGAAAATAAGAATCTTCAACTCAAATGTGAAGTCAGTCCTATTGTATGGCTCTGAGACATGGAGAACAACAAAGACAACAACCAAAAAGCTACAGACTTTCATAAATGGGTGCTTGCGTAGAATAGAGGGATTAAAATGGTATGACAAGGTTACCAACGTGGAACTGATGACAAGAACTAGACAAGTGCCAGTGGAACAAGAGATGAGAAGAAGACGATGGCGATGGATAGGATATACACTGAGGAAACCTGTTGATAGCAGTACAAGGCAGTCCTTGTTCTGGAACCCCCAGGGCAAGAGAGGCAGAGGTAGACCAAGAAGCATATGGAGAAGAGAGTTGAAAACAGAGGTGAAAATGATGAGGAGAACATGAAAAGAACTTGAGATGATGGCACGTGACAGGAGGACTTGGCATGTGTTTGTTGAAGGCCTATGCTCCTTTGGGAGTGAAGGGTTATGATGATCATGATGATGAAAAGCACGAAACAGGGTTTGGGTAAGGGTTAAGAATAGCCGTAGAGGTTGTTTTTTTAATCAGTCAAAGCGATACCGACGAAGTATTGATAGCCACTTAGGCAAGACGCTTAGTGTGTCACATCTTCTGTGATTATATCAATTCGGGGAATTTAACCGGTCTGAAATATCTCATACAATGAATTTTCGAATTCTCAAGCAACAAACCTGGGTATTTTTAACATCGTCGTTACGGGGAACCAGATTTTCCGTTTACACACATATTTTGAGCTTGGTAGATCGCATTTTCAGGAAGGAGTGTAATCACCATTCATATAAATGTTTCGGTGATTGGGATGTGTACCGTCACGCTATTATTCCTCTCTCTCTCTCTCTCTCTCTCTCTCTCTCTCTCTCTCTCTCTCTCTCTCTCTCTCTCTCTCTCTCTCTCTCTCTCTCTCTCTCTCTCTCTCTCCCTCTCTCTCTCTTCTCTCTCTCTCTCTCTCTCTTTCTCTTTATCTCTCTCGTTTTCTCTCTTTCTTCCCGTCTCTGTTTTTTTCCCCTCTGTCTCTGGGTTTTAGGGAGTCCCTCAATTTCCTCTACTATTGATATTATATTTCGGCAACCATTCATAAACAGGACACAAAAATGAGAAACATAGAAAGGCTATAAGAAAACAAGAAAGACGATCACAAACGAAACAACAAACGAAACACAACAATAAAAACTATTAAATAAGAATCCTAAACAAGAAAGACACATCACCGTAAAGAAACTAACGGTTGAATGTAAAAAAAAAAAATTACAAAAATACACAAACAAAGAGAAAGGACTAAAAAAAACCTACGTTGCGACCACAAAGCCTTCGTGGACCGTCTTACGGCAGTTCTCCTCATATACTCATAAATAAACTAACTACAGTAACACGGCAGAGATTATCAAATGAAATAAATGAATTAAAATAATTACCTCTGTTCTCCTCATTTGCCTTTATTCGTGCTCTCAATTTTGGTTTTGAAATGTCATACTTGTTCATCTATTTAATCTCTACTAAGAGTTTTGACACAAAGACTTCTAGTAATGTTAGAAGATCCTAAGAGCGTGTCCTGTACAACACCTACGCCTTTTCTCGCCTGTTTGTATGGTCCTTTTCGCTTATGTCATTAGATTATTAATTTGATGCTCTCTTTTCCAAACCTCTACACCTCACGGAGAAGAGGAACGACTAAGTAAGTAAGTACGTAGATTATTAATCCATGTTCACCATCTGCTCTTATATTTCTCCACAAACACTGATTTATGGAAGTAAGTTTTATTTTGCCCGGTACAAAGTTTCCTGGCCCTTCAATTTCCTAATGGCATCCAATCCTCTCCTTTCCATTTTAACCCCTCAATCCCCTGCGTGCCTAATTCTTAAACGTGTAAACAAATAAGGAGAGGAAACCCAAAGGCTGTAAACAGGAAATAAATAAATAAATAATATACAAAGGTATGTTTCAGGTACTCATGAGAAATACAGAAGTAGAAGACTAGATAACAAAAAAACATTAGAAGTGATAGGCTTACCAGGAATAGAACCTAGGACCTTCCGAACGACACCACCGCCTAGCTACGGAAGCTAATCGTTACTATCCTCTCTGTCAACTGGGCACCATTCTTTGAGAATAAAGTTCGTTCGTTCGCTTGCATTCGTTTTCCACTCACTTACTATTTCATTTATTTCCTTCCGTGTTCCACCCCTTTCTCTCTCTTTCTCTATCTCTCTCATGTTCTCGGATTTTTTTCTCCAATCTTTTATAATATTTTCGTCTAGAAGATTAACCTGGTCTCTAAGAAGATTAAGAAAGAATAGGCCTATTGTTTCCTCTGATATGTCGTATTAGGCGACTAATATGTTGTTGTGTAACTAATACAGATGAAAAACCTATGGCAAAGCACAAGCAAAGAAAGAAAGTTACAACTGATCAGAGCATGTATATTCATAGTAGCAACATACGGCTGCGAGACATGGACACTCGATAAAACAGTTGCAAAGAAGATTGCATCATTCGAAATGAAATGCCACAGAAGGATGTTGAGAATACCCTGGACATAAAAAAAGACCATCAGAGAAGTACTGCACTCACTAAATGTAGAGGTAAATTGGCTCATAAATACCATCGCAATAAAGAAGGTGAAATTTTTCGGTCATATAAAAAGACATAATAGTCTGGAAAAATTAGTAATGGAAGTATGGTCCCTGGAAAAAGGGGAAAGGGACGACCTAAACGGCCGTGGACACAGGACATCACAGATAGTCTGAACTTGTCTTTGGCTGATGCAGGTCGACTTGCCCAGAATCGTGATGCGTTCAGAGCAGCTGTAATGGAAACAATGTTCTGGAGAGAATACGTCACATGATGATGATGTTGTTGTGTATGGAACTGGAGACCTTTCATGTAAAAAACTTGCTACGTAAACCACAGCTACAAGGGCACAAGAGTTCTTTGATGCAGGCTTTCTACAAGACATCCAGCTACAGCAGGGGTTCCGTGCTCCATGTTCAACAACAACAGGGAACTAATTATAAAATTCATATGTAAACCCAGTATCTCGCCTCCATGGATCTTCTTGTTTATTTAGTACGTTACGTGTAAGCACTGAATTCTACTGTGGAGCTAATATGATATCATTTCTTGGAATCACTGATTTCCCGGAAAGTTTATATCTCTTCTCTAAGGCTAATGCAAAGGTCAAGTCGATATCTCTCCTTAGAAAACAGTTTAAGTACATAATTACTTCTAAACTTCCTAACTACGGTTATTCGCATGCGGTTGGTAGAACACAAATCTTGGGTGTCACGTGTTTGCGGAAACAAGTCTATAAATATTTTCCTCAGTAAGTAATTGTCCGTGTTCAGTTTTTAAGAAACAAACGAGGTATGTCAAGACGACATAACGAATCGAAACAAACGAGGTATGCCAAGACGACATAACGAAATGAAACAAACGAGGTATGCCAAGACGACATAACGAAATAACATTAACTTTTATCTCGAACTGGAGCAGCGGTAGCACAGTGGTTAGTGCACTGGCTTCCTAGCTCGATGGTCCATGGTTCAATCCCCAGTTGAGGTGGGATTTTTTAGACCGCAAACGGCTCCTGGGTCGACCCAGCCTCATAAATTGAATACCAGAGCAACTCTGGGAAGGTTAAGGCGGCCGGCGTAATGCTGACCACATCACCCCTAGTGTGCCGATGGTCAAGAAAATATGGGCCTAACACCATATTCCCAATATGTCTCAATAGGCGTGTAAAGGGATCCTTTACCTTTTTTCTTATTTCGAACCAGTTTACGCTAACTGCTATGTTATGTAACTGTACAAGTTATTCAGACATGTATAAATTCTCAGCTTCAACAAAACCACTGTTTACTCCTTCCATCCAACTCCCTGTTTAGCTTAAGCTGTCTGTCCTGTTCAACTGAATTCTTACCTTGTCTCTTCCTAGCCTTATCCCCTTATCCCTCCACAATTGGTATTCTTTCACACCGTACATCATGGCTATACTACCTACTTCCCCCCACCCCCCCTAATTTTTAACACCACCTTTCCGCATCCGCCGTGAGTCAGAGTAGTTAACACACTTGTTTCTTGAGGCAGTTAACAGGTATGAAACATGGTAGCGTCCAGTATGAAACATGGAAGCGTCCAGTATGAAACATGGTAGCGTCCAGTATGAAACATGGAAGAGTCCAATATGAAACCTGGTAGCGTCCACTATGAAACGTGGTAGCGTCCACTATGAAACATGGTAGCGTCCACTATGAAACGTGGATGCGTCCACTATAAAACATGGTAGCGTTCAATGTGAAACATGGTAGCGTCCAATATGAAACATGGTATCGTCCACTATGAAACATGGTAGCGTCCAATATGAAACATGGCAGCGTCCAATTTGAAACATGGTAGCGTCCAATATGAAACATGGTAGCGTCCAACTCCAGTATCAACATCTTCTTGAGGTAGCGTCTAGTATGAAACATGGTAGCGTCCAATATGAAACATGGTAGCGTCCAATATGAAACATGGTAGCGTCCAACATGAAACATGGTAGCGTCCAATATGAAATATGGTAGCATCCTATATGAAACATGGTAGCGTCCAACTCCAGTATCAACATCTTCTTGAGGCAGTTAACAGGTATGAAAACTATGGTAGCGTCCAGTATGAAACTTGGTAGCGTCCAGTATGAAACATTGTAGCGTCCAGTATGAAACATGGTAGCTTCCAGTATGAAACATGGTAGTTTCCAGTATAAAACATGGTAGCGTCCAGTATAAAACATGGTAGCGTCCAGTATAAAACATGGTAGCGTCCAGTGTGAAACATGGTAGCGTCCAGTATGAAACATGGTAGCGTCCAGTATGAAACATGGTAGCGTCCAGTACGAAACATTGTAGCGTGCAGAATGAAACATTGTAGCGTCCAGCATGAAACATGGAAGCGTCCAGTATAAAACATGGTAGCGTTCAGTATGAAACATGGTAGCGTCCAGTATGAAACATGGTAGCGTCCAATATAAAACATTGTAGCGTCCAATATGAAACATTGCAGCGTCCAGTATGAAACATTGTAGCGTCCAGTATAAAACATAGTAGCGTCCAGTATGACACATTGTAGCTTCCAATATGAAACATTGTAGCGTCCAGTATTAAACATGGCAGCGTCCAGTATGAAACATGGTAGCGTCCAACATGAAACATGGTAGCGTCCAATATGAAACATTGTAGCGTCCAATATAAAACATGGTGGCGTCCAACATGAAACATGGTAGCGTCCAATATGAAACATGGTAACGTCCAATATAAAACATGGTGGCGTCCAATATAAAACATGGTAGCGTCCAACATGAAACATGGTAGCGTCCAATATGAAACATGGTAGCGTCCAATATAAAACATGGTAGCGTCCAATATAAAACATGGTAGCGTCCAATATGAAACATGGTAGCGTCCAATATAAAACATGGTAGCGTCCAATATAAAACATGTGGTAACGTCCAATATAAAACATGGTAGCGTCCACTATGAAACTTCTTCTTCCTTCTTACTCGTTCGTCCTGAAAAGGACGTTGGTTGCGTTGTGTCTGTTTACAGCGAAGCTGCAATATCTGCGCCTTTCGGCCGACACATCCGACTTCAACACGGCATCTTTTGGGACCGGGTTTGCCTTCCCTCTTCGATCCCTACTCTCTCAGCCTGACTGCAGTGATGCAGCCTGTTTCCAGGACCACCACTTGGAGGTGGAGTAGGGTCTTGGTCAGCTCTGGTTCGCTGACCCTGTCGCAAGCAGTCAAGCTATGGGTCGCTGACTGCATCCTTTGTTGCAGCTTCTTTGGGTTCTGTCCACTATGAAACATGGTGGCGTCCAACATGAAACATGGTAGCGTTCAATATGAATCATGGTAGCGTCCAATATAAAACATGGTGGCGTCCAACATGAAACATGGTAGCGTCCAATATAAAACATGAGAGCGTCCAATATAAAACATGATAGCGTTCAATATGAAACATGCTAGCGTCCAACATAAAACATGGTGGCGTCCAACATGAAACATGGTAGCGTTCAATATGAAACATGGTAGCGTCCAATATAAAACATTGTGGCGTCCAACATGAAACATGGTAGCGTCCAATATAAAACATGGTAGCGTCCAATATAAAACATGGTGGCGTCCAACATGAAACATGGTAGCGTCCAATAAAAAACATGGTATCGTCCAATATAAAACATGGTAGCGTTCAATATGAAACGTGGTAGCGTCCAATATAAAACATGGTGGCGTCCAACATGAAACATGGTAGCGTCCAATATAAAACATGGTTGCGTCCAATATAAAACATGGTAGTGTTCAATATGAAACGTGGTAGCGTCCAATATAAAACATGGTGGCGTCCAACATGAAACATGGTAGCGTCCAATATAAAACATGGTGGCGTCCAACATGAAACATGGTAGCGTTCAATATGAAACATGGTAGCGTCCAATATGAAACATGGTAGCGTCCAGTATGAAACATGGTAGCGTCCAACATGAAACATGGTAGCATCCAATATGAAACATGGTAGCGTCCAATATGAAACATGGTAGCGTCCAATATGAAACATGGTAGCGTCCAATATGAAACATGGTACAGTCCAATATGAAACATGGTAGCGTCCAACATGAAACATCAGTATCAACATCATAATTTTCCTTTGTTCTCCTTACGGAGCATAGAGCCACCGTTGTAGCTGGTCCCCCTAACAGGAAGCTTGCATCTATCTTCACATGTTCTTGCAGCGTTGGTTTCTATCACGATTTGTTGCACATGCTGATGTTGCCAGTCACGTGCACAACTCATGTTAGTCGCATGCCTGAGTGAGCAGTAAATCTATTCTTTCTTTGTCTCTTCAAAGACCCCCCGGGGAACTATACAGGGGCAAGCTCCAGCATACTCAGCTGTATATTGGCACGTGACTGTGCTCTTAGTGAAGCCACAGGCAGCGCTTTAAATGGCGTGTTAGACCACAGGGTCTTCATATTTGGACACGGGCCTTTAAAAAATAGAAGGACTGTGTCTAGGTTGAACTTGCTGCGAGACTCAAAAACGAGACCAAAGTAAAAGAGAACACAATAAATAAAATCTTTTTGGCACAGAAGCAAGAACCGTACTACATACAAAATGCATCCGAGTGTTGTATTCAAAGAAAATTTAACCCCTCTAAGATGTGACGGCGGTCGTAACTTTTTTTTTCCTTCTTTTTCGGTAATGTGACAACAGTGACACCATCAACGCCTAACATCACAAAACAGTCCCCTTTTTGCGATCCCCAAGATAGAAGAAAACGAGGAAATGTAAACGCTCCACTATTTCCCTCCCATAAATAAAAAAAAGAGAAATAAACTTTATGCAGCAATATTAAAGACAATTGTTAAAAAAAATAAATCTTGAGTAATATTATCCATGGCAGGACAGCTTAAAGTAGTGTGGATGAGTTGATGAAAGAAAATTAAGGATCACAAGTATTGGAGATGTAAATCACAGATAATTAGAGTAATGGAAATGGAGTGTCACATAATTTTTGGGTTGATCTCTTGTCCTCTCCGGAAATAGTCAGTTACATTTGTTGTGAGTACTGATTACGTGAAATTTCCGTGGTCGGCATATTTCTTCCTCTGCTATCAAACCGATATTAGCTATTTTTCAATCACCTTATACTCCTTTCAGTAATAACTCGTCTTGTCTGTTTACCTGACCATCCCTGATGAGAGAGTAGACAGATGATGTAATATTGACCGAGTCATGTTGGTAAAATTCTCGTCTACCAAACCTTGGCCGTGCCGGTTTTGCACGACGTACACCCAGCCCGTTTATTTAGCGCTGATGTGGCAATTGGGATTCCCTAATTACTGTCGTGAGGAGTCATAGCCCAGATGGTTAAACGAGGGTCGGTGTTTGCACAAGGACGGGGAGATAAATTATCCGTCTGCGGACATATTACAGACATGCACCTGGAAGACAGAATGAGGTAATAGTATCCGGACAGAAGTATTATGAAGATATTACTTGAGATAAAAGTAAGAAGTTATGTGTAATCGCTAACGAGAATAGTACGGAAATCTCTCTTCCATATTTGGAAGACATGACATTTGTATTAACGCACAGACATTTCCTAGTGGAAAAATTTGAATTACACACACATTTTGAAACGATTGGAGGGCAGTCGAAACATAGGAAGAACAAATTTCCTAATTAGACCCTACCTAAATCGTAACAAAGTACTGCAGTGGGAGCGAAGTGTAATATAATCTGACACTTTAGTCAATTCAGAACACTGTGAAAATTCAACTCACGCCAAGAAGACAACCAGACCTTGCCAGAGTTAAGAATAGCAGCAGATTTCATTTACCAGACCGAACCTTGTTTGAGCAGCTTGAGGACTTAGAGCGCAGGAAGACTCTACTATTTTAACACGGAAAACCGGAATCTGAGGAAACTGTAACACAAAGTCAAAGTGGGAACTTATTGCTAAAATAACAATACACCTACAATACATACAAGACCACGTGTAAGAGGTATTGTCAAGCTGCCTTAAACTTGTTCTCTGAGCCAGCAGTCTGTGAGCCTAAAGATTGGCTTGGTGGGACCAGTTGAAGGTACTATCTCTGGAACAAGTGAGGATGTAAGAGACCGGAAGTTGACGTTAGACACCAGCATCAGACGGGTCTTAGAGACGCGGGACCAGCTTGGTAGTTACTCCCTGACACTTCTTGGAACGTGATACAACTTTCAAACTTGACCAGTGACGAGTGTGATCCAGTCATCTAACTGCTAAGACCCAAACCCCAACTAGAACAGAAACCCATTGGCAGCTAAGTAGAAACATAAAAGCTGCCAAGTGAGCTATTCAAATTTTATCGCCATAACATCACACAGTGATGATAACTTTTCCTATAAGGAATTATTCATTTTTATAACTGCTAAAACATAATTGATTAATACATTTGTTGCTTGTAAAAAGACAAATCTAAAGTTGATTTAATAATCTTGATGTTCCACAACCGTATGTCTCAGACCATTTCTTAAATACAATTAAACAGAGCTATATAATAATAAGAGGAATTTTGCTAAATTAATTCAGCTGGTGGCTTGAACGAGCTAACGAATTATAAGATAACCCTACCCTTCACAAAAATTGACGGCAGATACTAGAGTTAACATTTGCTCAGCCTTATGCAGCATTGTTCTCACTTTTCTGAATATCTTGCGAAAACTCCGTTGGTGTAGAAGCATCATTATCCTTCTATCTACAACTCTGTCAAGAGTAATCTTGTGCAAAGGTAGACACCTTTGGAGACCCACATTAGTTTTTGCCACTGTTTGACCGCTACTGCAGAGCTAAGGGGAGGCTACCCGTGACATGGAGATAAGTTCTAGGTATCGATTCTATACACGCGAGATATTAAATGCATAATGGAGAGATGCTGGAAGCATGAATCCTATCAATTGGCTATGTTTAATGTATATTGGAGAGTATGCTCGAAGTTTGGTTCTATCCACTGGATAGGTGAAATTTATAAAGGAGAGGTTTCTAGAAGCATGGTGTTGCTGTCATTTTCGACGGAGTCATCTGTCAAGTTATTTGCTTATGTTTGTATCATAAGTATAATTGTGTCTTTACCTGCGATGTCAGGTTGATTAGGGGTTGTCTTCCCTTGTTTATTCATTCATTGTGTTTGACCTTTAGGGTCAGAGGTTGTCAGTTCGGGCGTAGGCCTATGGGAAGGTTTTTTAAGCGGGAGTGGGATATACTTCCGGGAAGCCGGGAGGTCCTGTTTTTCTGAAGGGACCAAGAGTCCATTGTTTTTCGGGGAGAATCTTCGAAGTAACTGCTATGGCAGTTTTCCCCAGTGAATCTCTGTGCGTCGGGATGACGACAGAATTCCTTGTTTAGTTCTGAGGATTCATTTACCAGGTAATACCGACCTTTATGCATTATTACGCTTTTCGGTGGCAGAACATGTAAAGGATTACCTAGGGTGAACAGCAGCTCACTGATCCGCCATTTCAGAACTTATATATTTGTGCTCGAGGTAGCCATCCAAGACTGTTAGTCTTATATTGTCCAGAAATCCAGTGACGAAGATATATTGTGGGAGCCGCAGATTGGCGGAACTTCTACCTACAATAAGTATTACTGCAGGGTTGATGATAACCTATTTAACAGAAGTACACGGCCGACGTCAGAACGAGGCCTGTGCTTCCGGCTATTATACTACAGCCTGATATGTGCAATTGGCAGGGAGTGCCAAGTTGCACCTGTGTGTCAAGGTAACTAAGGCATCTGACGCGTTTAGTCAGAGACGCCAAGGGCGACGCTACGAACTGTCATTATTGAAGAACTTTGCTATTGACCATGCACGTCTATTCTGATGTTTACCTTTTTGAATGCCAAATGTATACCTATCGATGTCAGGTCAGCATGACCTTGTTACACTGACTGTTCCTGTTGATATTATGTGTGTTCCCGTCAATAAATGTCTTGAAACATGCCTGCAGTGTCAAAGCATCCTTGATTACTGCATGTGAGAGTATGGGTTGCAGGATCTACATCTATACGAGCCTAAACACATTCGCGTCTTCATTCGCACCCACACTCAATTCATCATACGCTCGCACCACACATCTAACAACATGTATACTGTCTTGGGCCAGTGATCACATCAACAAGAAAAAAAAGACAGTTACATTTCTGGTGGACCAGTTACGTGGGCTCTTATGATACATTTCTTGTCGCCAATGTGGCCTAGAAACTTACATTTCTGATGGACCAGATCTGTGGGTTTAAAAAGAACAGAGCGAGCATTTGACATTATTGTTGACATTTATGGATCCAGAAATTTACATTCCTGGTTGGCTGTTACATGTATGATGTCTCCAGTTTTGTCGAGAAAGTTACAAGAAGGACAAGTACACATTACACTTCTGATCTGTGGGTCTAAGCTACACACGGGACAGCCGTAACACACAACGCTAATTCTACACTTGCAAGTTTTGGCTACAACAGGACAGATATAGGTCATCAACGGTTGACACAAATAAACAGTACGAGCATTTATATTATAATGCTACATAAAGCATAACAAGACAAGTACTGAAGTGAACTACTAGGCATTTGCTACGTGGACCATAACTGCATAGAAGGCGGGTTCCTATTGTAAACAGTACTGCGGGTTGTTACACGTTTCATTCAACAACAGACTTTTCTAGGTCAGAGCATTCAAGCTACATTGTTGGAGGTCAAGTGTCTGTAAACAGTACGTGAAATTGTAAACATTCAATGTGCAAGCCCTAATTTGAGAAGGTCATAGTAACTTTGGTTCGTGAATACCACTTTATGTTACAGTGGATTTGACGTTCAGTGCGCGTTTGACATTTCGTTTCTGTGTTCGCAAGGAGCAAGAAATTTATTTTAGTTTCAGCTGTGACTGAACTTGTTCTGCAACACATTGAAATTGATTGCTATATGTTTATGTCACTTCTACTGTTTTGTGTATTTTTCTGCGGGTTTTTCGGTTGGTGGGTCTTACGGTAAATATGCCACTTGATCGAGGCTTACTGTAAGCGGTCTGTAGGTGCAAATTTTCTTAATTTGGAAATTTGCTAGTGACAATTGGTCGCTATTGATGTTAGCTGTGATGTAATTGTACTTAACGTTGTTTTTGTAATATTTTGTCTGTTTTTCAGTTTTGATTGTCGATTTGTTTTGTTTGTATTCTGTAGGTCTCTCCTTTCTTGTGTATTTCTCTACACATTTTTGGTTAAAACAGTGTTGCCATTTGTATTGTTTTGTATTTTTGTCTTTGTATTTTTTTTGGTTGTACTACATTACTGTCATGCACAGTCTACATACACATACTTGGTCATGTTTTGATATTATTGATAAGGTAGACTCTTCATATAGAGTTTGTTAAATAATATTATATAAGATATTTATACAAGTTCTTTGATAAAAGACTTGTTATCTACAAAGATTGAGACAGTAAAATAAAGTGAAGTGAGTATACAAGTCTAGCATTTCAGACTTGTCTCCCATTGAAGTGGGATAAGGTAATTTATTTAATTTTTTTTTTCAGGTTTCTGATCTCATTAGACAGAATGTCTACATTGGATTTCTTCATCCAGCAAGGGTTGACCCTTGGTAAGTCTGGTAAAGAATTGGAAGAATATTCATCTGCTCAATTCGCCATTGCATTAAAGTCAGAAGAAAAGAAACAAAAAGAGGAAATTAAATTGAAAGCAGAAACTGAACTAAAGAAGCTAGAAGCTGAGAATAGAAGATTAGAACTTGAAGAAAGAAGGTATCAAAGAGAGGCTGAGGAGAGAAAAGCTCAAGCTGCTGCTGAGGAGAGGAAAGCTCAAGCTGCAGCTGATGAAAGAAAATTCCAGATGGAAATGGAAGACAAAAAACTTCAAGCTGCTGCAGAGGAAAAAAAACTTCAAGCTGCTGCAGAGGAAAAAAAACTTCAAGCTGCTGCAGAGGAAAAAAAACTTCAAGCTGCTGCTGAGGCTGAAATTAGAAAAATGGAACATGAGGAAAGAAAACAGAAGATGGAACTTGATGAAAAACTCGCAATTTTGGAGTTAGAGAAATTGAAATTGGCGAGTACGGGTGCTCAGCAAACAACTTCGAGTACGACAAAGGAGTTTGTTAGTAGGATTAAATTGCCTCATTTCAATCCTTTAAAGGATGACGTAGCAGATTATCTAGATAGATTCCAATTTTTGTGCGATACGCATAACATAAAAAAGGAAAAATATGTTGAACAACTGATGCCATTTTTTACAGGTGACACAGTGACTACTCTTATGACAATAGACGAACATGAGAGGACTAATTATGATGTTGTCAGGGCAGCATTACTAAAGAAATACCAATTAAAACAAGAAGACTATCGTCTTCGTTTTAGGACAATGTTGCCAGAAAATGGAGTAGATTTCTCTGATTTTGTTACAAAGATACGTCGTACATTTACACGATGGGTTGAGTTGTCTCAGATTGAGAAAACATATGAAGGTCTAATGGACTTATTATTGCGAGATAAGGTTTTGTCATCTGTTAATGATTCTTTTCTTGCATTCCTTCATGAGCGTAAGCCTAAAAACTTAAAAGAAATGGAGGAATACTGTTGTCAGTATGCCACAGCACATCCCCATGCTACAGTTAGCAATTCTAAAGTGAAAGAAGGGTTGCCAGCTGCTTCGGCAACACCATATGGCCCTAATTTCAGAAAAAAATTTCAGGGTGCTCAACAAAATTGGAATAGGGGAAGTAATCAAAATTACACTCAGAAGCGGAGTAATCCAACACATGATGGTTCTTCGTCTATGCAGTGGAGACAAGATGGTAGTTCTCGTAATTTTAGTGGTAATAATTTGAGACACTTTCGTAAAGGCTATCCAAATAATAACTATTCAAATTTTCGAGGTAATCATTCTCGACGTCAAGATTATGACGATGGTGAATTTAGAAACCGGGATTCAAACCGGAATGATGAGTACAATAGACAATATGATCACAATTACAGGGGAAATGATAGTCGAAATAATTACAGGGGAAATGATAGTCAAAATAATTACAGGGGAAATGATAATCGAGGTAGACCTAGGTTTAACAAGAAAAGACCTTACCAACAGGCAAACTCTGCGCAACAAGAGTTTGATGGAGTCTGTAATACAGTAAATGATAGTGGTAACTCTAGGGCTATCACTGGTTGTGCTTTCGATTTTGGGAGAGCAACTGAATGCCCCCAATGCTTAACATTGTTTGACTCATCAACTGTATCTACGCTAAGTTGTGGTCACCCTCTTCCTGCTCTACCTGCTACAGTTGCGCATGATGGGAGAGGATCTCTCATCTTACATAAAGGTCTAATAAATGATAGGCTAGTCTCAGTACTTTTCGATTCGGGATGTACTACCGTCGGGGTTAAGGAGTCTCTGATAGATCCTTGCTGTGCCACTGGAAAAACAATCAAATGTGTTACATTTGGTGGTACTATGGAAAGCTATCCTACTGCTATTATTAGGATTGACACTCCTTTCTTCACAGGAGATGTCCATGCATGTCTTCTTCCTAATCCTATTGCGGATCTTATAATCGGTCGTATTCATGGGGTTAAGGAATGCACCCCGCAACAAATTTCTAGTTGGGAAGAAAGAAACATTCAAACGGTCAATGCAGTGGTGACAAGAGCTCAAGCTCTTAATCCCCCAACTTCATCTGATAATAGTAATGAAGTTGATAGCCAAGACGAGCACTTGGTGATTTCCCATGACTCGTTTGTTAAACGTCAAGAAGAGGATCCTTCTTTGAAGTAATACTTCCTTCTTGCAAAGAAAGGGGATCCCAATCAAAATACGAATCACAAATCGTATATCACTATGAAGAATGGTATATTGGTACGAATGGTACAACACTCGGACAAGTCTATGCACTCGCAAATTCTTGTGCCTAAGTGTATGAGAGCCTTAATTCTTCGGCATGCACACGATTCTCAGTGTGCGGGACACATGGGTTTTTCCAGAACTAAAACTAGAGTCCTTGCGTCATTCTTTTGGCCATTCGTGAATAAAGACATCCGAATTTATTGCCGATCTTGCAAAATTTGTCAAGAGGTCAAGTCTAGGGGTCCGAGACATGCTGCTCCTATTCAGGCTGCAGATATTCCGATTCGGCCGTTTCAGAAAATGGCTATAGACATCATTGGTCCGTTCAAAATTAAGTCAGCCAGAGGACACCAATTTATCCTCACTTGCGTGGACATGTGCACGCGTTGGCCAGAGGCTATTCCTCTGAAGAGCATATCAACTGTCGATATCGCTGATGCTCTTTGGCTCGTATTTTCTCGTCTGGGATTCCCCGGAGAAATACTGTCGGATCACGGCACTCAGTTAATTTCGGACGTTATGTCTCAGGTAATGGCTACGCTAGACATTAAAAGGTCTCTCAGTAGTATTTATCGTCCAATGGATTGGTAGAACGTCTTAACAGGACACTAAAGAACTTACTTGGCAAGATAACGGAGGATCATCCTGAAGATTGGGACAGGGTTTTACCTGCAGTCCTCTTTGCCTATAGAGAGGTTCCCAACGAGCATACAGGGTTTTCTCCTTTCGAACTTGTCTTTGGCGCGCAACCGCGCGGGCCAATGTCCTTGTTACACGATTTGATAACTTCCGATAATATTGACGATGATACACAATCGTCATATGAATATGTTATAGCTCTTAGAGAAAAGATTATCGAATCGTGCAGGTTAGCAACTTCATCTTCCGAATTTGCGAAAGAAAAAGCTAGGCGATTTGCTAATAAGAAAAGACGCCTACGTCAACTTTGTCCTGGAGACAAAGCATATGTCTTACTGCCCTCAAGAGAGAATAGACTTCTCATTTCTTGGAAGGGTCCATACACTATAGTCTCGAAAATTTCTGATGTCGACTATATTGTCGATGTGGATGGAAGGCATAAAACCTTCCATATAAATATGTTAACAGAGTTTATTGAACGTCCAGACTATTTACAGCCTATTTTCCAGGCGACGGACGACTCTCCAGTTCAACATGGTCACATCTCATCCCTGTCCGTTATACAGGATGAGGAAACTATTTTTTCTGACGTGAACTTACCTCTTCCTACGATTCCACTTATTTCAACGGAATCGTGGAGAGACGTTACAGTCTCTTCTATCTTGTCTTTTGAGGAACAACGTCAAGTATCCTCTACGTTACAATCATATCAGGATGTCCTTACCGACATTCCTGGACACACAGATGTCATAGAACATGACATCATACTTACTGATCGTAATCCGATCAGAGTAAGACCATACCCAATACCTATTCATTTTCAAGCACAAGTCGAGAAAGAATTGGATGAAATGATTCAACTACAAATAATTGAACCATCCACTTCAGCTTATTCTTCGTCGATAGTTATTGTTCGAAAGAAAGACAATAACATACGTCTTTGCGTTGATTATCGCAAATTAAATCAAGTTACGAAGTTCGATGCTGAACCTATGCCGTTATTAGATGATCTACTTATTAGACTTTCTAAAGCTAAATTCTTTACTAAACTAGACTTGTCGAAAGGTTATTGGCAAGTCCCATTGACGGAACACGCCAAACCTCTCACTGCTTTTTCGACACCTAGGGGTCTGTTTCAATGGAATTTTATGCCTTTCGGGCTTATGAACGCCCCAGCGACTTTCGTGCGCATGATGCGACGAATTCTATCAGATCGTGCAGATGTCATTGCATATTTAGACGACATCTGTCTTTTCAGCGATACTTGGGAAGAACACTATGTGGGTCTGAAGGAATTGCTATCTATTCTACGTGAGCATAGTTTGACTGCTAAACCCTCTAAAGCTTTTGTTGGGTTTAGTGAAATTTCCTTCCTAGGTCATCGAGTTGGTCATGGTCTGTTGAAGACAGAGGACCAAAACATTTCAAAGATATTAAATATCTCGGTTCCGAAGACAAAAAAGCAAGTGCGTAGTCTCTTGGGATTGATACAATTCTATGGAAGATTCATTGAGAATCTGTCCTCCATTATGGCACCACTTTCAACGTTATTGAAAAAAGGTTCTCCTAATAGGGTGCGTTGGTCCCAAGAATGCCAATCTTCATTGGATCAGGTTAAGAATTTGTTCTCATCTCATCCTATCTTAAGACTACCGACGATTGATAAGACTTTTGTCCTTCGTAGTGATGCCTCTTCCACTGGCATTGGAGCGGCACTAATGCAGGAATATTCAGGAACTCTGCATCCTGTAATGTATATTTCTAGGAAGCTGAATGCGGCAGAAAGGAATTACTCGGTTTTGGACCGTGAATTGTTGGCTATGGTTTGGTCCATTCTTAAGCTACAAAGGTTCCTTCTGGGCGCGCATTTCTTTATGGAAACCGACCAAAAAGCTCTTACGGCTATGCAAAGTAAGGATTTGAAGAGCTCGAGATCTACTCGTTATGCTATTGCTCTTCAGCCTTTCCATTTCACGGTGCGAGCTATCCGTGGTTCGGATAATGTGATGGCGGACATATTGTCTAGATGCCCACATGATTCCAGTTAAATCTTGTGTCCTAGTTTTTCCTGATATATTTTCAGACTTAGGTCTGTCCTTAATATCATAATATGTTGTAATACAAATGTATTTGGATGATGTTTAGATAATTTAACAAATTTCATTTTGTCCATCCATCAGTGATATGTTGCTAAAATAGCATTGACATTTGTATATTGCTATGATTATATTATTTAGTAATGTTTGATATATGATTGGTATTGCCAGCAACTTAGGTTTCTTGAATGGTATCCCTTAGTTTGTTTGGCTTAAAGGAAATATTTTCTCCTATGTTGGGAGATGATTTGTACCCTCTTCCATTGTACCGGATATTAGGTTCATTATTTGCATGAGCACAGAAGTGATACTGGTGCTATCTTGCTCATGAACATATTAAAAAAAAAAATTGCATTTTTTTTTTTTACAGGGGGGTGGTAGTAATATTGCTGTCATTTTCGACGGAGTCATCTGTCAAGTTATTTGCTTATGTTTGTATCATAAGTATAATTGTGTCTTTACCTGCGATGTCAGGTTGATTAGGGGTTGTCTTCCCTTGTTTATTCATTCATTGTGTTTGACCTTTAGGGTCAGAGGTTGTCAGTTCGGGCGTAGGCCTATGGGAAGGTTTTTTAAGCGGGAGTGAGATATACTTCCGGGAAGCCGGGAGGTCCTGTTTTTCTGAAGGGACCAAGAGTCCATTGTTTTTCGGGGAGAATCTTCGAAGTAACTGCTATGGCAGTTTTCCCCAGTGAATCTCTGTGCGTCGGGATGACGACAGAATTCCTTGTGTAGTTCTGAGGATTCATTTACCAGGTAATACCGACCTTTATGCATTATTACGCTTTTCGGTGGCAGAACATGTAAAGGATTACCTAGGGTGAACAGCAGCTCACTGATCCGCCATTTCAGAACTTATATATTTGTGCTCGAGGTAGCCATCCAAGACTGTTAGTCTTATATTGTCCAGAAATCCAGTGACGAAGATATATTGTGGGAGCCGCAGATTGGCGGAACTTCTACCTACAATAAGTATTACTGCAGGGTTGATGATAACCTATTTAACAGAAGTACACGGCCGACGTCAGAACGAGGCCTGTGCTTCCGGCTATTATACTACAGCCTGATATGTGCAATTGGCAGGGAGTGCCAAGTTGCACCTGTGTGTCAAGGTAACTAAGGCATCTGACGCGTTTAGTCAGAGACGCCAAGGGCGACGCTACGAACTGTCATTATTGAAGAACTTTGCTATTGACCATGCACGTCTATTCTGATGTTTACCTTTTTGAATGCCAAATGTATACCTATCGATGTCAGGTCAGCATGACCTTGTTACACTGACTGTTCCTGTTGATATTATGTGTGTTCCCGTCAATAAATGTCTTGAAACATGCCTGCAGTGTCAAAGCATCCTTGATTACTGCATGTGAGAGTATGGGTTGCAGGATCTACATCTATACGAGCCTAAACACATTCGCGTCTTCATTCGCACCCACACTCAATTCATCATACGCTCGCACCACACATCTAACAACATGTATACTGTCTTGGGCCAGTGATCACATCAACAAGAAGAAAAAGACAGTTACACATGGATCTTATCCACCGGAGATATGTGACGGTATTGCCTCACCTGCTTTGCAGTAGTAGTCCAACAGTGGCCAAAACTCAAGAGTATCTACAATGGGTTTCAATGGTATCTACCTTCGCACAAGATTACTCTTGGCAGAGATGTTGATAGAAGGGTGATGACACTTCTATTACAAAGGGAGTCTTCATAAGATATTCAGAATAAGCGGGAACAATACTGCTTTGTCTGAGTATGTTAACTCGGTTATTCTGCAGACGCTTTTGTGAAGGATTTAAGCACTTACTACTTTCAGCTCGATTATGCCCCTACCCCTGATTTAATTAGTGGAATTCTATTATAGCTCTGTTTAGAGTATGTGTAGTAATTTGACTGAGAGAAACATGAATTATCTTTAAAATGATTAAATCGAAGTTAAATTTGTAACATTACGAATAAAAAAAATAATAATCACTTTTGGTTTTAACAATTGGAAAATAATTTGAATAGTTATTGATCAAGAAAAGTTATCATCACAGTCTTTATGGAATGTGAGATGTTACAAGAAGTTCAAGTGGCAGCATAGATTTGAACTTAGCTGCCAATGACGGTTTTGCTCCTTCCTATGGGTTGGTTCTTTCCACTCTGCTCACGCTCGTCTCTGATCAAGGTTGTCGGGGGTAGCTCGTTTCCCAGAAACGTCAAGGAGAGTCTATCCCGTGGATCCTTCGTATTAAAAGCTCAGGCCACGGTTACTTCTTGTTCCAGACATAGTACTTTCTGCTGGTACCACCAATAAGCCAATTTTGGCTACAGACGTGTTGCTCAGATGAATAAAAGAGACGAGTCGATCTCTTACACGCGTCTGGGGTGTCTTTAATTTGAAAATAGATTCTCTTTCTGACTCCGTGTGTTTCAGTTTTCCTAGTCCAGGTGTTCTTTATTAAAATGTAGAGATGTTCTGTGCTTTGTAAGTCTTATTTGGTTTTCCAATAAAAGGTCCGATTAAAATAAGGAATTATGGATCTAGTCTTCACTCTGGCAAGGTCTGATGTTGCCTTGGTGAGCGGGAAATTCACAGTGAAATAAAACTGCGAAATGGTAATATTATATTCCTATCTTCCCACGCATTGTTGCTATGAATCTTATCAGAAAGATCCAATCCTTTTAAATCATGCAGATAGAGTGTAAGGATTTCAAAAATATTCCACGTGAAATAAGGTGCGTGAAGCAAAAATTCACGTATAACCATATATGGACATCTGGTGCTTTGCAAACACTCTCACAGGCAGATCGGTAGACACACAAGACAACATGGGTAAGCTGTAATACTTATTACTTTATTAGAAAGTAATGTTGTCAAAACAAGTCGGCCTGGAAGCGATTATGTCACTCTTGTCTGCCCACATGTTTCACACAGGCAGTAATCTCGTTATCTGTCATATGAGTACAGAAAAACTCCGTGTCTGCCCATCTGGGTTACCAAACGAGTCGTCTTATCAACGGTTCAATCTAAACACGCTGGCGACTATCTTATCTCAGTTGCTCACCGCTAGCCAGGATGACCGGGTAACAAACAGGTGACATCACAGAGAGGAGTGTTGAATGATTTGATAAAATCAAATATCTGCTACTTAGCAGAAAAATAACGACGAAAGAAATAAAGAAAGAAAGAAAAGTGCGATACTTGGGAGCACATAATAAAAATCAGTACCACAAATGTACAGATACTGCCGGAAAGAAACAAAGATCGATAGGGGCCGCCCCGTTTTGTCACAAGATATATATCATGTATAATGGAGAGAATGAGTGGAGTGTGAATCTTATCCATTGGAGATATTTTATGTATAATGGAGAGTATGCTGGAAATGTTGATCCTATCCACTGGCGATATCTAATATGTAATGAACATTTTTTTATGTGCCCCAGACTAAGTTATCAGATCAAGACGAAATGGAGTACAATCCATCATCTTGACTACTTTTCCGTATACGCGACTACTTCTCCGTATACGCGACTACTTCTCTGTATACGCCACTACTTCTCCGTATACGCATGTCGGCTTGATTACTAGCTGTTAACCGGATCTCTTATCATGTGTCTTTCTATTCTTACTTTTAATAACACTTTAAAACAATTATATACTGTCATTCATTACATATACATTAGGAACAGACAATGTTCAACATTAGCATTGTTTCGTCAAGTCATTATCATATGTCAGGAGTGTGTTGTATGACTCCTGCGTTATTATGACACTCAACGAACTAAATCAGGATTTCGTGGATAACGGAAGCAAAGTTAATTATTTTTAACACATCATTACAACCTGTGGTGTCATTCTAATTAGTTATCAATTGGTTCTGTCAAATGTTGGCCTTATTTTGCAACAAGTTAACGTCGGGCGATATCTTCTTCATCTTCTTTGTACACTCTCATACGTCTAGTTTAATATTTTCAAATAAATCAGTGGTCAGCTTGAGAATATGTGTATCTCCATAGAGTTATTCCAGGAATGGGACTGATGACGACCATATGTGCTTTCTCTGTTCCTCATATGTTGGGTATCTTTGAAGCAGATGTTCAGCAGTCATTTTATCCGTGCCACAGTTACACTCATCTGTAACTCCTACCTTAGTTTGTTGAATAGATGGTATGGTATCCCAATATATTATGGTCCGTAAGGAGTCTGAAGATTACCACTTATTCTCTTCTACTGAGCTGGAAATACGCATCATTTTATGTGTGGCCTGTATGTTCTGTATCGCATTTGTCCCTGTATCTGATTCTGAAAAAAAAACTAATGAAATCAATGCCTATTTGTACAATAAAATAATAAGAAAATGTATATCATTAAGATAAAAGAGAGACAATTATGACAACTGGATCATTATATTTACTTACACGTATAGAATGTATATTGAAATAGCTGTTATCAGACCTAATAGTCTTTTATATGTGGACATGAGCCCTTATTTAAACGAGGTACATTTTTTTTTAAATTGTTATAATTTCATGTTTGGCCGTGGTATATTTGCCTAACTTTGTGACCTTAATAAGCTCAAGTGGTTTTGTAAGCCCGGCAAATTCTAACAACAAGATCGTGCGCACCGGTTCGAACCGGCTAAATGACATCACTGATAACAACTGTGAACTACAGTATATACTATCCGGACATTCCTCCCGCCCACGAGTGTTTTTCTAATTAAAACACGTCCGGTAATTATAATTAAATAAATGCGTATGTCTTTTAAAGCCACAACACACTACAAAAATGTAAAGTTCATTACAATATGGCTTCCAGCGGTTTGATATGTAACTTTGGTTTGTAACAAGTCGGTGCTAGGATATTTGAAGCTCTAGGCAAACAGGGTATTTGGCACCCTCGGTAAACAGAGTATTTGGCGCTCTAGGCAAACAGGGTATTTGGCACGCATGGTAAGCAGGGTATTTGGCACTCCATGCAAACAGTGTATTTGGCACCCTTCGTAAGCAGGCTATTTGGCGCTCAAGGCAAACATTGTATTTGGCGCCCTTGGCAAACAGGGATTTTGGCACCATAAGCAAAAAGGGTTGTGACGACAAGTTTTCTCGTCACAGGGTATTTGACGCCTTTCTTCAAACATTATATTTGACGCTCTAGGCGACTAGTTCATTTGCCGCTCCCAAATAATTTGATAACTCACTCACACACACACACACACACACACACACACACACACACACACACACTCACGCAAGTGGCACATAACACATGAACATAAGTATGCTAGCACAAATGTATGTATAACGCTTATTTACAAGGATGTAGAAGCTCTTATACGTGCTATCACAGATATATGTACAACTTTTATTTTCCGTGGTGTATAAGAGGCACAGGAGAGAAAATTGTTTTCTTGAAAGTTTAGACTTTTTGTTTTGTTTATACCAAGGGAGGCATCAAAGAAGAGTTGGCCACTCGAAAAGCAGCAGCTGGGAGACTTTCAGGCCATAAATCGTGGATCCTCAGCAAGAGAGAGGTTGGTAAGAAAACGAAGATGGCTGTATATCGCTCCACCTATGTCCCAGTCTTGACATATGGATGCGAGTCATGGGCAGTGACTACAACCCACAAAAGCCAGATCCAAACCTCAGAAATGAGGTATCTGAGGAAGGTGGTTGAAGTAACAAGAAGAGACATGGTACGCAACCAGACGATACGTCAAGGCCTTAAATCCCACCCCCTGCAGACCCAAGTAGAACAGTCCCAACTAAGATGGTTTGGCCATGTCTGCAGAATGGGAGAAGATCGGCTACCACGACAAGCATGGGAAACAAAGAGCCAAGGATCCAGACCCCCAGGACGACCCAGAGTCCGCTGGGAGGACAACATTAGACAATCTTTGAAGGACCGAGGACTAGAATGGAACCAGGCCAGGAGGAAGACAGCCGATAGGATAGTCTGGCGCTCTCTCTTCCAAACCTCTACACCTCACGGTAGAAGGGGAACGACTAAGTAAGTAAGTAAAGTTTTGTTTATACCACTATTTTAATTCACTAGATTTTTCCACCTTCCAATTTGTTAAGCCCTAGGCGACAGCCTGGTTTACGTAATGGTTCAACAGGACCTGGGTTTATGTACTCTTAGGCCACCGGCTTGTTGTGTCGTGTCATTCCAGATTAAATATTGTGCTAAATAACCATTATATTTACTGACTTAAAAATATGATAAGTTGGTCATATGTTACGCTAACAAATATATGGATCGGCTTCTAAATAACTTTTATTTGTTTGTTGATACACTGTTTATTGAACAAAGGAACACACATACATTTGCAAACCATCAGACGTAATGATTTATTCACATTAATTCGAAACAGCTGTGACTTCCATTAGATAGGATGACTATCAGAGAGATGTCAAATGCGGGGGCGATGATGTTGAACAGGTTTAACAAAATGGTGGTTGGATTATATTTGCATATTGATCTTGACGTGTAAGGAACTGAACACGCTCCAGAGTTTATAATCTCTGTGCATGCCATTAAACGTCGACCAACAGCGTGCGTAGAGTGCTTGCTTCTCGATTAAAAAGGATCTGCATTAGCGCAGTGCACTGGCTTACTAGCGCGGTGGTCCATGGTTCGATTCCCAGTTGAGTTGGGATTGTTCAGACCGCAAACGGCTCCGGGATCGACCCAGCCTCATGAACTGGGTGGCACAGCAACTCTGGGATCAGCTCTGGGATGGTTAACTCTTTGACTCCGCAATTATTTTCCACCCTGTGCCGTATTTTTAATTCGTGATAGACTTAAAACAACGCTCAGAGATTTGTTTTGGCACGGGTGTCAAATCTGACCAACGCTCTGAGCGTTGTTGCGGAGTCAAAGAGTTAATTAAGGCTGCTGGCGTGATGCTGACCACATCACCTCTAGTGTGCCGATGGTGGAGAATATATGGACCTAACACCATATTCCCAATATGCCTCAATAGGCGTGTAATGGGATCCTTTTTCTCGATTAAAAGTTACCGGATTCGAAACCTAGTTACACCATGCTCAAGGCAAATCAGCTGTAAATGCGTATCTGACTCTGCCCTTGAGTTAGGGAAAGCAAAGGCAGCGAGGAAGGAAACTAGTAACCCCATCTCATGAAGCTGAATTAATATAAAAGAAGTCTCTAAAACTTCACTTCACTACATCAGTATCCGCTATGAGACTACCTTCACCTAAGAACGAACGAACGAACGAGCTTTATTTTCAAAAAGTTGAGAATTAGGCACGTAGGCCCGTCTGACATTCTGCCCTTCCTTTCTCTCGTCTTTTATACTGATTTCATTTATTCTCACATGCATTTGACCCATCAATGTAAAAGAATTCAACGTTGTAAAGGTAAAATAATAGCATACTCACATTCGCAGTATCTAATTATAAACATGAAATAAAGTATGTTGAAAAGTACAAACTAAGTATCACAATGAAATAAAATATGTTGAAAAGTTCAAACATCAACATTAAACCTCATCATCTCATCTCAACCCATAACCCGTCATGGGTCGTAGGGGTGCCATGGTGGAAGCATCAGCAGACAGGGTCCTCCACTGCTCTCTATTCTCAGCAATGCTTACAAGTGTGGAAAAACTGAGTCCTGCCCATTCTTTGATGTTATCAGCCTAGGATTTTCTTTGCCTTCCTCTTCTCCGTTTACCTTCGACTGTTCCCTGGAGGATCGTTTTCGAAAGGGAGTCATGACGAGTTACATGCCCAAACCAGGCAAGCTTTCGACGTTTCACTATTGACAAAAGTGGTTCTTGGTGGCCTGCATAGGTGTTTATCTTCTCTCTAGCATAGACATTTGTTTTGTGCTCTTTATTAAACCTACATTCGATATAATCGGAAAAATAATCACATTAGGGCGGCAGATAATCAGAACTCATAAAGTATTCAAAAAGTCTATGCGATGGAAGGTTGTGGGTAGGCCTGCAAGAATGGCCACAGATGTATGCATTATGTGTTCCTTTGAGTAAAATATAGGATTAAATTTAAGTAAATATTGATTTTGAAATACGTGTGAATAATTTAAAACTTAATTTTAGCAATCCTTCTTTTTCTTTCTAATTTTTTTTTTAATCCCTGAGAAACATAGGACCACCTTTGCAACTGGTACTTTGCAGTATTGTTTCCTGTAGCATTTAGTTTTATATAGGTTGCGAGTTCCATGCACAAAGTGACATTAATCGTCTATTATGACTGGTTAATGACAGCAGTGTCGTATTCTTCGTGTGTCTCATCAGAGACCCCCGGGGGAGTAAACGGGGTAACTTTACAGCAGTAAATAATATACGAACACTGATATGTGGTAAAAACTTCAAGCATGTCATAACAGGCGACTAATGAGGTTGTGCTTGAGGTTGGTAACCTCATTATGTAAAACAATTTGCTACAGAAATCACTACTGCAAGAGCTTGTGAATGCTTGTTGCAGGCTTACTGCAAAAGGGGGGGGGCTACTTCAGTGGTTGCTCCATGCTCCATCAGGAGCGTAAAAGAAAATGATGATGTAAAACTTGTTAAACAGAAATAAAGAAGGGAAATATTATACAACAGAAAAGTAGTAGAAGTGATAAGCTCATTATGAACCATCCCAACGACGCCGTCGCTTCACTGCGTGAGTGAATGTGCAAAGATGTACAACCAATTCAGCACCCAAAACGTCGCTAGCTTCCTTGTTCGATTCCCTGTTCCAATTCACTTCTATTACTTTTTCGTTGTATAACGTCCTTTTTCTGGTGAGACCATCACTTCTACTACTTTTTTTGATGTATAACGTCCTTTTTTCTGGCGAGACCATCATTTCTATTACCTTTTTGTTGTATAACGTCGTTTTTCTGGTGAGACCATTGTGACGGTATTGCTTCCCCTGCTTTGCAGTAGTGGTCCAACAGTGGCCAAAACTCAAGAGTATCTATTATAGGCTTCAATGGAGTCTATGTTTACACAAGATTACTCTTGGCAGAAATGTCGACAGAAGAATAGTAAAGCTTCTATCGCATGGGAGTCTTCGTAAGATATTAAGATAAGCGAAAACAATGCTGGCTGTCGCTAAGCACGTTAATTCTGTAATCTGCCGACGCCTTTTATGAAGAACGTAAGCAATGGTTTATTCTAGCTCGTTAAGCCGCCACCACAGAGTTAATCAGTGGAATTATTATTATAATGTATATATAGCCCTGTTTAGAGTGTGTGTTTAGTAACTTTGACTGAGACAATCATCTAGTACATTTAAACGGATTTAGTCGAAGTTAAATTTGTAACAGCGCAAATAACACAATTTAATAATCATTTTAAGTTTAACAGTTGGAAAATAATTTGAATATTAAAAGAATTTCATCACTTGAATGGGATTTAACTGAATAAAGGAGGTCACTTTTGGCAGCGGATATTTTCACTTAGCTGCCAATGGTAGTTTCTTCTCCCGCTGGGTCTGTTCCTTTCACTCTGCTCGCGCTCGTCTCTGGTCAAAGTTCAGGAGGTGCACGTTCCCAGAACGTCAAGGAGTAACGGCTAAGTTGTTTCTGCGTCTGTCTATAAGACTTTCTTATGATGGCGTCTCGCAAAACTTCAGTCCACTTCTACCTTCACTTGGTTTCAGAGATAGTACTTTCTTCTGGTACCACCAATAACTGGTAATAGAAATAGAAACGAAACTCTCTTCTGAGTATGGCGTTTTTCCGACACAGTTATGTGGCCCTCTCTTCTATTCTACTATCCCAAGTCAGAATGTACCCTCGATGAGAACTAAATTTAATCCCTCGGGATAAAACTTCCTTTACATTTAAACGGAATAGCTTTAGCTTTGCATTACATTTAAATGAAAAGGTTAAACGTACAGATATAATATGTTTTACATTTATATCTCCACTGTTTGAAAAGTGTTCACAATATAAATTCATTTATGTTTCATTCATATTTATACTTAGGAAAAGTTTGAAACTTCCATTAATTTAAAATGAATATTTTCACATAGACATTTACACTGTTTTGAAAATGTAAGTATTATTCTTAGAATGTACAACATTTCTTTCATATATCCCTCCTCCCCCCCCCTCCTCCCCCCTGGTCGAAAGGTAACCTGAAACTACTTTATGTTTTTAGATCTCTTTACGAAACTATCAATAAAGCAATCACTAGCCCGTGCAGTGGTGGTTCATGAATCATCATTCTATACGCTGAGGTTGCCAGCCTCAAATGACTGACATCAAATAGCAGTTTTCACACATTAAAATTCACATGGTAATATATGCATATATATAGGTGAGTTCACCTGTCAGTAATAAAACTTAGAATGAAAATACACTACTTACGCCAATCTTGGCTACAAAAGTTTTTAGCTCAGAGGAATAAAAGAGACGAATTGTTCTCTTACACGCGTCTGGGATGACTTTAATTTTGCAACAGATTACCCCCTGACTCCGTGTTTCTGCAGTTTCCTATCCCCGGTGTTCCTTATTAAAATGTAGAGATTTCCTGTGCTTTTTTAAGTCTTCTCTGGTTCTCCAATAAAAGGTTCGGTTAACAAAAAGGAATTATGAATCTAGTCTTCACTCTGGGTAGGTCTGAGGTTGTCTCGGCGAGCTTGAAATTCACAGTGAAATAAAACTGCAAAATGGTCAGCCTATATTCTCCCTCAATGTTGTTATGAATCTAATCAGAAAGATCCAATCAATTCAAATCAGGCAAATAGGGTGTGATATTTCAAAATAGTCCCACGTGAAATAAGGTGCGTGCCTGCAAAGAACACGTATTACCATTTATGGACATCTGATACCTTGCATACACTCTCACAAACACATTTGTAGACTCATATTGTCTAAAATGTAATAAGTCCATAACTACTTTTAACCAAGTGACCGGAAACAATTATATCACACTTGTCTGCCCACATGTGTCACACAGACAGTAATCTCGTAATCTGTCGTATGGGTACGCAAACTCCGTGTCTTATCGGCGATTTAAGCCGATAGCGCTGACCGATGTACGTGTTAATCTGCCGCACCTATAACCAACAAATCTGGGTAGCACCCAGCAAATGTGATTTATATTATATCAGGCGCTCCTTGCAAATGTGATATTTATCACCTACAGGGTGATTTGATAAAATCAAATATCTGCTACTTAGCAGTAAAATAAAGAAGAAAGAAAGAAAGAAAAGAACGCAAAGTGCGATAATTGACAGCACATAATAAAAATCAGTACCACAAATGTACCGATACAGAAAAATGATTGTACTCGATGCTGGCCAGCTTTAGGCCGATTCCTCCTAATCGAACCCCGCGCAAGGCATTGACAGATGTGAAACTAATGCAGAAAAATGATCATGTTTCTACTGTAAAATCAGCTGACATCCAACTTTTCTATAAATGTGATGTGGTTACCTAAAATTATTTCTGTGTTGCCTCAAAAAGGTGCGCATGGCGACGACCAACAGGCATTAAAACTCGCACTGCATGTACCACGCTTGTTGCTACGTAACTTCTTTTAAATGCTGCACAAAGCAGTTACTCGCTGTTGTAGCGATTTCAGGGGCTATAGGTTTTACATGATGAGATTCCCTGCCCCGTACAAAACCCCATAGTAATCGCCTTGTACGATAAGCTTTAGTGTGTAGTATCCCTTTATTTGGGGCCGTAGATAGGAATTAATTAGGGGGGGGGGGGGTTGAACCCACTGCGGCATTATTTCTTTGTCTCTTCAAGGAACTTAGCTGGGCAGTATATATGTTTTTGTAAATATGTTTCTTGGAAGGCTAACAGCCAGGGATCCAGACCTCTAGGACGACCCAGAGTCCGCTGGAAGGACAACATTAAATAATCTCTGAAGGACCAAGGACTAGACTGGAACCACGCCAAGAGGAAGACAGACGATAGGATAGTATGGCGCTCTCTCTTCAAACCTCACGGTAGAAGAGGAATGACTAAGTAGGTAAGTAAATTGGTTGCCTTGTCGGTCCCTTCTTTCCTGACAACGTAACTGTCCACGCCATTTGTTGTTAATTATTCATTTAGACTGGACATTTTTTGTGTGTTTGTGCAGGCATCTATTTCTCTGCCCATTGGTGCCCTCCATGCCGAGCCTTCACCCCTGTGCTGGCGGAATACTACAACAAACTACGAGCTGCTGGGAAAAAGTTTGAAATAGTTTTCGTCAGTTCAGACAAAGAAGAAGACTCTTGTGCCAAGTATTACAGCGAAATGCCCTGGCTGCTTCTGCCCTACAGCGACAGGCAGAGGAAGGTAAGTGATGTATGGCTTAATTTAAACAGCGTTTGATAAACGAAGACATGGGGTGATCGAAGAAAGGGATTTAAGAAGCAGAAATTACAATGACTAATGAATGTGTTATCAAATAAACAATCAAACAAATAATACAATAGGAAATCGAAAAAAAAACAAGTCCTACACATAAAAAGAATCTTGAAGTTACATGTGAAGCCATTGCTATTGTATTGTTCTGAAATATGGAGAACAACATGTACAACCATCGAGACGTTAGACTTTTGTAATTGGCTGCTTGCGTAGAATACAGAGCTTACAAGGGTTTTAACAAGATCACCAAAGAGAACTGTTAACATGAACTAGACATGTGTCAGTGGAACAAGAGATGAGAATAAGACGCTATCGATAGATAAACACACATTGAGGAAGCTTGTTGATAGTGTTACAAGACAGTCTTTGTGCTGTAGTCCCTAAGTTAAGAGAGCAGAGGTAAACTAAATACTGTTATAATTAGATGAAAATGAAGTCGCGTTAACTGATGTGTGTTTTACTGTCAAAGTATAAAAATAGAGAAAACATTTTCTGCCTTTTTATTACATTTTTTAATAAAAGTGCCAATGGCCAACGAACACCTAAATCAGGCATCTCTCTATGGCCGCCTGAGATTTTGCTGCATACTGTCACGGATTGTCTCCCCTGCTTTGCAGTAGTGGTCCAACAGTGGCCAAAACTCAAGAACTGAAGAAAGACGAGAAGCAGGAGTTGGATTTGCAATCAAAACAGCACTTGTTGGCAAGTTAGCGGGGCCCCCAAAGGGAATAAATGACCGACTCATGACAGTCAAGATCCCCCTGCTTTATGGAAGAAAACATGCTACTATCATTAGCGCATATGCACCAACTATGACAAACCAGGATGACGTCAAGGATAAGTTTTACGAAGAACTACATGCAGTCATTGCATCAGTTCCTAAAGCAGATAAGCTTATTATTCTTGGTGACTTTAATGCAAGAGTAGGCTCAGATAACATCTCCTAGAATGGCACTATCGGAAAGTATGGCGTGGGTCGCTGTAACAGCAATGGACTTCTTCTCCTCCAGACTTGCACAGAACATGACCTCCTTGTCACCAACACCATTTTTCGACTTCCTATTCGCAACAGGACCTCCTGGATGCACCCTCGCTCAAAGCATTGGCACCTAATTGACTATGTAATTGTTAGGAAGAAGGACAGGCAAGATGTCCGGGTGACCAAGTCCATGTGTGGTGCCGAATGCTGGACTGATCATCGCCTCATTGTGTCTAAACTGAAAACTCGTATCCAACCTGCCAGGCGCCCTCAGGGAAAGAAAACTCAAAAAAGGCTGGATGTCACCAAACTAAAGAAGACAAAAATTGAACAGTCATTCACTGACACCCTAGAAGACCGTCTCAAATCTATCTCGTAAGACGGCCAAAGTGCGGAAACAAATTGGACAGCCCTAAGCGAGCAGATCTACAACACTGCTACAGAGGTCCTGGTTCGCGCCATCAAGAAACAAAATGACTGGTTTGATGAGAACTCAGATGATATAAAGAAGATGTTGGCTGAGAAACACCATCTCCATAAAGCATATTTAAATGATCCAAAATCTACATCCAAGAAAGACGCTTTCAACAACATGCGTAGAATCGTCCAACATAAACTACGCCAGATGCGGGATTCATGGCTGAGTAATAAAGCAGATGAGCTCCAAGGCTTTGCTGACAGCCATGACTTGAAAAATTTTTACCATGCACTCAAAGCGGTCTATGGTCTAACATCATCAGGATCATTTCCCCTCCTTAATGCAGATGGAAAATACTAATTACAGACAAGGAAAAAATTCTCCAACGCTGGGTCGAACACTTTAATAATATTCTGAACCAGCCATCATCTATTAACGATGAAGCCATCAACCGACTGCCCCAAATTCCTATAAATGAAGCACTAGATGATATACCGACTCTGGAGGAGACTCAGAAAGCAATTCGTCAACTTTCTAGTGGAAAGGCCCCCGGCTCCGATTCAATTCCTGTTGAGGTCTATAAAGATGGCGGTACAGTTCTGATAGAGAAACTTCACATGATCTTCCAGCAAATGTGGCAGAGTGAAACCATCCCACACAATCTCAAGGATGCGTCAATTATACATCTTTATAAACGTAAAGGTAATCGCCAAGACTGTAACAATCATCGAGGCATCTCCCTACTATCAATCGCTGGGAAGATATTCGCCAGAATCCTTCTTAATCGCCTTACGGCTCATCTTGACAAAGGTCTTCTTCCTGAAAGTCAGTGTGGATTCCGGAAAGAACGTGGAACCACCGATATGGTGTTCGCTGCAAGACAGCTTCAAGAAAAATGCCAAGAACAGCACTGTGACCTGTACACAGCTTTCATCGACTTGACAAAGGCGTTCGACACGGTCAGTAGAGAAGGTCTATGGAAGATCATGGCAAAATACGGCTGCCCAAAGAAATTTATCTCAATAGTGCAGCAACTGCATGATGGAATGCAGGCTAGAGTTCAGGAAAACGGTGAGCTATCGGAGCCTTTCCCAGTCTCAAATGGAGTTAAACAAGGGTGCGTACTTGCACCGACTCTTTTCAGTATCATGTTTTCTGCTATGCTGACTGATGCTTTCAGAGATGGAGACACAGGAATCGACATCAGATATCGTATTGATGGAAAATTGTTTAACCTTAGGAGGCTTCAAGCAAAAACCAAGGTCAAATCACACACCATCAGGGATCTTCTGTTTGCTGACGATTGTGCCCTCAGTGCTGGCTCAGAGGCTGATCTGCAGCATAGCGTGGATAGATTCTCCGAATCCTGTTCCAACTTTGGGCTTACCATCAACACGGGGAAAACAGAAATCATGTACCAACCAGCTCCTGGCACAATTTATACTGAGCCAATCATCAAGGTAAATGGTAAGAAACTGAATGTTGTGAACAGGTTCACATACCTTGGTAGCACACTATCCCAGAGCATCGTCATTGATGATGAGGTGAACACCAGGATCTCCAAAGCCAGCAGCACATTTGGCAGACTATACACCAACGTTTGGCATCGAAGTGGCATTAGTCTACAGACAAAGCTGAAGGTGTACAGAGCTGCGGTGCTTCCAGTGCTGCTTTATGCATGTGAAACATGGACTGTATACAGGCGCCACGTAAAGAAGCTCAACCACTTCCATACAGTCTGTCTCAGAAAGGTAATGAACATCAAATAGCAAGACAAACTCCCGGATACGCCGTTCCTTACAGAGCTGGTATCCCTAGCATCGATACTATTCTGATGCAGTCACAGATTCGCTGGGCAGGTCATGTAGTCCGCATGCCAGACCATCGACTGCCAAAGATACTCTTTTATGGTGAGATGCAGAAGGGTAGACGCTCCCATTGTGGCCAAAAAAAGCGCTTCAAAGACACGCTTAAGGCTTCATTAAAAACCTTTGACATAAACCCTGACACATGGGAAGCTGCTGCGCAAGACCGAACTGCCTGGCGCACATCTCTTCGTAATGGTGCAGCGGCATGCGAATCTTCCAGAAGAGCAGCAGCGGAACAGCGGAGACAAGCTAGAAAAGACCGTGTAATAAAACCTTCTTGTGATGCAAACATTCCCTGCCCACACTGTCCGAGATCCTTCCAGGCCCGCTTCGGGCTCATCAGTCACCTTCGTACTCATAGACTATCCTAACAATCCTAATAATTGGATGAACAGAGTGGTCTTCATCACCCGTGATGGACGAACAACAATAAAAATAGAGAAAACATTTTCTGCCTCTTTAGTACATTTTTTAATAAAAGTGCCAATGGCCAACGAACACCTAAATCAGGCATCTCTCTATGGCCGCCTGAGATTTTGCTGCATACTGTCACGGATTGTCTCCCCTGCTTTGCAGTAGTGGTCCAACAGTGGCCAAAACTCAAGAGTATCTAAATGGGTCGTCAAAAGTGTCTACCTTCGCACAAGATTACTCTTGGCAGAGTTGTAGACAGAAGGGTAAAGACGCATCTTTCTCAAGGGAGAAAGATATTTCCGAAGTCAAGAACAATGAGGCATTGGCTGAGCAATTATTAACTTATTATCGGTCCGCCGCCTTTTATGAAGATTTAAGCAATGGTTATAGCCCGTACACGCCCCCAGCTGGTGTAAATCCAGCGAAATTCCATTTTACAAGAAGTAGCTCTATAGAAGTGTGTGTATATATATATATAAATATATATATATATATATATATATATATATATATATATATATATATATATATATATATATATATATATATTAAATAGTCTTGCTCATACGTATGCTATCACACTTATAATAACTGAATCAACTAAGATTGTTATGTTTTAAAATAACATGTAACACATTTAATAATCATTTCGTTTTAACAAGTTAAAATAAATAGAATGATGGTGAATTTTAGATGAAATCAATGTGTCTTCATCTATACTCGATAGAGGGTTTATATTAAAGAATTTTTGTGTCCTGATGCTGGTGCCTTTTATAAGCACTTAGCTGGTATAAGTGAGTCCTGCAGCCGCGGGTTTCGTCGATTCTTTTGTGATGATGACTCTTCACAGTCTGATAACTTAGTTCCTCGAACCGTCCGATAGCTTAGTACCACGATCCCAAAGTAACTTTTGGGAACACAATCTCCTCGCACAGTTTAGAATAGACACAGCACTTTATTAGATGATTCGAATCACTTGGCCCGGAAATGTTATTTATGACGGGTGTTCTGCGAATCACTTGGTCTAGGAAATGTTAGTAATCCTCTTATGACGGGTGTTCTGCGAATCACTTGGTCTGGAAATATTATAATTCCTCTTATTACGGGTGAATCTGATTCCTTAGGTATCCAGACTTCGTATTTAAAACGCGGGTTTACTTGTTTTGTTTCAAAGTTGCCTAAATACTTTTGTCCGGGTATTTTTAAGTTTCGAGTTTCTGTATTTAAATATGCGGGTTTACTTGTAAGTTTTAAAGCTGCCCAAATACTTCTGATCTGTCACTTATAATATAAGAATTCTTAGTCCGATTCTTCTCTTGCTGGCTTTAGAGAGTTGCTGGCTTGACGTGGCGATGCAGTCTGATTTTTGACTCCTATTTCGTTACATTATATCTCTCATTTCTCTTTTCAAATCCCCGATTGGGCTTTCGACGAATTTCCAATGAAAGTCAATGTATATCCCGTCCCTCAAATCAAACCAATCGAAAGCTCTGTACTATATGGGTAGGGGTGTTTAATTTAATTCTCCCCCGCGTATTTTAAAAATTTACATTTTAAAATTCCATCGCGTGACCTCTTTCTAATGCTGTAATACTTCCGCTTGTATATTGTGCAAAACTCATAACCACCATCTGTGCACTCATTTGGTGTCCAGATGCTACCTTCCAATATTGTCTCCACCAGACAAGTTATCTGTAATATTGATACAGAGAGGGCTCAGATGAAACGATTATCTAATTATCCCCGGTGTTTTTGCCCGTCCCTCAGGCGTCTTTATTAGATAGCAATCTGGCTTTCTGTGCGTGTTCGTGCGATACCACGTTGGACAAACCACTGACGTCTCTTTCAAAGGTAGCCAGACTGACTTACGGGATAATCGTATTAACCTGATAATACTACATTCACTTAGTGAAACGTAAACAGTCTGGGAGCGGTCAACGCAAGAATAATGAAGATGCATATAATATGCCAAATAATAGGTCGATGAGTGAGAAAAGTGAAGAAATGAAGTTATACTGCCGGAGTGAAAGAGAGAGAGGGCGAGAGGGACACAAAAGTACACGCACAAGACGTTTTGTCACATTTGCTCTCAAACCAGGGCTGTGGAGTCGGTAAAAAGTATGCAGCCTCCGACTTTGAATTACGTGCCATATTACTAGTAAAAGAGTCGGGGTCGGAAAATTGTCTGGCCGACTCCATAACCCTGCTTCTAACTGTACTTCCTTATAACGGGATTAGACAGTATAACAATGAACTACGCGTACTTTTTTTTATAGCTGCACTGTGTAAGTTAAAACTAATATTATTTACTATAAAAATAAATCTGCTTAGATGGTGGTATAATTTTTTTTTCAATTATAATTTTGCAGGAACAGCTCGCCCAGAAGTATGGAGTCCGAGGAATCCCCACGCTGGTCTTGCTCGATGCCAAAAACGGTGTGACCATTACTCTGGAAGGGAGAAAAATCGTCACTGACGACACTAACGGGAATAAATTCCCTTGGAAGCAATAGATCTTGTGATGTCGCTATATTAAATTATGTATTCAGTTTTGCTTTACGGTTTGGTTAATTTATGTACAAATTAATTTATTCATAACAGTATGATACTTTCAGTATAAATTAATTAAACTTTACATAGCAAAACAGCAAACTATTTATTTTACTTCAATATTGGTTTAAATACACTAATGTTAAAATCTGCAGCTTAAGTAACAATTTATCGTAAGATACAAACACAAATTTTTTAACAAGACTACAAGTCCTGATATACTTGGACTTGCGCCCTAACATAACCGACGGACGCGGTGTCTGGTTTGAATTAATATTAGAGACAGACACATATATTAATTTATTGTTTACAGGCCTCGGGTTTCCCTTCCTTATGTGTTATTAATGTCTAGTTTGAACAGTCGCGCCTCGATAAAATGAGGCAAAACTTTATTTTTCAAAATATATTTAAAAATCATAAGAAGCAACAATGTTTACAAATAATACCCGAACTATGTTTTAAGCAATTAATTTTTTTTAATCTACTCATATGTAGTTTGCAGTCGAGTTGTAAAATCTACCTCTTTTGACACAGAACATATGAATGTCAGCAAACATGATCAGCCCCTTTTCTGAAAAAGACTTACATTAACAGTGTTTTTGATGGATTATTCCCCTTCAATAAGATAACAGTTTAATTTGCTACATGAGATATTACTGTTTTGGTTTTCCTACAATGTAATCACTTCTGAATTGTTGTTGTTTCCATGCATTAAAGTTTATATTAGGGTAATTTATTAAAGCTTACAGATTGAGAATTAATTCTGAATTTCTTTGTCTTTTGGCTTAATTACTGGGACAAGGGTACTAAAGTATTAATTAATTTGAAATTGATGTTTCTCACACAAACTATATAAGGCAACATGTCTGTTTAATATGAATAAAACGCAAAATATACCCCAATTATAACCAACTTTCAGGTTGAACAGGGTAAAACAGCATCATATTAGACAAAAAAACGAACGAACGAACGATAATATGAATATTGACTTCAGACCTAAGGGTCTTTTATATTTGGACATGCGCCCTAATATAACCGATTAGGTTGAACAGGACGCATCGAGGCAAAAGTTTTACAATAAAAAAAATAATATGAATATATATATATAAATACTGACTTGTGGCAGAAACATTGACCAACGAAATTCTGAAAATAGCAATAAAATATATACTTACTTACTTACTTAGTCGTTCCCCTTCTACCGTGAGGTGTAGAGGTTTGGAAGAGAGAGCGCCAGACTATTCTATTGGCTGTCTTCCTCCTGGCCTGGTTCCATTCTAGTCCTCGGTCCTTCAAAGATTGTCTAATGTTGTCCTCCCAGCGGACTCTGGGTCGTCCTCGGGGTCTGGATCCTTGGCTCTTTGTTTCCCATGCTTGTCGTGGTAGCCGATCTTCTCCCATTCTGCAGACATGGCCAAACCATCTTAGTTGGGACTGTTCTACTTGGGTCTGTAGGGGGTAGCATTTTAGGCCTTGACGTATCGTCTGGTTGCGTACCATGTCTCTTCTTGTTACTTCAACCACCTTCCTCAGATACCTCATTTCTGAGGTTTGGATCTGGCTTTTATGGGTTGCAATAAAATATATACCAAATAAAAATATGCCACAGCACCTAAAACCAGTAAATAACATTAATAAGAAAAGAAAAACTCAGTGGAATAAAGAACCAGTTGCCTGGTGGAATAAAAGCTGTGCAGAAATTCATGAGAGAAGAAAATGGGCATTACAAAAATATATAAATAACAGAACAGAAGAAAACTATGATGAGTATAAACATATTAGGAATGGATCTAACAGAATGGTATTTAAAGCCAAAGAAACTAACTGGAAGGAGTTTTGTCAGACACTTAAACCTAGCACCCAAATTAAAGAAGTATGGAAAAAGCTTAAGGCAATCAAAGGGAACAATAAGAAAACCAATAATGCCAACAATCAAACTACCAAGGAGAGCAGAAACAGACAAAGAAAAAGCTAATGCCCTTGCCGAGTATTTCTATAAAGTCAGTGCAAAAAGTAGTCTTGGACAGGAAGAAAATGAGAGAAGAGAAAGACTTAGGATACAGTTTTCAAAAGAACTACCAGCCCAGATAGATGAAACAAACTATTTAGATGCTAATATAACAGAGGAAGAAATAACTAGTGCAATAAATGAGGAATCTAATACTGCATCAGGGCATGATATAATAATAATAATAATAAATTCTTTAAGCACCAAACACGGCGCATAAGGCAGAAACCAGTGCTCTCCAGGTTGTTCGTTGTGACGCCACTCCTCTTAGCTCTTGCACATTATTTAGGCCCAACGTTCTTCCTTCTCTTATTATTGTTCTTCTGAGTGTTTCTTTTGGTCTTCCTTTTTTCCTCTTTACCCTCAGGAACCCAAGTGAGCGCCTGTAGTGGTATTCTGTTGTTTTGCATTCGTAGGACATGACCGATATATGACCATCGTCTTTTCCTTATATAGTCGGAGACATATTTCTGCCTAGAGTCTTCTCTTATTTGTCGATTAGTCTTGAATTCTTTCCAACTGATGTTCATGAGTTTTCTAAGACATTTGTTCTCGAATGTATTCAGCTTGTTCTCCAATGATTTTGTTATTTTCCAACTCTCACAGCCGTATGTTAACACTGAGATAAAATTTGAATTAAACAGACGAAGCTTGGTATGTATATTCAATGATCGTAATTTCCAAATGTTAGATAATCTATTGAAGGCGCTAGCTGCCAAAGCAATTCTAGTATGGATTTCTCTTGTTGTGTCACCATCCTGAGTCATTTTACTGCCTAAATAATTGAAACTTCAACTTTCTGTAGTTTTTCCCCGTTCAAGATGATATCAAAGGTCTCGTTAGAAAAGTTCATAGCTTTAGTTTTAGAGGCATTTATTTGGAGACCTATTTTAACCGAGAGATGACACAAATTATTTATTGCTTCTTGGGATTGTCTTGGTGTTGAACTTAAGAATGCTACATCATCTGCGAAATCCAGGTCCCCCAGGAATTTTCCATTTGTCCATTTTATACCCAATTGTTCATTGTGGGTATAGTTTCTCATAACCCAATCAATAGCTATTCCAAAAAGTAGTGGTGACATAATACAGCCTTGTTTAACCCCTGTTTCTACTGTAAACCATTCTGTATTCCCTTTATTTGTTCTAACACAACATCTTGCATTTAGCGCATTATATTCACATATTTTGTTGGAAAAACCATAAGATTGTAAGTATCTTCCACAATGATGGGCGGTGTAGACTATCAAAGGCTTTTTGAAAATCGACGAAGGTGATAATAAGTGGCGATTGCCTTTCTACTGATTCTTCTATAATTGTTCTTAGTGTGAATATTTGATCAATACATGATCGTTTCGGCCTGAAACCCGCTTGTTCTTCTCTGATCTTTTCGTCAGCATGCAATTTAAGTCTTTCTAACATCATGCAACATAATAATTTTCCAGGTACTGATAATAGAGATATACCACGCCAGTTATTACAGTCTGATAGATCACCTTTCTTCGGTAACTTTACAATAATACTGTCTTTCCATTGTTGTGGTGGTTGTTCTTCTCTCCATACTTCACTTATAATATCTAAAATTCTCAAGAGGTTGTTGTCATTAACTGCTTTAATCATTTCCCCTGAAATTTCGTCAACTCCAGCAGCTTTAAAATTTTTTAATCTTTTAACGGCTTGTTTGATCTCGTCCAGCGTGAATTCATCGCAAGTTATTGGCAAGGTGGTTGTGAGTGTTTCATTATTAAAATCAGGTGTTACTGTTGGTGGTGGTCTGTTTAGCACCTCCATGAAGTGCTCAGCCCATCTCTTCATTTGTTCTTTTTCTGTTGGTATTGAATTCCCTAATTTTACCTTTAACAGGGTGTTTCCATAGCAGTAGGCTGGTGACATAGTTGTTTTGTAATTTGATAAAGGCACCTACTATTACCAGTTCTTGCAGCATTTTCAGCTTCTACGGCCAGTTCATTGATGAAATGTCTTTTATCTCTTCGAGTTTTTGTCTTCACTTCTTTATTTAACAAGTTATAAGATAGTTTGCAAGATTCAACTGCATTATGTGTACTTGCCGCTAGTAGTTTAAGTTTTGCTGTTTTCCTTTCTTGTATTTTATCCCAAGTATCTTCTCTCATCCATTTTTTCTTTTTATGTACTAGGTATCCGGTGGTCGCTACTGCTGCTTCTGTCATTGCTGTTCTCAGTTGTTCCCATTTAGTATCGATTGTCTTGGTGGTGATATCGTTGTCAATTTTGCCTAAAGCATCGAAATAGTTGTTTTGACATTATATTCCTCCTTTATATCATTTGATTTGCAGTCTGTGTACATCTATTTCTTCTATTTTTTATTCTGTGGTATAACTTCTTCAGTCTCATGTATTAGCTATGCAGAGGTTATGATCGCTTCCGATTCTGCACCTCTGTATGCTCTGACGTCTTGAACTGATGAGCGAAATTTAGCGCTTATGCAGAAGTGATCTATCTGGTTCTTAGTTCTGCCATCAGGTGAATTCCATGTTATCTTGTTATCCATGTTCTGAGGATATACTTAGCTATGAAATCCTTAAGAAAGTACCCAAAAAAACTATAAACAAAATAACTGCCCTTTATAATTGTTGCTGTCATTTTCGACGGAGTCATCTGTCAAGTTATTTGCTTATGTTTGTATCATAAGTATAATTGTGTCTTTACCTGCGATGTCAGGTTGATTAGGGGTTGTCTTCCCTTGTTTATTCATTCATTGTGTTTGACCTTTAGGGTCAGAGGTTGTCAGTTCGGCGTGGGCCTATGGGAAGGTTTTTTAAGCGGGAGTGAGATATACTTCCGGGAAGCCGGGAGGTCCTGTTTTTCTGAAGGGACCAAGAGTCCATTGTTTTTCGGGGAGAATCTTCGAAGTAACTGCCATAGCAGTTTTCCCCAGTGAATCTCTGTGCGTCGGGATGACGACAGAATTCCTTGTGTAGTTCTGAGGATTCATTTACCAGGTAATACCGACCTTTATGCATTATTACGCTTTTCGGTGGCAGAACATGTAAAGGATTACCTAGTGTGAACAGCAGTTCACGGATCCGCCATTTCAGAACTTATATATTTGTGCTCGAGGTAGCCATCCAAGACTGTTAGTCTTATATTGTCCAGAAATCCAGTGACGAAGATATATTGTGGGAGCCGCAGATTGGCGGAACTTCTATCTACAATAAGTATTACTGCAGGGTTGATGATAACCTATTTAACAGAAGTACACGGCCGACGTCAGAACGAGGCCTGTGCTTTCGGCTATTATACTACAGCCTGATATGTGCAATTGGCGGGAGTGCCAAGTTGCACCTATGTGTCAAGGTAACTAAGGCATCTGACGCGTTTAGTCAGAGACGCCAAGGGCGACGCTACGAACTGTCATTATTGAAGAACTTTGCTATTGACCATGCACGTCTATTCTGATGTTTACCTTTTTGAATGCCAAATGTATACCTATCGATGTCAGGTCAGCATGACCTTGTTACACTGACTGTTCCTGTTGATACTATGTGTGTTCCCGTCAATAAATGTCTTGAAACATGCCTGCAGTGTCAAAGCATCCTTGATTACTGCATGTGAGAGTATGGGTTGCAGGATCTACATCTATACGAGCCTAAACACATTCGCGTCTTCATTCGCACCCACACTCAATTCATCATACGCTCGCACTACACATCTAACAACATGTATACTGTCTTGGGCCAGTGATCACCTCAACAAGAAAAAAAGACAGTTACATTTCTGGTGGACCAGTTACGTGGGCTCTTATGATACATTTCTTGTCGCCAATGTGGCCTAGAAACTTACATTTCTGATGGACCAGATCTGTGGGTTTAAAAAGAACAGAGCGAGCATTTGACATTATTGTTGACATTTATGGATTCAGAAATTTACATTCCTGGTTGGCTGTTACATGTATGATGTCTCCAGTTTTGTCGAGAAAGTTACAAGAAGGACAAGTACACATTACACTTCTGATCTGTGGGTCTAAGCTACACACGGGACAGCCGTAACACACCGCTAATTCTACACTTGCAAGTTTTGGCTACAACAGGACAGATATAGGTCATCAACGGTTGACACAAATAAACAGTACGAGCATTTATATTATAATGCTACATAAAGCATAACAAGACAAGTACTGAAGTGAACTACTAGGCATTTGCTACGTGGACCATAACTGCATAGAAGGCGGGTTCCTATTGTAAACAGTACTGCGGGTTGTGACACGTTTCATTCAACAACAGACTTTTCTAGGTCAGAGCATTCAAGCTACATTGTTGGAGGTCAAGTGTCTGTAAACAGTACGTGAAATTGTAAACATTCAATGTGCAAGCCCTAATTTGAGAAGGTCATAGTAACTTTGGTTCGTGAATACTTTATGTTACAGTGGATTTGACGTTCAGTGCGCGTTTGACATTTCGTTTCTGTGTTCGCAAGGAGCAAGAAATTTATTTTAGTTTCAGCTGTGACTGAACTTGTTCTGCAACACATTGAAATTGATTGCTATATGTTTATGTCACTTCTACTGTTTTTGGTGTATTTTTCTGCGGGTTTTTCGGTTGGTGGGTCTTACGGTAAATATGCCACTTGATCGAGGCTTACTGTAAGCGGTCTGTAGGTGCAAATTTTCTTAATTTGGAAATTTGCTAGTGACAATTGGTCGCTATTGATGTTAGCTGTGATGTAATTGTACTTAACGTTGTTTTTGTAATATTTTGTCTGTTTTTCAGTTTTGATTGTCGATTTGTTTTGTTTGTATTCTGTAGGTCTCTCCTTTCTTGTGTATTTCTCTACACATTTTTGGTTAAAACAGTGTTGCCATTTGTATTGTTTTGTATTTTTGTCTTTGTATTTTTTTTTTGGTTTTACTACATTACTGTCATGCACAGTCTACATACACATACTTGGTCATGTTTTGATATTATTGATAAGGTAGACTCTTCATATAGAGTTTGTTAAATAATATTATATAAGATATTTATACAAGTTCTTTGATAAAAGACTTGTTATCTACAAAGATTGAGACAAGGTAAATACATATTCAAGTTCTTTATAAAAAAAGACTTGTGCCCATAGTGAGTGGGATATAAGGGAATTTTTTTTTCCCACAGGTACTCAAGTGATTTTTTGGGTACATTATAAACAAGAGGAACATACAAAGTCTTTGTCTAAGACTAAGACAGTAAAATAAAGTGAAGTGAGTATACAAGTCTAGCATTTCAGACTTGTCTCCCATTGAAGTGGGATAAGGTAATTTATTTAATTTTTTTTTCAGGTTTCTGATCTCATTAGACAGAATGTCTACATTGGATTTCTTCATCCAGCAAGGGTTGACCCTTGGTAAGTCTGGTAAAGAATTGGAAGAATATTCATCTGCTCAATTCGCCATTGCATTAAAGTCAGAAGAAAAGAAACAAAAAGAGGAAATTAAATTGAAAGCAGAAGCTGAACTAAAGAAGCTAGAAGCTGAGAATAGAAGATTAGAACTTGAAGAAAGAAGGTATCAAAGAGAGGCTGAGGAGAGAAAAGCTCAAGCTGATGAAAGAAAATTCCAGATGGAAATGGAAGACAAAAAAAATTCAAGCTCAAGCTGCTGCAGAGGAAAAAAAACTTCAAGCTGCTGCTGAGGCTGAAATTAGAAAAATGGAACATGAGGAAAGAAAACAGAAGATGGAACTTGATGAAAAACTCGCAATTTTGGAGTTAGAGAAATTGAAATTGGCGAGTACGGGTGCTCAGCAAACAACTTCGAGTACGACAAAGGAGTTTGTTAGTAGGATTAAATTGCCTCATTTCAATCCTTTAAAGGATGACGTAGCAGATTATCTAGATAGATTCCAATTTTTGTGCGATACGCATAACATAAAAAAGGAAAAATATGTTGAACAACTGATGCCATTTTTTACAGGTGACACAGTGACTACTCTTATGACAATAGACGAACATGAGAGGACTAATTATGATGTTGTCAGGGCAGCATTACTAAAGAAATACCAATTAAAACAATGTTGCCAGAAAATGGAGTAGATTTCTCTGATTTTGTTACAAAGATACGTCGTACATTTACACGATGGGTTGAGTTGTCTCAGATTGAGAAAACATATGAAGGTCTAATGGACTTATTATTGCGAGATAAGGTTTTGTCATCTGTTAATGATTCTTTTCTTGCATTCCTTCATGAGCGTAAGCCTAAAAACTTAAAAGAAATGGAGGAATACTGTTGTCAGTATGCCACAGCACATCCCCATGCTACAGTTAGCAATTCTAAAGTGAAAGAAGGGTTGCCAGCTGCTTCGGCAACACCATATGGCCCTAATTTCAGAAAAAAATTTCAGGGTGCTCAACAAAATTGGAATAGGGGAAGTAATCAAAATTACACTCAGAAGCGGAGTAATCCAACACATGATGGTTCTTCGTCTATGCAGTGGAGACAAGATGGTAGTTCTCGTAATTTTAGTGGTAATAATTTGAGACACTTTCGTAAAGGCTATCCAAATAATAACTATTCAAATTTTCGAGGTAATCATTCTCGACGTCAAGATTATGACGATGGTGAATTTAGAAACCGGGATTCAAACCGGAATGATGATTACAATAGGCAATATGATAACAATTACAGGGGAAATGATAGTCGAAATAATTACAGGGGAAATGATAGTCAAAATAATCGATCGAGGTAGACCTAGGTTTAACAAAAAAAAGACCTTACCAACAGGCAAACTCTGCGCAACAAGAGTTTGATGGAGCCTGTAATACAGTAAATGATAGTGGTAACTCTAGGGCTATCACTGGTTGTGCTTTCGATTTTGGGAGAGCAACTGAATGCCCCCAATGCTTAACATTGTTTGACTCATCAACTGTATCTACGCTAAGTTGTGGTCACCCTCTTCCTGCTCTACCTGCTACAGTTGCGCATGATGGGAGAGGATCTCTCATCTTACATAAAGGTCTAATAAATGATAGGCTAGTCTCAGTACTTTTCGATTCGGGATGTACTACCGTCGGGGTTAAGGAGTCTCTGATAGATCCTTGCTGTGCCACTGAAAAAACAATCAAATGTGTTACATTTGGTGGTACTATGGAAAGCTATCCTACTGCTATTATTAGGATTGACACTCCTTTCTTCACAGGAGATGTCCATGCATGTCTTCTTCCTAATCCTATTGCGGATCTTATAATCGGTCGTATTCATGGGGTTAAGGAATGCACCCCGCAACAAATTTCTAGTTGGGAAGAAAGAAACATTCAAACGGTCAATGCAGTGGTGACAAGAGCTCAAGCTCTTAATCCCCCAACTTCATCTGATAATAGTAATGAAGTTGATAGCCAAGACGAGCACTTGGTGATTTCCCATGACTCGTTTGTTAAACGTCAAGAAGAGGATCCTTCTTTGAAGAAATACTTCCTTCTTGCAAAGAAAGGGAATCCCAATCAAAATACGAATCACAAATCGTATATCACTATGAAGAATGGTATATTGGTACGAATGGTACAACACTCGGACAAGTCTATGCACTCGCAAATTCTTGTGCCTAAGTGTATGAGAGCCTTAATTCTTCGGCATGCACACGATTCTCAGTGTGCGGGACACATGGGTTTTTCCAGAACTAAAACTAGAGTCCTTGCGTCATTCTTTTGGCCATTCGTGAATAAAGACATCCGAATTTATTGCCGATCTTGCAAAATTTGTCAAGAGGTCAAGTCTAGGGGTCCGAGACATGCTGCTCCTATTCAGGCTGCAGATATTCCGATTCGGCCGTTTCAGAAAATGGCTATAGACATCATTGGTCCGTTCAAAATTAAGTCAGCCAGAGGACACCAATTTATCCTCACTTGCGTGGACATGTGCACGCGTTGGCCAGAGGCTATTCCTCTGAAGAGCATATCAACTGTCGATATCGCTGATGCTCTTTGGCTCGTATTTTCTCGTCTGGGATTCCCCGGAGAAATACTGTCGGATCACGGCACTCAGTTAATTTCGGACGTTATGTCTCAGGTAATGGCTACGCTAGACATTAAAAGGTCTCTCAGTAGTATTTATCATCCAATGTCCAATGGATTGGTAGAACGTCTTAACAGGACACTAAAGAACTTACTTGGCAAGATAACGGAGGATCATCCTGAAGATTGGGACAGGGTTTTACCTGCAGTCCTCTTTGCCTATAGAGAGGTTCCCAACGAGCATACAGGGTTTTCTCCTTTCGAACTTGTCTTTGGCGCGCAACCGCGCGGGCCAATGTCCTTGTTACACGATTTGATAACTTCCGATAATATCGACGATGATACACAATCGTCATATGAATATGTTATAGCTCTTAGGGAAAAGATTATCGAATCGTGCAGGTTAGCAACTTCATCTTCCGAATTTGCGAAAGAAAAAGCTAGGCGATTTGCTAATAAGAAAAGACGCCTACGTCAACTTTGTCCTGGAGACAAAGCATATGTCTTACTGCCCTCAAGAGAGAATAGACTTCTCATTTCTTGGAAGGGTCCATACACTATAGTCTCGAAAATTTCTGATGTCGACTATATTGTCGATGTGGATGGAAGGCATAAAACCTTCCATATAAATATGCTAACAGAGTTTATTGAACGTCCAGACTATTTACAGCCTATTTTCCAGGCGACGGACGACTCTCCAGTTCAACATGGTCACATCTCATCCCTGTCCGTTATACAGGATGAGGAAACTATTTTTTCTGACGTGAACTTACCTCTTCCTGCGATTCCACTTACTTCAACGGAATCGTGGAGAGACGTTACAGTCTCTTCCAACTTGTCTTTTGAGGAACAGCGTCAAGTATCCTCTACGTTACAATCATATCAGGATGTCCTTACCGACATTCCTGGACACACAGATGTCATAGAACATGACATCATACTTACTGATCGTAATCCGATCAGAGTAAGACCATACCCAATACCTATTCATTTTCAAGCACAAGTCGAGAAAGAATTGGATGAAATGATTCAACTACAAATAATTGAACTATCCACTTCAGCTTATTCTTCGTCGATAGTTATTGTTCGAAAGAAAGACAATAACATACGTCTTTGCGTTGATTATCGCAAATTAAATCAAGTTACGAAGTTCGATGCTGAACCTATGCCGTTATTAGATGATCTACTTATTAGACTTTCTAAAGCTAAATTCTTTACTAAACTAGACTTGTCGAAAGGTTATTGGCAAGTCCCACTGACGGAACACGCCAAACCTCTCACTGCTTTTTCGACACCTAGGGGTCTGTTTCAATGGAATTTTTATGCCTTTCGGGCTTATGAACGCCCCAGCGACTTTCGTGCGCATGATGCGACGAATTCTATCAGATCGTGCAGATGTCATTGCATATTTAGACGACATCTGTCTTTTCAGCGATACTTGGGAAGAACACTATGTGGGTCTGAAGGAATTGCTATCTACTCTACGTGAGCATAGTTTGACTGCTAAACCCTCTAAAGCTTTTGTTGGGTTTAGTGAAATTTCCTTCCTAGGTCATCGAGTTGGTCATGGTCTGTTGAAGACAGAGGACCAAAACATTTCAAAGATATTAAATATCTCGGTTCCGAAGACAAAAAAGCAAGTGCGTAGTCTCTTGGGATTGATACAATTCTATGGAAGATTCATTGAGAATCTGTCCTCCATTATGGCACCACTTTCAACGTTATTGAAAAAAGGTTCTCCTAATATGGTGCGTTGGTCCCAAGAATGCCAATCTTCATTGGATCAGGTTAAGAATTTGTTCTCATCTCATCCTATCTTAAGACTACCGACGATTGATAAGACTTTTGTCCTTCGTAGTGATGCCTCTTCCACTGGCATTGGAGCGGCACTAATGCAGGAATATTCAGGAACTCTGCATCCTGTAATGTATATTTCTAGGAAGCTGAATGCGGCAGAAAGGAATTACTCGGTTTTGGACCGTGAATTGTTGGCTATGGTTTGGTCCATTCTTAAGCTACAAAGGTTCCTTCTGGGCGCGCATTTCTTTATGGAAACCGACCAAAAAGCTCTTACGGCTATGCAAAGTAAGGATTTGAAGAGCTCGAGATCTACTCGTTATGCTATTGCTCTTCAGCCTTTCCATTTCACGGTGCGAGCTATCCGTGGTTCGGATAATGTGATGGCGGACATATTGTCTAGATGCCCACATGATTCCAGTTAAATCTTGTGTCCTAGTTTTTCCTGATATATTTTCAGACTTAGGTCTGTCCTTAATATCATAATATGTTGTAATACAAATGTATTTGGATGATGTTTAGATAATTTAACAAATTTCATTTTGTCCATCCATCAGTGATATGTTGCTAAAATAGCATTGACATTTGTATATTGCTATGATTATATTATTTAGTAATGTTTGATATATGATTGGTATTGCCAGCAACTTAGGTTTCTTGAATGGTATCCCTTAGTTTGTTTGGTTTAAAGGAAATATTTTCTCTTATGTTGGGAGATGATTTGTACCCTCTTCTATTGTACCTGATATTAGGTTCATTGTTTGCATGAGCACAGAAGTGATACTGGTGCTATCTTGCTCATGAACATATTAAAAAAAAAAAAATTGCATTTTTTTTTTTACAGGGGGGTGGTAGTAATGTTGCTGTCATTTTCGACGGAGTCATCTGTCAAGTTATTTGCTTATGTTTGTATCATAAGTATAATTGTGTCTTTACCTGCGATGTCAGGTTGATTAGGGGTTGTCTTCCCTTGTTTATTCATTCATTGTGTTTGACCTTTAGGGTCAGAGGTTGTCAGTTCGGGCGTAGGCCTATGGGAAGGTTTTTTAAGCGGGAGTGAGATATACTTCCGGGAAGCCGGGAGGTCCTGTTTTTCTGAAGGGACCAAGAGTCCATTGTTTTTCGGGGAGAATCTTCGAAGTAACTGCTATGGCAGTTTTCCTCAGTGAATCTCTGTGCGTCGGGATGACGACAGAATTCCTTGTGTAGTTCTGAGGATTCATTTACCAGGTAATACCGACCTTTATGCATTATTACGCTTTTCGGTGGCAGAACATGTAAAGGATTACCTAGGGTGAACAGCAGTTCACGGATCCGCCATTTCAGAACTTATATATTTGTGCTCGAGGTAGCCATCCAAGACTGTTAGTCTTATATTGTCCAGAAATCCAGTGACGAAGATATATTGTGGGAGCCGCAGATTGGCGGAACTTCTATCTACAATAAGTATTACTGCAGGGTTGATGATAACCTATTTAACAGAAGTACACGGCCGACGTCAGAACGAGGCCTGTGCTTTCGGCTATTATACTACAGCCTGATATGTGCAATTGGCGGGAGTGCCAAGTTGCACCTATGTGTCAAGGTAACTAAGGCATCTGACGCGTTTAGTCAGAGACGCCAAGGGCGACGCTACGAACTGTCATTATTGAAGAACTTTGCTATTGACCATGCACGTCTATTCTGATGTTTACCTTTTTGAATGCCAAATGTATACCTATCGATGTCAGGTCAGCATGACCTTGTTACACTGACTGTTCCTGTTGATACTATGTGTGTTCCCGTCAATAAATGTCTTGAAACATGCCTGCAGTGTCAAAGCATCCTTGATTACTGCATGTGAGAGTATGGGTTGCAGGATCTACATCTATACGAGCCTAAACACATTCGCGTCTTCATTCGCACCCACACTCAATTCATCATACGCTCGCACTACACATCTAACAACATGTATACTGTCTTGGGCCAGTGATCACCTCAACAAGAAAAAAAGACAGTTACAATAATAAAATCTGGAGATTAGCAAAGATACCAAAAGCATGGAAAGTAGCTATAATAGCACCCATCCTAAAACATAATAAGGAAGCCCATGATGTAAGTTCATATAGGCCTATCTCCTTAACATCACAACTAGGTAAAATACTGGAAACTTGTCAACAAAAGAGTTACATTCTACCTGGAAAAAATCAGTTATATAGCCCAAACCAGTCAGGGTTTAGAGCAGACAGAAGTACAGTAGACCAGCTTGTAAGATTATAACATGATGTAAAGCTATGGTTCAAGAGGAAAGAGAAAACAGTGGCAGTCTTTCTAGATGTAGCCAGAGCATATGATGAATGCTAGAGAGATGGAGCTCTTTACAAAATGAAGAAGATTGGCATTACTGGTAAAACCTATAGGTATCTAGAAAACTTTTTACAGGACAGGTATTTTGATGTACAGGTGAATAATGATAGGTCAGAAATATATGAACAACAGAATGGGATTCCTCAGGGATCAGTGATTTCTCCTTCAATTTTCACTATAGCTGTAAATGATTTAGCAGATAAATTTAACGACATTAACTCATTCATTCCAGAGTTATTTTGCACGCTGTGCCAGACTTTTTTTGTGGACAGAATTTTATAGAGTGAAGTGTTCATCTTTCAGTCTAAATTTCTTTGTGAATTTTCCTTTGAACATGTACTTATTATATACCAAACTGTAGGGAAATTGATAGAGAATTCAAATATATAATGTCTTTGGTAGTATTAACACAAGTATGTTCGGTATACTTAAAACATTTTGCATGTAAAATTGAAAAACGCTAAAAAGTTGACTTTAGAATACGATCTAACCAAAGACAAATTACTGTTGTAGACAATAAAACTTTCTTTTTAGTCTTCAAACATCAAGTTAATCCATATACAAGTAAAAGAAAACATGCTTATGGCCACAATTAGTACATTTAGTGTTATTCACACCAGTTTTTCCGTGGTCCTTTGTAAGAAAAATACAAATTATGCAATCGTGCATTACGTAATTTTCAAACAAATAAAGGAGAATAACGTTATATAAAAACTTTTTTACTCTTGTTTAATGTTTTAATAGTATCCCTAGCTTCATCTTCTACCAAGAACTAGTGATTAGATGTTACGGTAGGTCTAGTTTTGTTGCTTTGTGATCGGCCAGAACACGACTACGCCAACTCATCAACTAAACCTAGTGTGTCTAGCTTTTCTGCACAGATTCCGTATTTTGACAACAAACTGTGACTACCAAACAATCATCATTAATGTCAGCAATGTTTCAAAGTAGTTTGACACAATTATTTGCTTAGGAGACTTAGAAAATGTAAATATAAAGCGTGACATATTTCTCTAGCAATAACGACGAAAAACGCAAACACGCAAATCTTCACAAAAATTGTGATAATAACATCAAAACACGCACACTCGCTGATTAACTACAGTCAAATTAGTTGTTTAGATAGTAGCGGAAGTCATTCTACGAATTTCAATATATGAACTGCATTAAACGGACGATTTTTAAGGTTTATGCGTGATAAACTAAAAACCACGCTGTGAGCGTTGCTGTGGCACGGCGTGTTAAATTTTGCAACGTTCAGTCAATGAATAATGATAGGTCAGAAATATATGAACAACAGAATGGGATTCCTCAGGGATCAGTGATTTCTCCTTCAATTTTCACTATAGCTGTAAATGATTTAGCAGATAAATTTAACGACATTAAGAATGCAATATCTCATTTTGCAGACGACTGTGCCATTTGACGATCTGGAAAAAACTTCAAAAACAAATAAACAAAGTTTCAGAGTGGATGAAAAGTTGGGGCTTTCAAATTAATGTAAACAAAACAGTAGGTATGATATTCATGAAAGGAAATTTAAAAAAACAAAATCAATATAACCATTAAAGGACAGAAAATATGTACCTCTTCAACAACAAGATTTCTGGGCTTAACATTAGATAAACAACTAAATTGGAATAAACATATAGACAATTTAATAGAAAGCTGTAGGGGACCCCTAAATATACTAAGGATAGTAAAAGGTAATGGATGGGGAGGCCAGCAATAAAATAATGCTTATGTTCTACAAGTCTTTCATCAGGGGGAAACTGGATTATGCCAGCATAGTCTATGACTCAGCTGCAGCTTAAATAAATTACACATGCCCAAGCCTAGGCTCGACTTATTCAAGAAAAGTTTAGCTTTTTCTGCTGCTCATCTGTGGAATACTCTTCCACACGACTTAAAAAATACTCTTAGTCCATATTCATTCAATCACAGACTTTTCAAATACATCATGAGTGCAGATTATATGCCACCCTAATTTCGTTATGTTCTTAAATAATTACATAACATCATATGTAGGTTTTAAAGTTAATTTTGTCCTGTTTAGTATAAATTATGATACGCATCTGTAAATCTGTGTAACTGTTATTGTACTGTTACAATGTTGGGATTTTATTTTATTGTACTTTCTTGTTATTTTATTATTTAAGTAACATTTAGGATACGTGTGAGAATAAATGGATTAACTATGGAAGAAGAGAGAAAGGAAGGGCAGAATGTTAGACGGGCCTGCGTGACCAATTCTAAACCCTTTGAAAATAAAGTTCGTTCGTTCGTTCGTTCTATCTATCTATCTATCTATCTATCTATCTATCTATCTATCTATCTATCTATCTATCTATCTATCTATCTATCTATCTATCTATCTATCTATCTATCTATCTATCTATCTATCTATCTATCTATCTATCTATCTATCTATCTATCTATCTATCTATCTATCTATCTATCTATCTATCTATCTATCTATCTGTCTATCTAATTATCTATCTATCTATCTATCTATCTATCTATCTATCTATCTATCTATCTATCTATCTATCTATCTATCTATCTATCTATCTATCTATCTCTGATAATGTTTGTACTTTTAAACATATGTTATGTCATGCTTATAAGTAATTAATGTTAATATGAGTGTGCTATATTATTATTTTACTTTACAACGTTGAATTCCTTGAATTTGATATGTAAAATGCATATGAGAATCAATGAATTCAGTATGAAAGGTGAGAGAAAGGAAGGGCAGAATGTCAGACGGGCCTGCGTGCCCAATTCTCAACCCTTTGAAAATAAAGTTCGTTCGTTCGTTCGTTCGTTCGTTCTAACAAAGCAAAACTAGACAGGATTCAAAATGCAGCCATGAGAACCATTACAGGTGCATATATATCGACACCAGTAAAAGCGCTAAAAATAGCTCTTGGCAAACCACCCCTTGGTCTAAGACGGAAAGAACTAAGATTAAATTATTGGAGTAAAGTAGCACAAGAAGTGACCCACCCAGCACATAATGCATTTGTCAAAAACCAACCAAGTGTATGGGACGTCCCCTTAAACAAAGATAGATATCCAACAGGGTGGAGAACTATAGAAGATCTATTGCAGCTCAAAGAATTATCAAACACAATTAAAAATAGTAATAAATATAGGAGCAAAATACCACCCTGGGAACTAAAATCACCAATCATAGACTACTCACTTACTGAAAAGATCAAACAAAACATAGAAGATAAGGAAGCCAAAATGATAAATAGAAAGTTCATAGATCAACTAACTAAACAAAGCCTGGCCGTCTACACTGATAGATCCAAGGGTGATAGTGGGCAACTAGGTGCCGGAGTTGTAATACCACAATGGGAAATAAAAAGAGCTACAGTGTAACTGAAGGGGCTTCGATTTTTACCGCAGAGATGGTAGCAATTCTTAAAAGTTTAGAAATAATCAAATATAACCAATCAGAAGCTGTTACAATATTTACAGACTCACTATCATCACTACAAGCACTAGAAAACCCAGGTCAATGTAGCTGGCCAGACAAAAAATAAGAAATTTTAGCAATTAATGCATCACTAGGGAACAGAGGATGTAGTGTGAGGCTAGTGTGGGTTCCAGCACACATATTTATTGCTGGTAACGAGTTGGCAGATCAGAACGCCAAGAATGGAAGAACAAGTAAAAACAATATAAGAGCAGGACTGGGAAGATCGGAGATCAAGAGCCAAGTGAAGATAACTATAAACGAGGAATGGAAGACAACAAGGAAGAAAGTAGAAAAGGCAAACTGCTGAAAGAACTAACGAGGATGTGTAAGGTCAGAGAAGAATTAAAGATACCATCGAACAAAAAACTGTGGCGTCTCCGTCTCGGTGCAGCATACTTTATGATAGAAGAACCACACTGCAAGGAATGTCAGGAAGAGAATGACATAGACCACTACCTGATCCACTGTAAAAAGTATGAACAACAAACGCTTGAATTAAAAACTTACTATAGAAATCACAATATAGACTTGACAAGTGATAAGGGTTTAAGTATAGATGCCCCAAGAGATGCCCAATCAGTACTTAAAAGATATATACATAAAACAAAGGAAAACATATAAGGTTAGTAACAAATAAACAAACGTACTAACTACTCATAGGACAAGGAAAGACATCAAGGTATTAAATAAAAAATAAAAAAACAACAACTCAAAAAGAACAAATACTAATACAAAGTAAAACCAAGTGTAAAGGATGATAGTTATCAAGAAACAATACAAAGGAGAAAATAAAATGGACAAATACTAATATAAATTAAAATCAGCAACTGCTAAAGACAATAGCTATTTAAATTGAATACAAAATTAAAAAATAAAATGACACTAAATACCCCAATTATAACCAAATTTCAGGTTGAAGAGGATAGACCAAGATGGAACGAGAAGAGGCAATAATGGTCAGATGTGAAGTGCCCGCTCTCCACCCATCACCTCATCAAAACAACAACAATAATAGGAATATTTGTACAGACAGACAAGGTTAGCTAGCCTTTTGCCAGAGTAGGGTATAATACAACGGTGTGGCTTTGACTTAAACTTTTTTCTCAGTAGGTGAGAAAAATAAATTTACCCCATATGATCCTGTTGTATGGAACAGCTTCTGATGCAGTTCAAAGAATGTGGTGTATGGCCTCAGTGATATGTCAGTGAACTATGGCCTCAGTGATGCATCAGTGAATAAGGCCTCGTAAATTTTAACTCGCTGCTGAAACAGAAAGAAAAAAAAAACATTATCTTTGCAGTACCAAATACCCATTAAGTTAGCTTACGTAGCACACAATGTGAATTATTAGAGTTTCTTAATTGGGCCAATTCCAATGACTATGTGGCCGTTGACATATAAGCTGGGTGATGATGATGTCTTGTCTATTATTTCATACTTCTATTTTTTGTGTGATCGTATAGGTTTCGTATCTCTACCCTAAATAGTAGGTAGCTTACTTTAGATGTTAGACAACTTCTTTCTTTTAAACGGTGACGTTATTTTGACAATAGTTCATGCACTGACAGATGATGAATGATTTCAACAGTTGATGAATGAGTTCACGCTGACAGCAGTAACAGTTAAATGTTGAACTTTATTTACAGGAGTGAAAAGGTTGGAAAAAATGAAATGCCGAACCTTCCTCATTAGGCTGGCAGATTTTATACAGCAAATATTTCAGTAGGTAATAATACAAATGTCATTTTCTCTCTCTCTCTCTCTCTCTCTCTCTCTCTCTCTCTCTCTCTCTCTCTCTCTCTCTCTCTCTCTCTCTCTCTCTCTCTTTCTCTCTCTCACAGCTTCGATATTCATACTGTCTCTAGTGGTAATGGTGGTCATGGCTTGAGAACAACTGTTGTAGATATTTTACTTGTCATAATGTTCCTCGTATTCAATCATTTGTTTCTTTTATGTGTTCTGACTTATTTCTTCTGATTTTCTCATTTCTGCCTTAGCGTATCTTAGTGAGACTGACCTAACCGCCAGGGGTGTAGCTTTACCAAGTATATCTCTTGCTCCCAACTCTGTCAACTTGTCTACTGCACTTCTCTAATTGCTATGAGACTACAAAAATGTTCAACGTACCTGGGTTTTCGAAAACACACAAATTTTCTATGACTGGGAACACTGGCATCTTGTCCACAAAATAAAGTAACGACCTGTCATAGATATTTGTGGCGATTGAGTGTCTGGCCGATAGTCTACTTTTTTGTCGCCACAAAAACAACCAAAAATCATTTGGCATATTGACCCGATGAAAACTCTCAATTCACTTGCCACTTTAACTTATACCATTATCGCACTCAAAGCAAACTTGCTTCTAAACGCTATCGCATCTGGGATCTGACTGACTTAATTTAAAACTTCGATTTACCACTACAGCTATTTCCGAACATTCTAGAACAACCTATCTCACACACAGCTCACTCGTTCATACAATTCCCGTGACTTTACTATCAAGTAGGCAATTCACAAAACCAAACACAAAAACTTAACATTACTATTCTCACCCAAGGTCAGCCAAACCAAAACACCGTAATCAAGGGCCGTCAACACTACTATTGTCCCCTTCTTGTTCCGTTGATTATTTCACTTAGACTACAAATAAATCCAGTTAATATTCATCATAAAACTTTACTCTCATAAAAAATTATTCTACTCGAATATTATCTCTTAATCACTCTAATGGTTACAACTACTTTGAAGTCGATTATTTGAAAATTCCTTGTGATGTAAATGTAATTATTAAAATATGTACGTATTAACTCAATATTCCATTACTGAGTGCTGGGATGGCAGTGTGGTTACAGCAATTGCCCCTAGTCACAAAGTTACCATGTTCCGAGTTCAAAACCTGGTAAAAACATGATCCAATCTACGGTTATCTGACTCTGTTATTGAGGTAAGGAAAGCAAAGAGTGATTAAAGGAACTTGTCCCTCTCATCTCATAAAACTGGACCTAGTACAGTGAAGTCTCTGAGACTTAACTCTCCAACGGCAGTACCTGCTGTTGGACTAACTTTACCCAATTTATTTCTTCACTGGAGCGAAGAGTGGATGGCCACGAACATTTCAAATATGACGCCAATAATCCATCATTTCCTGACTTAGGCCATAATTTGTTCACAGTGTCATACAATCCAGTGGATACCAATCCAGTGGATACCAGCTAATTGCAACATGCCAAGCAACGAAGAGGCAGACAGACTTGCTAAGGAAGTAGGATCGCTACAACAAAATGATATAGAGACAACTTATGAAATGGCAAAAACAACTTTAAAAGCTACATTCAAGTCCAAATTGGAAAAAGAACACACAGACCATATAACAAATGATGCCAGTCCTCAGCTGTCTAGGCGAGGCCAGGTTATCATATTTCCGGCTACGCACAGGACACAATAAATTGAGGTACCATCTGTACCACAAGTACACGATTGGTGCAACAGATTTCTGTACATGTGGTGTCAGCCCCATGACATCCTAACATATGCTGCAGTCCTGCCCAATATATAGTAGTGACTTGAGTATCATATGCCAACAACCCCCTTCTCTCAACGAAAAATTGTTTGGAAATGGCAGGGACATTGAGCTGACTATTGTCTATATTAAGAATCATTAATATGGAAGTCTGACGTCGAATAAGGAAGAAGAAGAATACACCTAATGTTTCAACCTTTTTGGTTCGTAACACTACTGGTCCCTTCGTGGTAACTTGTAAGTTGTTTACAGGATTGCATTACACTTGATTTACAAAAATTAACATGAAGACATACGCCGAAATATAACATTTTCTTTATAAACGATAACACATAAAGTTATTAAAAATACTTCGATAGTTTTTGGGTTGCCCGGACGTTTGAAATCCTGGTCTTGACTTCTCATGTTTGTCGTGACAACTGGTCTTTTCCCATTCGGCAGACATGACCGAGACATCTCAACTTGGACTGTATTTTGAGGCCATTCCATATTGTCTAGTTGCGGACCTAGTCGTTTCGTGTTACCTGGATCCCGTTCCTCAAATGTCATTTCTGTGGCTTAAACGTAACCTTTGTGGGTTGTGGTCATTGCTCTTGACTCACACCCGTAAGTCGAGACTGGAACATACGTGGAGCAGTATACATCCATCTTCGTCTTCTGGTTTATTAATCTTGTGCTGAGGAATCCTTTATATATTTGCCTAGTAAAAATCCCAGCAGCAACTCTTCAGGTAGCCAACTCTCCAGTCTATTACAGCTCCATGGTAGTTAAACTGGTTAACCTGCTACATGACCTGGCCTAGCAGAATGATGTAATGTCTTTTCTCATCTTTTGCGATCACCATGGTTTTCATGTTGAGATTTTAGGGTAAAAATTTTAACCAATTAGTTATTGCCTTCAGCTAGTGTTACGGTATATGATATTAACGCCGTCTGCTAAAGGTTAGCAGACGTGCAATTGTAAAGGTTAAGACATTTAATATATTGCGATAGATGTTTCAATTATTGAACGCTCCATACACGATCGATTATGACGTGTCTAGCGTTGTTTGGGTCACAGTCGGTAACTAGGAGACGCTACCCTTTGTTACTTGACCGCCAAGCTGAATAGCTGCGTTTTTCTAACCTTCCAATTCAATGGCATGATATAGCCATTTATATGTGCATTTATGATGGACCAGGGTCAGTCCTAGAACTCTATATGAGAGGAAACTTACGGAGGTTAGTGTTTAACTAGAATCCTCAGAAGGAGGAGAATAATCGTCAAATTCGTATGAATATTCAGACTCGCAGTCTCACTGTCGGCAGGTAGCCATGTCTAGCTGCGCGTGCATATAGCTGTGATGTTCTGACGACAATACTGCATTGTATCCTTAAACGGACATTGACACGTAAACCAGCAGTCTACGTTATTGATTAATTTATGCATGACTTATACGGACTTATGTTCTGCTCCTATTTGAAATGATCATCCTGTGTGTACATGTGATTAAATATTACGGACTCAACCTGAAGGCATTAATTACTTCATTAATGTTGCTGAGTTCAAGTTACATTAATTACTTCTTCATACCATGCTACTGAGTTGTATGAACGCTTCACCCTAATTCGCGTAATAATAACCCAAGCGCGATGAACAAGAGATCACTAAAGTAACCATGCTCAGTGCATGATCTTCAACCGGCAAATAACTCAGCAACAAAGTGGCGGCCGAATGCGGGGAACGACAGAAAAAAGAAACAAACTTCTGTTCCTTACGCACAGATTAATCACAATATTTACGATCAAGTTTCGATCACATGATCCAGTCGAAGATGACGTCTTACTCATTATAATGCCTAACAACGTGACGTCACCGAAAGTCGTGTAGGTGAGCTGTCGGAGAAACCAAAGTCGTTCTCTAAGCCTAACCAGGGGAAACATGAGCCATTGAAGCAAACACACGATATGGACTACAGGAGCAGACAGTCAGGGGCATTAGCCTAGCTGTTGACGACCTCTAGCACTGATCTAAGCAACGGAAAAGATAAGTCTAGTTGTTTTAATACTGTCGTCATTGCAAACAGTAATACTGAGTCCATGCCTTTTGCCTGCATAGGCATGTCTTTTCTGAATGTGTTTCATGTAATTTTGGGTTGTTTTAATGTGTTGTTAATTAGTGGGCGGTAGGGAGGATGAACCGAAATTAGATTCTGTGGCTCTCACGATGCCTGAATTGATTTCGGTCGTTTCTTAGGGCAGTTAAACGATTGCATTTTTGGAAGCCCCATTGAGGTTTGCCATTGGACTACCTGTCCAGATCTGCTATCGTTTGACGATTTGTGTTAGCTGTGCCGTTCCGTAGATAACTGGTGTATTTTATTTGTACTAAGTTCACATTTTTATTCAGTTTTGTATCATGTTCGTTAACTATTTCGTCCAGTCTACTCTTACTATCATTTATTTGATGATTGTTAAATGTTCGTCCGTTATGAGTCCTGTGATGTCATCATTTTTGCATTCATTTTTTTGTGTGTGTACTTTGAATATTAAGTTGACCTCGGGTCAGACCTTGACCCTTCATTTGGCTTGTGACACTTCCGCTTGTTTTATTTAGTTCATAAATTCATTTTTAATTGTGAAAATGTCTTGTTTGCGTCTTGACATTGTTTGTATCCTTTAGTTGCATCATTGTTTTGTTTGTACTCATGATATATATTAAATACTACATTAATAATATAACATTATATTCAATAATACACTTGTAATTTAATTTAATTAATTTTTTCTGACATTTAAGGTTAATATGGGACATTGCATAATTATGCAGTGATTTTCCAAGAAATTAGCACTACAATTTATAAGAGATGCCTAGGGCATAATAATATAATATATATATTGACCAAATAAAATAATCTTATAGTCTACCTTTGAGGTAATAGACCCATTGTATATTATTTAATATACTTTTCTAGTACTAAGAGAGTGACTTAGTACATTGAACAATATAATTACTAGGAATCATACCCAACATTATTGGATATTAAGATTAATTGTGTGATGTAATTACATTATAGTTAACAGATATCATAACTATTTATGATATAGTTAGTACTTAGATACAATATTGTTACAAAATATTGTCTATTGGTTGAACTTAGACATAAGAGTTCAGTACTATCGTGATTATTTATATTGAATATTCCTAAGTTGAGTAAGTATAATAATTACTCTGAAGCTACTATTGACTATTTTAATCAGTAATTATCAATAATTACTTACCAGATAAAAGTCAAAATGCTTACTATAGACCATTTCGTTAAAATTGGTAAGGAATATGGTTATAAATCTCAAGAACTTCGTCAGTTTGCTGAGGCAGAACTGGAAAAACATAAAGCAGAAATGGAGGAACGTGAAAGAAAAGAAGCAGAGAAAAAGGCTGCATTAAAGAAAGAGGAAGAGGAACAAAAGGCTGCATTAAAGAAAGAGGAAGAGGAACAAAAGGCTGCATTAAAGAAAGAGGAGGAGGAACGTGAGATGAAGCAAATTGCCAAGGAAAATAGATTAAGAGAAATTGCTCAACAGGAAGAAGAGAATAAATTGAAACGAGAGGAAATTATTTTACAACAAGAAATGGAATTGGCGCGTATTAAATTGGAGACAGCAAGATTACAAGCACAAAGTGCTGATGCAAACCAGAATAATAACGCACAAAATGGATCGTCATCCAGCCAAACTAAACATTTCTACAACTTTAAATTACCCACTTTCAACTTAAACGTGGACGACCTTTCATCGTTCCTGTCACGTTTTGAACAGACTTGCAAAACAAATCATTTGCCCGAAGAGTCATGGGTACTCAAGTTAAATGAATTCTTGGTTGGAGAACCATTGACGGCTTCTCAAAATGCTGACCCATCAATAGCAAATAACTACGGTGCTATTAAGTCCTTGCTTTTACGAAGGTTTCACCTGGACGAGGAACACTGTAGGTTGAAATTTAAGGGAATTTTACCTGAATCTCCAAAAGATTTTGCAGGATTCATTGCGAACATACGCAATACATTTAATAGATGGGTTGAACTGGCAGAAGTCAACAAATCGTACGACAAATTAGTTGATTTGCTACTACGGGATAAGGTATTATCTTCGGTTAGCCAGCCATTCTTTGCATATTTGCAGGAGCGTAAACCAGGTACTATTGACGAGTTAGAAAAAATTTCTTTAAACTACTGTTCGGCACATCCGAATGCAACCATTTCTAACTCCTCATTAAGAGAACCTCTACCTGTGGCGTCTAATATGGCCTACAATCATAATAACAAACAAAGACATCACAGTGTAGACAGAAGTAGGTTCCAAAGAAATCACAATGTTAACTTTCAGAAGGGACATAATAATGATTTCAACAATAAAAATGAGTTCAACAGAGGTAGATCACGAGATAGAAATTATTCACCTCAAACAAACTACCACAATGGTCAACATAACACTAATTATAATCGATCACATACTCCCAATAATAACAATAACTGGAATGGTAATAATCATGGCTCGAGACATCGAGATAATAGTTACTATAGAGGACGACGAGATAATTCTAACAATTATACTCGGAATCGATCTCATTCTCGGGGATCATCTCATTACAACCATAATACAGGGGCGGCAGTTACAAATAATACTACCCCTATAGCTCAGGTCCCACTTGACAATAATACAACACAGTCTTCTGCTGCATGTTTTGCTATTAATTATAATGTGGCAAATAGTTGCCAACAATGCAATCTTATTTTTCAGAAGGCGAAAGAAACAGTGCTTAACTGCGGACATATTACACCAGAGGTAGGTCTTGCAGTCAACGATGGAACAGGCTTACTAATTTTTAACAGGGGATTAGTTAATGGATCCGTCGTCTCAGTGCTGAGGGATTCAGGATCCACGACGATTGGTGTACGTCAGTTGCTGGTACATCCTAGCTGTGCGACAGGAGAATATGTACGCTGCATGACATTTGGTGGAACTATTGAGTTTTACCCCACAGCTATTGTTCATATTAGAACACCCTTTTTCACAGGAAATGTAAAAGTATGTATGCTAAAAAAGCCTATAGCTGATCTGATGGTTGGTCGTATACACGGTAGTAAAGATTGTACTCCAGATGAGATCATAGAATGGGAGAAACATAACCTATGCACTGGAAACGCCGTGACGACTAGAGCGCAGACTCAACTCATGGAGAAATTTAGTGATAATAAAATGGATGCAGACAACCAAGAGGAGTTTGTAGTCAATTCACCTATTGACAGGGAAACATTTGCAACCAAACAAAAAGAGGATAAATCTTTAAAAAAAATTTTTAAGCTGGTTGATAAAGTTGACAATCTATCCTCAGGTAATAATAACAAACATTGGTTTGTTATTAAAAATGACATATTGATTAGATGTTTTAATGACAAATCACAAATGAAACAACAAGTTATGGTCCCGTATACTTTTAGACGGTACATTCTTCAACATGCACATGACTCACATTGTGCTGGACATATGGGATATACTCGAACACGATCTCGAGTACTGTCTTCATTCTTTTGGCCAGGAGTGTTGATGCGTGATGCCATATGATGATGGATGGCATCCGCATGTCTGGTTTTGTGTAGTGTGTAGATGTGTTCAGTCAAAACAATGTTCATGCAACAATAACAGGGCAATCCACATAGGACGTCAGTAAACTCACGACGTATAAAGTCAATGAGTCTTGAAACAGCCGTTGACGTTTTTCTTCATTATTTATTGTGGACGCCACAGTGACAAAATGGTTACGCAAATGTGTAGGCACATCAAACAGTCATTATCACAGCAACATTCAATACAGCAATAAACGGTAGACAGCATTACAATGATGAGTCAGATGCATGTTATATTTCATAGTGCTGTAAATGTAGTCAGGTGGAAAACTCCATCCTTTTCTATAACAGCCAGGAGATAACCAGATGTATGAGATCAGTTCACTCTCCTTAGTTTGACTTCAGCAAGACAGACACGTCTGCCGAAGTATAAATAATGTCCTCAAAAATATCCTCTAGATAATAAAGGTTTTCCAAACCTAGTTCATTTAACAGAGTAGCAAGTAATGGTCCTTGGTACCTGCATCAACCGATGCAGTACAATGCAGCGACATGTGAGCTAGGAAAACATCTCGTGACGACGACTTTCGCAGACAGGCTATGAATCGAAATCGCTCACGACCCAAAATCAATAGAGTTAATGAAAGAGTCAATTTACCTTGCTTTCATGAAATACACAGAAATATCACGCCTCCCGACATGTGGGAAACACTAGAGGTATTATCTCGAATAAACGAAATATCCATTAAGAGGACTACACATCCCTGACAGAACAAAAAATAGCGGAGATCCCCTCTTCAACGAGGCATCTCTTTCGCCATTCCAAATCGCTCACTCCCACTAGTGGTGGGCGGAAACCGATCGACAAAGAAGCAAGACAAGTCATGCGCAGTCCAGCGCAAAACGACCACAGCTCAAACTTAACTGCATTCGATACCAACGCGAGAAGACAAATGCTTACCGAGAAAAGTGACTATAAATTCCAAGCAGTTGTTGCCCTTGCGTTATAAAACAGATATTGAAATAAAACGATGTTGCGAGAATTTATCACGCAACATATCACCACCTCCTCCCGATAAAAAAAAATGTGGAACATATTTTTTTTTTCAATATCAAAGAGCAAGCGATAAGCGGCTCAAAACGCACGAATTATGCGCTGATAATTAACTAAATTGCCAAACAATAGGCTAATTATAGAGTGTCTGGTGAGGATATACCTCAACAGAAAAATAAATATGTCTCAAAAAAATATTCACATCGGGGAGGTGTCACCAACACACATCACGTTAGCATGTAAACACAATATACGTATGCAAGTTACTATAATCATCATTAAACAGCATACTCTAATATTGTCTTTAAAAATGGATGTACAAATCTGATAGGAAAATTTAGATAGTACATTCTTTGACATGTAATGACATAAGTACATAGTAAAGTTAAACTACATGACGATCCAGGACATATGCTCTGGTATTCCGAGGGTAAGTACACAATCTAGAACTCGTAAGGTAAGTCCTCAGCTCAACAATGACATTCTGAGAAAGTACAAGCAATATAATGCTAATTAATAACTAATATGCTTCATAAGGTACAATACATTATTAATAATTGTGGCTGTTTAGTAAACTAACGGCCCTTATATTAACTACTCAGTCCTCCTCTATCATCTTAAAAAACGAACAGAAGAAGATGACAACAAAGCACGATAGTGTGTACATATAAAGTAAGTACAGATGTGCTAATCTATTGTAGAAATATAGGTGTGTTATGACTCTGTAATATATGGAAATATAGGACAGAAGTATTAGTTGGAGTCATGTGGGCATCTAGACAAAATGTCAGCCATCACATTATCCGCACCACGGATTGTTTTGACTGAACACATCCCCACACTGGCCACCAAATGATGCGTGATGCCATATGATGATGGATGGCATCCGCATGTCTGGTTTTGTGTAGTGTGTAGATGTGTTCAGTCAAAACAATGTTCATGCAACAATAACAGGGCAATCCACATAGGACGTCAGTAAACTCACGACGTATAAAGTCAATGAGTCTTGAAACAGCCGTTGACGTTTTTCTTCATTATTTATTGTGGACGCCACAGTGACAAAATGGTTACGCAAATGTGTAGGCACATCAAACAGTCATTATCACAGCAACATTCAATACAGCAATAAACGGTAGACAGCATTACAATGATGAGTCAGATGCATGTTATATTTCATAGTGCTGTAAATGTAGTCAGGTGGAAAACTCCATCCTTTTCTATAACAGCCAGAAGATAACCAGATGTATGAGATCAGTTCACTCTCCTTAGTTTGACTTCAGCAAGACAGACACGTCTGCCGAAGTATAAGTAATGTCCTCAAAAATATCCTCTAGATAATAAAGGTTTTCCAAACCTAGTTCATTTAACAGAGTAGCAAGTAATGGTCCTTGGTACCTGCATCAACCGATGCAGTACAATGCAGCGACATGTGAGCTAGGAAAACATCTCGTGACGACGACTTTCGCAGACAGGCTATGAATCGAAATCGCTCACGACCCAAAATCAATAGAGTTAATGAAAGAGTCAATTTACCTTGCTTTCATGAAATACACAGAAATATCACGCCTCCCGACATGTGGGAAACACTAGAGGTATTATCTCGAATAAACGAAATATCCATTAAGAGGACTACACATCCCTGACAGAACAAAAATAGCGGAGATCCCCTCTTCAACGAGGCATCTCTTTCGCCATTCCAAATCGCTCACTCCCACTAGTGGTGGGCGGAAACCGATCGACAAAGAAGCAAGACAAGTCATGCGCAGTCCAGCGCAAAACGACCACAGCTCAAACTTAACTGCATTCGATACCAACGCGAGAAGACAAATGCTTACCGAGAAAAGTGACTATAAATTCCAAGCAGTTGTTGCCCTTGCGTTATAAAACAGATATTGAAATAAAACGATGTTGCGAGAATTTATCACGCAACAAGTGTCAAGAGATATTTCGCAGTATGTACGTTCCTGTACTACATGCCAAGAAGTGAAAGCACGTGGAGCTTTTCACACGGCGCCTATTCAGGCTTGCGATATCTCAGTAAGACATTTTGACAAGATGGCCATAGATATTATTGGTCCATTGCTACCATCGGCCAGAGGACATAGATTCGTCCTTACGTGCATTGATTTGTGCACACGATGGCCAGAAGCTATCCCATTAAAGACCACCACTACCACAGATGTAGCTGATGCACTACATCTCATCTTTTCTAGAATAGGGTTTCCTAGAAAACTTTTATCAGACCATGGGTCACAGTTCATATCTGACACCATGAAGGAAGTCATGAAAGCTTGGAACATTGATAGGAATTTAAGTAGTATTTATCATCCTATGAGTAATGGTGCGGTTGAAAGACTTAACCGTACATTTAAACAACTACTACATAAGGTTACTGTTAAGCACCCTCATGACTGGGACAGAGCACTCCCAGCTGTTCTATTTGCTTATCGGGAGGTACCGCATGAACAAACTGGCTTCTCTCCCTTTGAATTAGTTTTTGGTGCTCCCCCAAGAGGTCCTATGGGACTAATAAAAGACTTATTAATTGACGCGGAGATAACTCAGGACACTCAGTCATTTTACGAGTATGTGATTAATCTTCGGAAGAACATTATTGAGTCTTGCCAGTTGGCAACAGCTTCTTCTGAGGCTGCAAAAGCTAAGGCTCGATCTCTACAAAATAGGTCTCGACGATTACGCCAATTATTCCCAGGCGATGAGGCTTATGTGTTACTTCCTCACAATAACAATAAATTATTGATATCTTGGAATGGTCCTTACAAAGTCATTGATAAAATTTCCGACGTTGATTACGTCTTAGATATCAAGGGACACAAAAAGATATTTCATATTAACATGCTCAAGCAATTTCATACACGTCCTGAACACTTACAGTCAATTTTTCATGAACTAGATGACAACACAGTATCTACTTGTTATTATTCCAACTTATCCGTCATCCAGGAAGAAGAATCTTCTTTTCCTGAGGTACAGTTACCGTTACCGGTACCAGTAGTTCAACCTACTGAATCTTGGCGGGATGTAACCATCTCTTCAACGGTTACACCGCAACAGCGTCTACAGATTGCTAATCTATTACAATCTTATCCAGATGTGTTGACCGACGTCCCGGGTCGAACATCGGCTATCAGTCATGACATTACTCTCAATGATGATACACCTATTCGTGTACATCCCTATTCGGTTCCTTTACATTTCCTTGCTAAAACTACTAAGGAACTTGAACAGATGTTGTCTCTGGGAATCATTGAGACTAGTAATTCGCCATTCTCTTCTCCATTAGTGATTGTCCGGAAGAAGGACAATAACATCAGACTATGTGTTGACTATAGAAAATTAAATGCTAAGACTATAGTTGACAGCGAACCACATCCACTTATCGGCGACTTACTGCCACGTCTATCCAACGCAACTATATTTAGTAAGATAGACTTAACTAAAGGTTATTGGCAGATACCACTGACCGAAAAGGCTAAGTACTACACCGCATTTTTCACTCCACAAGGTCTATACCAGTGGAATGTGATGCCTTTTGGGCTTGTTAATGCGCCAGCTACCTTCATTCGCCTGATGCGACAAATTTTATCAGGTAGACCAGACGTTATTACATATATTGACGACATATGCTTGTTTAGTTCGTCGTTTGAGGAACATGTTTCGGGACTTAGATATGTTTTCGACACTCTAAGGAATTATCATCTAACTGCTAAACCTACAAAGGTTCAGATCGCGTGTAATGAGATAACCTTTTTGGGACATATCATTGGATCGGGATATATCCGAACGTTACCTAGTACAGTCTCCAAAATTCTAAACATAGCAGTTCCTCAGACGAAGAAACAGGTCAGGAGTTTGTTAGGACTTGTTCAATATTGCAGTAGATTCATACCAAACTTGTCATCCATCACGGCTGTATTGTCTTCATTGTTAAAAAAAGACATGCCGGTGAAGGTGACATGGACTGGTATATGCAATGAAACTTTCAACAAAATTATAAATTTGTTCTCGCATGAACCAATTTTAAGACTTCCCGATGCTTCCAAAAGATTTTTCTTACGAACAGATGCTAGTAACTACGGCATTGGTGCATGCCTGCTCCAGAACCATGATGGCGTTCTACATCCTACCTTATATATTTCAAGAAAGCTAAAGCCGGCAGAAACAAAGTATTCCACAGTGGACAAGGAACTTCGTCTAACGTCCATACACAATATATGAATATTCGTTGAACAATCATGGAACAATATCTGACGACAAGTCGAACTTATTATCCTATGTGCACTTAATTCTTGGATCCTAGGATAATTGACATTTCTGTCCGACGGAAACTTTTCAACACATTGTCTAAAAGAATTCATTAGGATCAGGACTACGGATGGATCATCATATCCTATACTAATTAATTAGTTAACTTAACTTCTTAATTGAATTATTATCAATAAAATGAAATGTGAGAAAAAAATGAAATGAAAGAACAAAAAAAGAGAACGAAATATAAAAAGAAGAAATTATGAAAAGAGAAAATAAATCTCACACAAGTATTAGATTAATATTTTTTTTAATGTACCTATACGTTATTTAGTTAGTTAAATTAGATATTTATTATTCACTAACACTTAACACACCCAATTAAGTTAAACTTATATTCGAATTTCTTTCTATTTCTTCTCACTTATTTTGTCTTTTCTTCTCTCATAACATCGCGTTACATTAGAATCTTAATAATTTAACTCTTAGTTTAATTAATTAATTTAATTTTAATTAGTCAAATTAATTCCTATATGACATACTAATACGACAGACCTTACTTTAATTTAATTCTATCATTCACTATTAACATTGGACATTTTATTTAGTTGATATAATAATATGTATAATATTGATATATAATGTGATTAATGTTAGATGACTATGACAAATAGTTAGTTGACATGACCGCGACACGGTTCTACTCAGAACATCGTCGGCCATATGTCACGATTGTGTTAAATTTTTTTTTTTTTTTTTTTTTTGAAAAATTGTAAAGTCGGATAAATCTTGAAAAAAAATCTATCGATTTTTTTTTCCCCGGTGTACAGGGAATTGTTACGGTATATGATATTAACGCCGTCTGCTAAAGGTTAGCAGACGTGCAATTGTAAAGGTTAAGACATTTAATATATTGCGATAGATGTTTCAATTATTGAACGCTCCATACACGATCGATTATGACGTGTCTAGCGTTGTTTGGGTCACAGTCGGTAACTAGGAGACGCTACCCTTTGTTACTTGACCGCCAAGCTGAATAGCTGCGTTTTTCTAACCTTCCAATTCAATGGCATGATATAGCCATTTATATGTGCATTTATGATGGACCAGGGTCAGTCCTAGAACTCTATATGAGAGGAAACTTACGGAGGTTAGTGTTTAACTAGAATCCTCAGAAGGAGGAGAATAATCGTCAAATTCGTATGAATATTCAGACTCGCAGTCTCACTGTCGGCAGGTAGCCATGTCTAGCTGCGCGTGCATATAGCTGTGATGTTCTGACGACAATACTGCATTGTATCCTTAAACGGACATTGACACGTAAACCAGCAGTCTACGTTATTGATTAATTTATGCATGACTTGTACGGACTTATGTTCTGCTCCTATTTGAAATGATCATCCTGTGTGTACATGTGATTAAATATTACGGACTCAACCTGAAGGCATTAATTACTTCATTAATGTTGCTGAGTTCAAGTTACATTAATTACTTATTCATACCATGCTACTGAGTTGTATGAACGCTTCACCCTAATTCGCGTAATAATAACCCAAGCACGATGAACAAGAGATCACTAAAGTAACCATACTCAGTGCATGATCTTCAACCGGCAAATAACTCAGCAACAGCTAGATAAATTCCCAACGTTGCACAGTTATGCTTTTCAATTTGATATCCCCAGTTCATATCTCACTCACCTGCGGTTTGGTTTTTGCCTTTCTGTGCAGTTGTAAGCTGCTGGATGATTGCTTCATCTAGGAAAGTTCATGGAAAAGCTATGACTAATAACTTGCTCAGCAGTTGTTATATGTTGATGAAAGGTTTTCTCGCCTGCAAAAACATATTTACTGAAAAGACACGATTAAGAAATAGTCTAGCTGAGCAGATGTTGTATGTTGCTGAACACTTTTCTTATCTCGGAATATGAAAATGTTTAGAACCACGGAAGATGTTGCATCTTTTTTGATGTTGTATCAAGTACTAAATGTGCTAATGAACATGGCATCTATTTTGTGATAAACAACTTGAAAAATTCAAATTAAAGTTTCATTTTTACCGGACTTTAATATATATATATATATATATATATATATATATATATATATATATATATATATATATATATATATATATATATATATATATATATATATATATATATACACACACACACATCACAGTCTTTATTCTCCAGAATATAAATTGATAAGTACTGACATGATATAATAAAATACAACATGGCGTATAGGAGACTCATTAGAATTTACATAAAGTGTGGAAGACGTATCAAGAAGTTCCATGTGGGTGCTTTTACATCGAATGTTTGTGTTACACATATATAACAATCTTTAAGCTTTCTATAAGACATTGGCATGTAATGACATGGCATGATATGATATAACATCCAAAAATGAGTATTATTGAAATTTACAACATTTGTGTGGAATACCTTTCAAGTAGATAAATATGGGTGTTTTTACATAGGGGTTTTATCAGAATCTTTGTTTGCCATAAAATACGAGACATTGACAGGTAGTGAAGTGAGATACTAAATATATCATCAAATAAAATAATAGTTTGGTATATTAAACTCCGCCTAGGCCGGTCCCAAGTTCAGCTGAAAAAGGAGGAGGGCGGCCTGCATGGAGGCCGTAAGGAGGCAGCCCCTCCACCATGCAAAGGCACAACAGGCCAATCACCTGTTTGCTTTAAATCACGATTATGCGAACGACAAGAGAGAAAACCGGACTAATTCTGAAGGCGACGAACTGGAACGGACTAAGACTTATGGAACTTGGAACACTTACTTACTTAGTTAGTCGCTCCTCTTCTACCGTGAGGTGTAGAGGAAGACTTGGAACACAAGAAGTATAAATGGGAAAGAAGAGGAGCTAGTGGAAGAGACGAGGAAAGCAAAACTAGAAATCCTGGCAATAACGGAAACGAAGAAAAAGGGACAAGGAGTTATGGATCTCGATGGCGACACGCTGCTCTACAGTGGTGTACCCACATGTGAAAGAGCTAAAGGGGGCGTGGGTTGCATTGTGGAAAAAACCAAAAAGATAGTATCAAGGGATGGAACTTTGTCTCGGAGCGCATTATGGTTGTAAATCTAAAAGAAGGAGAAACCATAGTCAACCTGGTCATAGTGTATGGGCTAAATGAGGATGAGAGAGCAGAGGTCATAAAGGAATTCTTTGAGCTGCTTCAAAGGACAGTGGATGACTGCATAGATGAAATTATCATGCTCGGATATTTCAATGCCAGAGTTGGAAATGACCATGCTAGATGTTTTGGAGTAATCGGAAGATATGGTGAAGATACTCTCAATGACAATGGAAAGCGACTCCTTAGATTCTGCAGTGAGCAGAATCTAATCATTACAAACACAAAGTTCCCCCATAAGTGCATGCATGCATACACTAGATGTGAACCAACAAAGAATGAGAAGTCAGTGATCGACAATGCCATAGTTAGGAGGAGCTCATTCAAGTATGTCCGGGATGCTAGAATCTGGAGGGGGGCCAGAGATTGGAAGTGATCACTACCTGCTTACAATCAAAAGAACTACTGAAAGAGTTGCTCAGAAACCAAGTAAACAAACAAGAGAATTGAGCATTAAGACCTACAAGCTGAGAGAGCTAGAAATTAAGACCAGATATCAGGGGCTTATTGCTGCAGCGGTGAGCAACACAGAAGAACGACCTGATGACTTGAAAACCCTCTGGCTTAAATTCAAGGATATCATAAAGACAGCTGCTGCAGAAGCATGTGGTGAAGTCCGACTTGGAAACAAGAGAAAGGGGACACCTTGGTGGGCAGAGGAAGTCAAAGAGAAAATAAGAGAGAAGAAAATGGCATGGAAACAATACTTAGGAGCTAACAACACAGCAGGACAAACAAAGAAATATAGAGAATATGTGACACTCAGAACAGAAGCAAAGAAGAAGGTGCTAGCAGCAAAACAGAAGCCCTAGGAAGAATTTGGAGAAAAGCTAGAAAAAGACGCGCAAGAAAACCAGAAATTGTACGTACTATGAGACCCTAAAGAACATGAGAAAGGAGAAACAATGCCCTCTCAAATTTATAAAGGACAAGCAAGGCAAATTGCTTACTGCCCCAAAGGAAGTAAAGGAAAGATGGAAAGAATATTTCTCAGAACTACTTGATGGTTAGCAAGGTCAAGCATCAAAAATGATAACCACTAGCACAGAAGAAAAAACCAATGGTGGTGAAGATGACATAAAGATAGAAGAACTGAAGGCAGCACTGGAGAAAATCAAGATGGGCAAAGCAGCAGGGCATGATGGTATAACACCAGAAATGGTTAAGTACATGGGAGCATCAGGCGACCTATTACTCTTAAGGGTCCTACGGGCAGCGTGGTGCAACAAGGCCATACCAAAGGATTGTGAGATTGCCATCATAACACCGATTTTCAAAATGGGTGACAATCGACAATATGGAATCCACAGAGGCATATCCCTTCTCATTGTCCCTGGTGAAATCTAATCTAGAATCCTAGAGCAGAGAATCCGACGCCTAGCTGAGCCACAACTGGATGAAGTCCAGTGCCGATTCCGAGCAAACCGAAGTACTCAAGACCTAATCTTCACACTCAGACAGCTGATTGAAAAGGCCTTTGAGTATAAGAGTGAGATCCATCTTTGTTTTATGGATCTGGAAAAGGCGTTTGACAGGGTCCTCTGGAGCAAACTTTGGGATTATTTGGCGAGGAAGAACATTCCAGCACCTCTGATTCATGCTATACAGAGCTTCTAGAAGTCTTGCAGAAATTATGTGAGGATAGCAAACTATAAGTCAGAAGCGTTCAGGACCACCACTGGTGTAAGACAAGGTGATAGCATGTCACCTTATCTTTCCATACTCCTCATGGACGATGTCATCAAGGCATGTAATGAGAGAACAAGAAAGTACAAGTATTCAGTGGGGTACTGGAAGATGATACAGGTCTGTATTTCAGAGCTGGCATTTGCTGATGATATTGCCCTGATTGCTAAATCAGAGGCACATCTCCAATCCAACCTGCAAGTCTGGTAGGAAGAGCTGGAGAAGAGAGGGATGGCCATAAGCAGCTCTAAAGCAAAATCCATGGTGATATCACGAGAAGAAAGAGTACATCAGATTAAGCTTGGAGAACAGGTCCTGGAGCAGGTCGACCACTTTAAATATCTCGGAGCTATCATAGACCAAAATGGAGGCATCAGAGAAGAGTTGGCCACTCGAAAAGCAGCGGCTGGGAGACTTTTTCAGGCCATAAATCGAAAATTCGTCAGCAAGAGAGAGGTTGGAAAGAAAACGAAGATGGCTGTATACCGCTCCACCTATGTCCCAATTGTCGCAGAGAGATTTATGATTAATAAATTTATATATCTTTTCTTTATTCTACCCGTGTCTTCTACTTTATTATCGCTCTTTTATCCTTTTTTTCGCATTCGGTTTATTGGGAAAATGTAACTCTTCCATTCAAACCTTCGCCTGTCTCTTTTCTTATTTAGCAACACATTTTTATTGCTGTTAAGCTAAGTTCTTGAGTAGACCGAATAGTGTGAAATTCGTTCTCGACAGACATATGATAGCAGACAATCGTCTAACATTTTCATCTGACACGAAGCTTCTACGGTTAAGTTTCTCAGTGATGGGTGTGAGAGGCGCCAACATGCATCGCTCGGAAATGACCAGAGGTAGCGGCAGGGGTTAGAAACACGTACTGGCAGTTTTTATTGGCGACGTCTGAGTGAATGTAGGTGTTAAGACGGGAATATTCGGGTTTTCGAGAATTAATGAATCATTTCTTTTCATAAGATATAAAACCCAGTAGTTTAGACTTCATTTCATTTCAGATTCCGCAGTTCTCTAGAATTAACTAGCTGCGTTCTAGAACTCACTTATATCAAGTAGAGTTCTTAGTTTCGTTGGAGTAATAGTTCTCAGTAGTTCTGTGTGAAGGTATAAATATATATATCTAGTAGTAGTTGAAGAATAAGTGGTGATCGCCTATTTCATTTTCACTAGTTTTATTTCTGTGTAGAGTGATTAATTGATAATTTAGCTATGTTCTCTAAGTTTTACAGTGGATAGCAGAAAAAATTAAAATTTCTAGCGGAAAAAACTCATTCAGCTATAATTAAATTTAATTAAACTGCTAGTAACTAGTAGAGAATATTTTAACTAAACTAAATTAATGCACTGAGTCATCATTGAGTATTGACAAAATATGTACGTATTTCTAATTCACGAGGATTGATTTTTGGTAATGACTATAACTTATTTCACGGGAGTTTTAAACGATGAGACAAGCTTAAAGCTTATAGTTTCTTATTTTAATTAAATAACCGAACGGAATATATATGTTATTGTACGCGAGGTAGACATATAATATGTGTATAATATTATGTATTCTATATGTTTTTCTTTATACAGTATTCTGGGATAAGCCCAACCTCTACCAGCGGTGTAGTACGTATGAGAAAAATCTGAGAAGAAAAACATTTGTGTCCTTAAATACGTGGGTCTACAAAGTAAAACCTGTCTGGCAGTGCGTTTGCATCCAGAAACGACAGAGTACCCATTTCACGAACTTTAAGACTAAATTAAGTAACTGGGCCGATCGCGCCAGATTAAATTCTTCCTAGAGAAATATCGAGTACATGCAGCCCTGTGGCGAAGTATATTACAAACAATAACATTTCCGACATTTTGACTAATTGTGGTGTGACCAAGAACATATATACATATTGAGAGAAGTTATCAACCTGGCATTGCCGAAGTACGGGAAACCTCGAGTTCTGACACTGTGAGCCCGTTTAAAATTTCTTATCTGACCTGATTCAAGTGACACTAACAGTAATCTGAAAATATAGTTAAAGTGAAAGCTCCCCGGAACATTTATATATTACATCTAAATATATATACTGAGGTAATTGTCTGACTAATACTTTCTGTTGTAGAGATAAGCTGATGGAGAGAAAAACTTCTCAAATTCAGGGACAAAGATAACCTAGTTTTCACCATTGTCACGGCGCGACTGGTGCTCTATATTATATTTTATATATAGTTATCTTGATGCCTTAGGGTTTGCTGCAGAAATCCCAGCAAGTTCTGAATCACCTGTCACAGTCCCGTTTCGGTATGAGATTCTGCCATCGTCATACCATTTTACGGCACTCGCCGATTTACTCTGGCCTTAAGGAACTGCTCCCCTTGTCGGCCCGTAGCTTGGCGTGATCATATAGTGGTCGGTTGTGATCGTAGTATGGTTTTGTGTTGTGGTGGACACTGGTGGGTGAGTGGTGAAATTAATCTTTCCCACTTCAAGTTATATAACAGTTAATCAAAATTACAACCCCACTTAGAGGCACACAATAAGACACAGTCACTTGAAAAGTTCATAGTTCTTTTAATTAGCCCAGCCATAAGTTATGTTGCTTCGAAATCTGACATATTCTTTTTCCCCTTCTTGACAGTCATTCAATTCATAAGGTTCGCCCTTCCCCGAGATTCCTCTGGACAACTTACAATTTAAACTCTTGGTTTGACCCACAGGTCATTTTAACTGCTCGTTCCTTCGACACAGACGCTCTTGTTCATTAAACGCACTTACCAATTGTTAAAGATGGTATTTCATTCGTGAACAAGCGACTAATACAGAGTTGATTTGCATCTAGTTCTTTCTTCTCAGCCCTCTCATTATTCTTGGTCTTTTCTTCTCAGCCCGATGGAACTACTTACAGGTTCAGCTTTCAGGTTGTAACCTTCATTTTTCTTTGATCTTGTTCAGTGGACTTCTTGTCACCTTGTGTCCTCATTGTTGTTCTGTATGACGCGGTTTTGTCTCTCAATTCCTTTTTCTTTTCTGTCATCCGCTTCGAGGGTACTTTTTTTCTTCTCCTTATAGTCGGTCCATTATTCCTTTTTATTTCGTCATATTGTGCGTATGTCACGGCTCCTGTGACATTTCACCCCAGGGTCCTTCAAAGAATAAATTATGTCCAAAGCATCATTCTCCCTGGCCCTATCTCCCACAGATCCATAACCTTCCATTTTCACAATCATCCAATACTAACTAACGTGAACTAATTCTTCACAAATTCTAATACTTAAGTATCGACATGTTTAACTTCTTAATTATCAATTAAACCTACAACTTTAACAAGTTTTACCTTCTTAAATTATATACCACAATCAACACTCAATTATGGTTCAGCGCTCCCGCTACTCTCGTTTCTAGCCATAACCAGTTCAGCCCCTCAACTTATACTCGTTCCTGGGGAGCCGCGCTAGCGTAGTGGTTACCACACCGCTCTGGCGACCGGGTGATCAAGGATCAAACCCGGGTGACGGCATTTGAGGATTTTTCGTCGACCGAGATTTGTACTGGATTAACTCGAGACCTGGCGAGGTCATTTAAAGCAGTGTCGTCGACCAGGGATTGGCGGCTCCTGAGCCGACCCAGCTGTAATGGGTACCTCCGAAGTCGGAGAGTATTTGCCTGAATGGCGAGGGACACCTGTCTCTGTACAAGAAAAAAGGGATACTCACGTAAAATCAATGTCAGGTTAGACATAAAATAATAACCTGAGATTTCGCCTCGAGTGTTAGCGGGCGTACGAAAAAAAAAAAATACTCGTTCCTTCTAACTACTCGTATTTCCACTAATAACCAAGTTCAAGACCTCCCCTTTGTCTTGCTCCTTACTTCTATGGCCGCCCTCCTGTCATTCCGCTACTGCATCTATGTTCTCACCCTTTGTTCTGCTATACGTGCATTACCGTTTTTCCTACTCAGCTCACGCATAAGTCCGTTTGGACTCTAGTATGCCCCTATACCAAAATTAGCCATCGCTTCCATCCTGTACATATAACTGCTATAAGCAACCCTCAAGGATTCTCTCTCCTTCTCTTTTCTTACTTAATCCTGTTTGCTATCTCATTCCGTTCTCTATAACTCTTCTCCAATTTTACCTTACCCTCTGGTTTTCGGAGAAACCCCTCTCCTCACAGGTCTCCATAAGACTACAGCAATCGCCGCAACACCTCTGTGCTCTACACTACCTCTTAATCTCGTTCCTTCTCTGGAACTATATCTCACCATTTTACCTTACCTTCTGGTTTTCGGAGAAGCACCTCTCCTCACATGTCTCCATAAGACTACAGCAATCGCCGCAACACTTCTGTGCTCCACACTACCTTTTAATCTCGTTCTTTCTCTTAAGGCCCTTTAGACATATCCGTCTGATCCTTCAATTCATTCTTAATTTCACCATCTGTCGTAGATTTTCGATAGGAGAATTAAGACTAGGTTTGGTCCCTTCTGAATAGGTTTGAATAGGTGATAGACTCAGTGAGAGTTAGTGAAAGGTAATAGAATTTCCACACACGTGAGATGATAGATTTTGATATAGTGGCTGTCTCTGAAAGCGAAAAGAATTCTTCTCTCTCTCACCTATCTTCTACAACAGTTGTTACAGCGTCAGACAGACTACACCAATATACATATTACGTATATTTCTATCACTCACAGGCACGCACATACACGTGACGACAGGTAAACACACAGACGTGGGAAAACTATAACAAGATACATATATATCTAGAACGAGCTGACCAAACACTATTATTAAGTTCAAGAGCGATTTTAATATCAGGAAAAAATCGGCTCACAACATCAAAGAAAGTACATCAAGGAAGATACATATACACATAGTCATAAAAATTCAAGGAGATGTTGCAAGGATGATAGCCCCGTTATAGTGTTAACTCTAGGTTTAGCCCGGCCCCGTTAAGAGAACAGATGATGGCGCCCGAGTCACAGATACATAGGGTTTGAGTCTAAGAGTTTTTCTTTGTTTTATCTCGTAATTATATGCACAGAGTTTGAAAAAAATCTGATTTAACCTAAGACAAAAACACAAGAACTCTAGCCTTAGCAACAAATTATGCAGATTGAAGAAAAAAAAACAAATAGGACAGCAACAGGGTGTCAAAGATATAATAGTGAAAATATCACTTAAACCAGCGTACACTCATTCATTCCGCCATGGCCTCTCATACAGGTACTCACGACTTTGCTCGCTGCCTCTTGGAACACACTGATTTTAGATTTTCACACAGACTCAAAAAATGCAGTCTTCCGCCAAGAAGTCCCCAGTTCCAAAAGACGTATTTAACTCGGAGTCTCCGGGAACGACTACTTGGGTGTGCAAATTTGTTCAAATGTCTGATTAAGTCACCTAACAATTATTCCAGGCGCGGGAGTTAGCAGAGCACAGTGTCAATAGCGTAGTTTTCTAGAAATGATGAATGTCAGGTCGGTGCCTTCCCTCAGTATAGGATTCACTTTAGTCACACCACAGATTTGTCCACAAAATATATATATATATATATATATATATATATATATATATATATATATATATATATATATATATATATATATATATATATATATATATATATATATATATATAGTCGGGAAATGTTAGTTAATACTAGAAGTATTTCGCGCCACCAGGCAGAAAGATTACGTAGAGTTTTTCTAGAAGAAATTAAGATCTGGCTCCAAGGTCCAGTATTTATCATTACAGTCTTTGAAAACCCGTTATTGGGAGATAGTATTTCTGGCTAACTCGGGTTGCATAGGCACTGTTAGACCAGTGGTACTTAAGAAACCCACGTGGTTCAAAATAAGGACTGTCTATTTCTTCACAAGTATGGAAACTACTACTAGGTGCTGGTAAAGTTAGGGTCACCCCAAAACTTTCACTGTGTGGAGGAAAAATAACACATATAATATAATAACAGAATCTGTACTGGTTTTAACTTACATTTAAACTTGCAAGCAGAGAGCTTTGCTTATCATTTAAACTACCCGTGACGTAAGTTATATTTAAAAATCAGCAATTCTCATGAATTAGGAACACGTGCGTATTCCGTCACCATTCATGAGGCTCGATTCTAGAGTTTATACGTTAGTTTAGAAAAATACACTCGACTGAGTATTAGCGGTTAAATTAAATTCATAAATAGCTACAATTGCCGTTATAAGCTAGAAATTTAATTTTTATTCTGCTTTCCACTGAATGCTTCCCTAGAAAATATAATAGCCTACCACTTTATTTCTCTTCTGCGCTAAAGAAATAGATTAAAATGAATTAAGCGATTTAACACTTTAACACTCACAAAATCTATATATCTATCATATTAATTACCTCAACCACAGAATTACAGGTAGTCGCACAACTTAAGAATAAGATTGCTGAAAATATTTCTGGAAGTCTAGAAGTTCGACAAATTGCCGAAACAAACTGAGATCTTCGCTAACAGCTATTCTGTTTACGAGCAACCTATCTATTGTGAGTCTATGAGCGAGAATGAAATTAAAGTTTCAAACTCGGGCCAATATCTTAAAATCAGACAAAGGGCCCAAACTTATTTCGCCAAGCGAAATTATCTCCCCTACTCCCAACATTTACGTCCGCTTAATGCGTGTCGCAACTGTCACCTACTGACCACGATGTACGCGTGTCAGTTTCAAATCCCAGACAGCCTGACTCCAATGCAGGGCAGTTTTCACACTACAGCTGACCATGGCCCACCGTGAGCGCCGTGTCAGTTTGGGATTTTCCAGACAAATGTCTGGATACTGACCGGTGCAGATGTAAAGTATCACACCTCACCGGGACTTATGCCGAGAAGAAGCTCGCGCGCTCGGTGAGAATGTAGACGATTTGCTACGTCCTATGTTCAGCGAACCGACTTATCACGCCTTCTGACGCCCTGCAGCCCTGACATCTACGTAATATCGTCCTAGCGCGATTCTCAGTTTTAGGGAAAGGAAAACAGGTAAAGTTTGCGAATTATATGAAAATAATAATATCAAACGAATGGATGAAAAAATATACAGGAAAAAAGGAAATACAGAGATAATAAAAGAGAGAAATCGGGTGAAAGAATAGGAAGAAGATGTAGGAAATTAAATGAATATAAACCCTACGTGACAGAGCCTCCCCCCTTTAAGATATGGAAGCACTCCATGTCTACGTTATGGAGTTTAATTTCCTATAACCGTAGCTTCGGGGTGTCTGTCTTCTTCCCTCTCCTCTTCCCCCTCCATCTCTGTCCAATTCCTACTCAAGTCCACTCCTCAAAGTTTCCTTCCCCTGGAATGTCTCATATGCTTGCTTGAAAGAGCGTCGCCGCTTCTGACATTTTTGAAAGATTTCCTGTGATAGCGGTGGAATATCCCTGCCACTATCGTCATCTTCGTCAGTTTTGGCGATCGTCAGGAGATGGTCGGAGGTTGGCACTGGTTTTTCCAAGTATCTCTTTAAGAGATTTAAATGGAAAACCTTCTCCTTTCCTTCAACAGAGATCTGGTAGTTAGCCTTAGAAATCTTTTTCAGGACGGTAAACGGCCCTTGCCATCCGATCTTCAGTTGGTTGTTCTCGGTAGGGAGCAACACCAAAACTTTCTCTCCTGCTTCCAGTTCTCTCTCTTCCGCGACTTTCCTGTATCGGTTAGCGTGCTTGGTGCGTGCTCGCTTAAAGTTAGTCGTTGCTAGGTCCCACCCTAGTTTCAACCGTTCCTTTAAAACCGACACATATTTACTGGCTGAGACAACTGTCTCATCAGCCTTCTCGTCTGTCAGAGACTGAAGTAAGGCTTCAAGCGGGCCCTTAATGGGTCTGCCGAATAAGAGTGTAGCTGGCGGAAATCCTTTGGAAGTATGAGGAGATTCTCTGTAGCCAAATAATGCTGCAGGAATACAGAGATCCCAATCTTCAGGTTTCACTTGCGCCAGCTTACTTAGCATCATGGTGAGGTTTCCATTAGCACGTTCCACGAGCCCATTTCCGGCCGGAGTATATGGCTTAGTGTGGATGTGCTGGGTCCTCAAGATCTTAACGATCTCATCCATCAACAGGTTTCGGTATGGAGATCCATTATCCGTCAACACTTGCTGAGGGAATCCCAACCGAGTGAAAATCTGCACGAGGGCTTCTGCGACATGCTTGGCATCTGCGCATGTTAGCGGGATAGCTTCTGCCCATAAAGTGCATGTATCGACTAAGGTCAGGATGAACCTGTTCCTTCTTTTAGTCCTTTCGAAAGGCCCTAAAATGTCGATCACAACCCGTTCGAATGGTGTTCCCATTATTGGCATTTCACCCATGTGGACTGGGGGTGTCCGTTGCTTGGGTGGTACACGTTGGCACTGGGCACAGGATTTGACATATCTGATAATATCAGTATTTACTCCTGGCCACCAATAATGAGTGGTTATACGTTGGTTTGTGGCGTTCTGTCCCATATGTCCGCTAAAGGGAAGAGAGTGCCCCATTTCTAGGATTTGGCTTCTGTACTGTTTCGGTACTAGGAGCTGGTTGTAACCTTGGTCAGGCTTGCCCGTTCTCCGATAAAGTACGCCATCCTCAGAAAAAATGTCCCCGTGCTGTTTGGGTTCCTTCGCCATGGGCAGTTTCCTAAAGCAGGGTGCCAAAGTAGGATCCTTTTGTTGCGCTTCTTTAAGTTCCATAGATAACAAATTAGGCGCAGGCTCCCGTTCCTTCTTGGTTTGCCCTCTTGTAGTTACTGCTGCCACAATCGGCTCTTCCGGTTTCCCAATACACACGTATCTCCCGCCAAGTATGACTGGGTAGATGGGATCATCCATAACAGCTGCTTTGATCACACCTCTGACAAAGTCAGAGTGTATCTCCACCAATGCGATGGGAAGCGCTGTAGGTGCATCACTCTTACGAACTCCACAAAGTTTGACGGTCTCTCCTGTCTCTTGACCGGGTTTAACCAGCTTTCTGGCAACAATGCAATCATAAGAAAGCCCCGTGTCAAATAAGCAAGAAGTTTGTGAACCGTTCAAAGTAACAGTACCTCGCGTTGAGGGTCTATCCCCAACTGGTTGGGAATCACTGTCAATAATTCCACCTTGCGAGACTGTCAATAAGCATCCGATGCGTTTCGGCTCGGTGTGCTCGGTCTGATCATATGTCCCGTGCTCAGGGGTTCTCCTTTTGCCACCTTGTCCTTTCTGGCCACGCTGCCATGTAGGGCGGTCGGGTTGATCAGACTGTTTGGGGTGGTTGGGGTACTTGTTCTTGTAGAACTTGGATTTTTCAGGAGGGGGGTTTTGAGGTCCAGTTTCTCTGTGGTTGTTTTGGTTAGAAGCCTGAGAAGATTGCTCTAGGTTATGTTTTCGAAAATGCTCCTCTGTCGGTTTCCGCTTTGTGGCCGGTAGTTCAGCCAGCGCATTGTGATAACGCTCAGACTTTTCCAAAATGTCTTCAAGTTTTTCTGCCCCCTGCTCAGCGAGAAATCTCCGGGTATCAGCAGACAAAGTGTTCTTTATTTGTTCAGTTAGAACAAGTTCCTCAAGACCTTCATAGGTAGAGGGGAGCTGCGAAAGCTCAAGGCACTTTGTTAGATATCCCTTAAGACGAGATGAGAACTGGTGAAAAGTTTCAGAATTCTCTTTCCGGCTGTTGCGAAACAGTTGCAAAAACTTGCGAGCGTTCATTTCAAAGCGCTCCAGTAACGCTTTCTTCAACACATCGTAGTCGTCTTGTTGGCTACTTTCCAGCTTAGAATAAACATCATAAGCAGAACCTTTTAGGGCCTGGGAAAGTTTCATATTCCAACGCGACCTCTCTAAACCGTACAGAGTTGCAATTTTCTCAAATTTTTCTAGCCAAGTGTCAATCTTCTCATTTGGACAAGGGAAAGACTCAAGGGTGAAAGACATAGCGTTGAGTTGAAGAGATTGAGTGTTAGAAGGATCAGTTAAGGAAGAATGAGGAGAAGACTCTCCATTGCTGGAGGTAGAGGCAGCGCCAAGACTTTGGACTTCTAGAGCCTTAAGAGCCAACTCATGCTGTCGTCGTTGCTCATTTTCTCCTTCCAAATGCTGTCTCTCCTTCTCTCTTTCCTCCTGCTGTCTTTCCTTCTCTCTTGCCTCATGCTGTCTCTCCTTCTCTCTTTCCTCATGCTGCATCCTGCGAATTTCCATTTCTTCCTCAATCTTCTTCTGCTGTAATAGACGGTCTGCTTCTTCTTTCCTCTCCGCTGCTTTTTCCTTCTGCTCCGCATCATATCTCTCCAGTTCGTCCCTGACGAAAGCTTTCGCTTCGTCGCCGTCCAGTCCTTCTTCCATTGCTTCCTGTCTGAGCATTTGTCTCAGTTTCGCCCTTTCTGCCATAGTAAATAGGTGCCTGAGACTTGGACGAGAAAGAAATTAAGAACACGATACACTGGTTCCTACCACTTACGAGAAAATAAAATACCAAAAATCAAAAGATGATATATTTAACCCTGGGATACCTCCTCCAAAAAATAAAAATCTAACTATCGCTGCTATTATCGGCAATAAAGCACCTAATGCAAAACACGACTACGCCAACTAAATGGTAGTTAAGATTAATCCCTGAAAAATAAGTAGTTACAGTGGAAAAGCAAAATAATTATTGCAAAAAAATTTCGGAGAAATAAATCCCCTTAATTTTAAAATCCACTATAAGTTTACCCCTGAATACAGTTAGGGTGAGGGAGGCAATTAATCTGGACAAATAGTCTGAAACGCACTCCTTAACTTTAGTTCAAACACCTTCCTGCTTCAGAACCCTTGTGAATGTTATACACTCACAAAACTTTACCAGCGTTTAGTATTACAATCAACATTAATAACATGTATTCCGACAAAATCAACCTGTAATCCAAATGTATATTATTCAAAATGCTGTGGAAAAAAACTTATCAGTTTGTGTGGTCAGCACGCCCATAAACAGATCGTTAGTCTAGGGGATAAGTTATTTTTAAAAGATACAAAACTCACAAGACATCACACTCTTACTCTATTTCAGAATAATGAATCTTAAGTTCAAAATCCAGATAGACGAGTCCACATTTGTCGTACTCGTCTTCCTATTCTAAGTTCAAAAATCCTACGGACGAGAACCCATTTGTCGTAGATTTTCGATAGGAGAATTAAGACTAGGTTTGGTCCCTTCTGAATAGGTTTGAATAGGTGATAGACTCAGTGAGAGTTAGTGAAAGGTAATAGAATTTCCACACACGTGAGATGATAGATTTTGATATAGTGGCTGTCTCTGAAAGCGAAAAGAATTCTTCTCTCTCTCACCTATCTTCTACAACAGTTGTTACAGCGTCAGACAGACTACACCAATATACATATTACGTATATTTCTATCACTCACAGGCACGCACATACACGTGACGACAGGTAAACACACAGACGTGGGAAAACTATAACAAGATACATATATATCTAGAACGAGCTGACCAAACACTATTATTAAGTTCAAGAGCGATTTTAATATCAGGAAAAAATCGGCTCACAACATCAAAGAAAGTACATCAAGGAAGATACATATACACATAGTCATAAAAATTCAAGGAGATGTTGCAAGGATGATAGCCCCGTTATAGTGTTAACTCTAGGTTTAGCCCGGCCCCGTTAAGAGAACAGATGATGGCGCCCGAGTCACAGATACATAGGGTTTGAGTCTAAGAGTTTTTCTTTGTTTTATCTCGTAATTATATGCACAGAGTTTGAAAAAAATCTGATTTAACCTAAGACAAAAACACAAGAACTCTAGCCTTAGCAACAAATTATGCAGATTGAAGAAAAAAAAAACAAATAGGACAGCAACAGGGTGTCAAAGATATAATAGTGAAAATATCACTCAAACCAGCGTACACTCATTCATTCCGCCATGGCCTCTCATACAGGTACTCACGACTTTGCTCGCTGCCTCTTGGAACACACTGATTTTAGATTTTCACACAGACTCAAAAAATGCAGTCTTCCGCCAAGAAGTCCCCAGTTCCAAAAGACGTATTTAACTCGGAGTCTCCGGGAACGACTACTTGGGTGTGCAAATTTGTTCAAATGTCTGATTAAGTCACCTAACAATTATTCCAGGCGCGGGAGTTAGCAGAGCACAGTGTCAATAGCGTAGTTTTCTAGAAATGATGAATGTCAGGTCGGTGCCTTCCCTCAGTATAGGATTCACTTTAGTCACACCACAGATTTGTCCACAAAAAAAAAATATATATATATATATATATATATATATATATATATATATATATATATATATATATATATATATATATATATATATATATATATATATATATATATATATAGATATATATATATATATATATAGATCTATATATATATATATATGTATATATATATATATATATATATATATATAGTCGGGAAATGTTAGTTAATACTAGAAGTATTTCGCGCCACCAGGCAGAAAGATTACGTAGAGTTTTTCTAGAAGAAATTAAGATCTGGCTCCAAGGTCCAGTATTTATCATTACAGTCTTTGAAAACCCGTTATTGGGAGATAGTATTTCTGGCTAACTCGGGTTGCATAGGCACTGTTAGACCAGTGGTACTTAAGAAACCCACGTGGTTCAAAATAAGGACTGTCTATTTCTTCACAAGTATGGAGACTACTACTAGGTGCTGGTAAAGTTAGGGTCACCCCAAAACTTTCACTGTGTGGAGGAAAAATAACACATATAATATAATAAAAGAATCTGTACTGGTTTTAACTTACATTTAAACTTACAAGCAGAGAGCTTTGCTTATCATTTAAACTACTCGTGACGTAAGTTATATTTAAAAATCAGCAATTCTCATGAATTAGGAACTAGTGCGTATTCCGTCACCATTCATGAGGCTCGATTCTAGAGTTTATACGTTAGTTTAGAAAAATACACTCGACTGAGTATTAGCGGTTAAATTAAATTCATAAATAGCTACAATTGCCGTTATAAGCTAGAAATTTATTTTTTATTCTGTTTCCACTGAATGCTTCCCTAGAAAATATAATAGCCTACCACTTTATTTCTCTTCTGCGCTAAAGAAATAGATTAAAATGAATTAAGCGATTTAACACTTTAACACTCACAAAATCTATATATCTATCATATTAATTACCTCAACCACAGAATTACAGGTAGTCGCACAACTTAAGAATAAGATTGCTGAAAATATTTCTGGAAGTCTAGAAGTTCGACAAATTGCCGAAACAAACTGAGATCTTCGCTAACAGCTATTCTGTTTACGAGCAACCTATCTATTGTGAGTCTATGAGCGAGAATGAAATTAAAGTTTCAAACTCGGGCCAATATCTTAAAATCAGACAAAGGGCCCAAACTTATTTCGCCAAGCGAAATTATCTCCCCTACTCCCAACATTTACGTCCGCTTAACGCGTGTCGTAACTGTCACCTACTGACCACGATGTACGCGTGTCAGTTTCAAATCCCAGACAGCCTGACTCCATTGCAGGGCAGTTTTCACACTACAGCTGACCATGGCCCACCGTGAGCGCCGTGTCAGTTTGGGATTTTCCAGACAAATGTCTGGATACTGACCGGTGCAGATGTAAAGTATCACACCTCACCGGGACTTATGCCGAGAAGAAGCTCGCGCGCTCGGTGAGAATGTAGACGATTTGCTACGTCCTATGTTCAGCGAACCGACTTATCACGCCTTCTGACGCCCTGCAGCCCTGACATCTACGTAATATCGTCCTAGCGCGATTCTCAGTTTTAGGGAAAGGAAAACAGGTAAAGTTTGCGAATTATATGAAAATAATAATATCAAAACGAATGGATGAAAAATATACAGGAAAAAAGGAAATACAGAGATAATAAAAGAGAGAAATCGGGTGAAAGAATAGGAAGAAGATGTAGGAAATTAAATGAATATAAACCCTACGTGACACCATCTCTTTTGGCCTCTTCTTCTTCTCCTCCCTATATATATATATATATATATATATATATATATATATATATATATATATATATATATATATATATATATATATATATATATATATATATATATATATATATATATCCTCGTCATTTCCCACGACTCATTCTTTTTTTTTTCTGCCTTACTTTACATTATAGTTTTCAACTTTCTCATCCTCACATCCTCTCTACTTTTTCTCATAACTCCACTATTTCTGCAACCGTAGATTCCTTGTCCCTATATCTCTCTCACTAATCTGATTAGCATTCTCTATAATTGTTTCCTCCCTTTATTTCCTTTCTGACTTCTATCACGATTGGCTTGTTCCATCCTTCTCAGTCGTCTCTCCTTGATTTCGTCATCTAAAATTTTCGTTAGAACCATATCTACTTCATCTCTTGTTCTAGGAAAGTGTGTACGATACTTTCCCTCTAACAATCTCCATACCTTGCTTCTTGATAAGTTAATATCAGGTCGTCTTATGATAGCTTCTATCACCTTCTTTAACACCTCTATGTTTGGTTCATCTTCTTTAATCATTTTCCTACTCGGTTCACTCACCTCTTCTCTAACTCCTTTTCTCAATTCTCCTACTATTTCGCACCTCTCCGTAGGCCATACTTTCCTCAGGTGACTCTTTTTACTCCTTTTTCCTACATTTTCGTCTAAGTCCTCATCCTCTGTGAATGCCCACTTATCTTCTTCATCTGACATTTCATTGTCTGAATAACTTGATGTCGAATCTGAGAACACGTCTTGTTCCACTATTTTGATTCCCCAGTAATTTAGTTCCTCAATCACTCTCATTACAAGCCTGCGAATTTCCTCCATTCTTCCCGATAAGTCTATATCAAACCTTCCCTCTAGAAATCTTTGTACATACTCTAATACTACTGAGTCGGGTTTAGCTCCCTTCCATTCGTCTTTTATTGCTTTCTTCATCTCCTCTATGCTTGGCTTAGCTACCTGGATAGTTTTCTTCTTCTCTTCCAAACCACTGTTAACTCTCTGTAATCCCTTCTCTACTTCTCGTTCCCTATTCTTTTTGTGGATATATGGACAAGGTGCTGCTATCTCTTCCATTTCTTTCTTCTATTATTATTTCTTAAGTTCCTCTTAACTTCTTCCTCCTCAATTCCGTCATTGCACCGATTCCTACCTGTTTTCTTGACATCTTTAGATGCTTCTATCTGGTTCTTTCTCGTTTCCAATTCCTCAATCTCCGTCTCGATCTCTGCACACAATGCAGTTATATTTTCAATTGCAGACACCTTAGAACCTTTTATCTTATTCTCCTTTTCTTGCCTCGTCTCTAACTGGGCTTCATCTCTCAATATTCTGAGACTTCGGGCATAATCTGCTGAACCATCTGATAATACAGACGATACATCAGACTTGTTATTATACCCTCTAATACCTGTAACGCCTAACACTTCCTGTGTCTCTGAGGTCCCCTCTGTCTGATTCGCCAAGTCCTGTATTCTCTGTTTAACCGTGTTCCCCTCTGATCTCGTATTCTCATTCTCCTCCTCTTTGTCCGCCAGAAACCTCCGCTTATATTCCATCAACGGAATATCGTCCTCACTCTCCCAATCATCGGTCAGTAACCTCCGCTTATATTACATCAACGGAATATCGTCCTCACTCTCCCAATCATCCGTCAGTAACCTTTGCTTATATTCTATCAACGGAATATCATCCTCACTTTCGTAATCATCCAGCCTTGCTGGTCTTTCTTTCCTATCTGACGTCTCCCCATTCCTCAGCGTAACAGACTTACATCTCCTTCCATCGATCTCCCTCTCATTAATTTGTCGCTCTATATTTTCCTTTCTCTTTTTTTTCTGCCTTTTTTGTGGCTTTGTTTCTACCCGTTTCCATTCCTACTCTATTATTTAGGTTACTAAAAAGTTTTCAATCATCGAATCGTCCTCTGGATTCTCTTCTTCATTACTAATATCCGGCGTTGTTACAAGGGTGGCTCTCCTTCCTTGTTTCTCTCTCTCTCTCTTCCGTACTAGATTTTCTAATCCATGGTCTATAATCATCCCTTCGTAATTGTTGAACGTGAGCCTTGGTTGTGTGGTTCAATTTTTCATTCCATATCCTATAATTAATTAAGGTTGTCCTCTCCAGAATAACATAACTTTTTATCCAATGGTTATCGAACTTAGTGGGGTGTACATGCTTCCTGTAATAAACTCTTATCTCCTGGTTGAAATTCTTGTAATTTAGCTTTTCTATCCGCATAACGTTTTTGCCTCTCAAACTCCTTCTTTAAATGTTTTGTCACAAATTTATACGCCTTGAGTTTTTCCTGTAATATAATCTCGGTGAACTCTTCTCCATAATATCGTTTCCTGTCCTTAAGTATCTGCTCGATCGGAGAGATGGGATCTCGCCCATACAGCAGATAAAACGGAGACATCCCCCTACTCTCATTTATATTAAACCTAATTGTTTCTAAGGCTTGAGTCAAAAATAAAACCCAGTTCTCGATGTTTCCTTGACTTTTTTTTACTGATGACATCATTTATGGTGCCATGCATGCGTTCATTCATCCCATTTCCTTGTGGTCTATAGTAATTGGTGGTAATATGTTTTATTCCTAGTTGTTTTAACATCCCTTGAAATGGATTTCCCAAAAATGCTCTTCCGTTATCTCTAAGAATGACTTCCGGACAGCCATGCCTCGGAATAACCTCGGTAACTAAGATCCGAGTAATCGTAAGTGAAGTCCCATCCTTATCAGCAAAACACTCTGGCCAACCGGTATAACAGTCCAAGAAGTGTAGTATCATGGAATTTCCTTCATCTGTTCGTGGATACGGCCCAGATAAATCTATACTAATTTTCTGCATCGGATAATGGGGTCTATCCATCTCCTAAAGTGGACATTTGATGGGCTTCATTTTCCTCAATTTGCAAGTCTCACAATTCCCCATATGTTCCGTTATCATTTTGTTCATACCTGGCCAGAAATATCTCCGCTTAATAACATCTAAAGTTTTATCTGTACCAACACGTCCATTATCATCATGATATTGGTTTAAGATCATTTTTATCAACTGTTCTGGAATATACTTTCTCCACCTATTTTCATAGTCCTTCCCTGCATAATAAACTTGTCCGTCCTCCGGCCATATGAAGAAGTTTTCTACCTCCTCAGGATTTTTTTACAATTTCTCCTTTATTTCCTTAAGTTTACGGTCCTTGTCCTGTTCCGCTACCATGTCAAATCTTTCCTGTCCATGGTTTAACCCTTCTTCTTCTTTTTTATTCGATTCTTTCATCATTGTCGTCTGCTTTTTATTCCACTCCTTTTTTACAGCACTTATTTGAAAGAATTTATCGCTAATATCTTCAGTTATTTTCTCAGAGTCCCCAACTATTTCTCCTTCCTTTGGCGCGTAATTAGTTCTAGACAACAGATCTGCACATGTGTTCTTTTTGCGGCTATGTGTTCTATCTTTAGATTGTATTCTTGTAGATTCAAAGCCCACGTCTGTAATTTCCTAGAGTTTTCCTTCTGTTTCGTTAGCCATGTCACCAAAGGCTTGTGGTCCGTGCGTACAGTAAATTCTACTCCCCGTAGGTAATAATCCAATTTCTGTACTGAATAATATATAGCATAGGCCTTTTTTTCCGTGGTTCCCCAATTTTTTTTTTAGATTGGCTTAACTTGTGTAACAAGAATACAATAGGCTTTTCATCCATTATATACGGCAAGATATTGTCTTCCCCTGGTTTATTTTTTTGTACTAGACATGCTCCGATCGTCGTGTCTGATGCATCCGTATATAGAATCATCTTCCCTTTTAAGTCTAGATGTACTAAATATGGGATTTCCGTTAAAGCTCTTTTCAATTCGTCCAACGCCTCTTGACATTTTTCTGTCCAATTAAAACGAATATTCTTCCTAGTCAGATTGGTCAAGGGTTCGGCTATCTCGGAAAAATTCGCTATGTTTCCTAAAATATGCGAATGCTCCCAACACTCCGCGCGTTTCCCTAACATTTTTAGGCGGCGGGATCTCACGAATCGCCTGCACTTTCTCATCGTCCGGTCTCGTCCCATTTTTATCAATGATAAAGCCTAGATAGCGTATCTCCTTCTTAAAAAAAATCACACTTTTCTAATTTCAATTTAATATTATGTTGTCTCAACCTTTCTAACACTCATTCCACATGTTCCAAGTGATCTTCTTCTGATCCTGCCGTATGGATTAATGTGTCATCAATGTAGGCCATAGCATATCCTTGCATCCTTTGCAACACTTCATCTATTAGTCCCATATAAGTGGTCAGGCTCCCTTTTAATCCGAATGGTAAAACCCGCCAAGCAAAACTGTCCATGTGAGTACAGAAGGTATTCTTCTTTTTTGCGTCATTAGCCATAGGTATACTCCAGAATCCAGAATTGGCATCCAAGGAAGTAAACCATTTCGAACCGCCCAGTGTACCCAATATGTCATCTTTTCTGGGTAGAGGATATGTTACCGCCTGTGACTCTATTCAACGCCCGATAGTCACAACAGAAACGAAATGTCCCATCCTTTTTTTTACGAACACTACTGGTGAGGACCACTCCGATCGGGACCTTTCTATAATTCCTGCCTTCAACATATCCTCAATAGCTCTTTCAATAACTGTCCTACTTCTGAGGGGTGTACGGTAGGGTCTGCAATGCACCGGAGGTTGCTGTTGATCTGTCTCAATCTCCATAACAACCGTCACCTCTGCATCCGATAACGCAAAGATATCCTGATGTTTTAACACAACTTTTTCCAGCAATGCTCTATGTTCTTTCTCTGCCTTTAATTTCTTCCGCAATTCTTCTACTCTAGCGCTAGACAGAACTTCCTCCGATCGTTGTTCTTCCCTTTTGTTTTTTTTTTTTTTCTAACTGATTTTGTTAATCCTTTGATTCCATCCATAAGAGGTATCTCTCCATCCATTGTGATTTCCATAATTTCTTTGCTTATTATTATTCTCTATTATGGCAACTAATCTAGTGTTTCGTGTCCTTTCATTCTCTACTCTTCTTCTATCTCTCCATGGGTCTGCTTTATTCTCTAGTGTCCCCCATTGCTCAATTCTAGTTCTCATACCCACTTTACTGTTAAGTCTCCCTATAATACTACCTCGGGAAATTTGCGTAGTTTTGCCAGCGGCATTCACCAGTAACAGAGATAATTCATTATGTCTTCCCAATTTCTGCATACCTTCTATTAAGGTTATTCCTGGCTCCTGTTCTATATCTCTATCACTCATTTCTAATACATCCACAGTGGTATATGGTCTGAAATACGGATTCAATTTCACCTTCCCTTGTACATAACTTATAGTGTGAGGAGGCAACACTATTGGTTTACCCAACCTTACCAAGGTGGCGATTTGAATATCGTTATCCATAGGTACAAAACTTTTTCCTATCTCCATAAGATTTTTTTTATAATCCAGTTGTATTCCAAATTTACTTAGGAAATCTCTGCCTAATATAATATTTTTATAGATGCCTCTTACTACTAGAAACTGATGCCCAATAACTTCGTCTCCTAACTTGAACTTCAAATCGATCTCCCCAATGACTAGTAACGCTTCCCTCGATACTGACTCTAATTTTACGCTACTGTGCCTCAGTTTCACTCTACCCCTAATTGTTTTGTAGAATTCTTCTCTTATAATAGAATAGCAAGCCCCACTATCTATAAGTGCACGATACTTTTGTTTTCCTACTCTAATTAAACAGGAACTTGGATCATCATTAAAAATTTTTTTTTCTTGTATAATTTTCTTTTTAATTCCTTTTGTTTTCTCTACCTGGTCAATACTGGTTCTTATATTCTTGCTGATTCCTGATCTCTTTGTATTCCAGTTCCTACTTCTATTTCTAAAGTGAGGCCTCATTGGTTGTATATACTTTTCTTTTCTCTCACTCAGTCCCGCCTCTCGCACTGATTGGACCTCAAGTTTCCCTGCTGACTTGCTCTACTCCTCTCCACAAGAGTATTACCTCTACTGGTTCCCGTTTGACCTATTTTCATTTGTCTATATCGTCCTTCACCTTGCGGGGAAGCATAGTTTTCTCGATACGTCCGCTGAGGTCTTCTCGAGACAGCCTCTCCTATCCTCGGTCTGGTCAATCTTCCCCTCTCCTCATCTCTCCCTCTATCTACTCTAGGCGACATTTTTTCTTTACTCTTATCCCATTCTGGATTTCTATCTCTGTACCTATACCCATGGTCATACTCTTCATCCACAACCCCTCCTTGTCTGTATTCAATACCTCTTGAGACTTGTCCGAACCCCACCGGAGCATCTCTCTCACTTAATTTCCTATGATTTCTGTCTTCCCTCAACCCACTTCGTTGTCCGGTATGACTCTCCATTCTTCGTTTCTTACACACCGCTGCCAAATGTCCTTTTGCATTACACAAATAACATCGTTTTTCTTCCGCCATCTGTATGATTCCTCTCCTGTTTTCTCTGCCATTGTCAATTCCGTCCTGCCTGCTCTGGTACCCAAGATAATTTCCTCCTCTTGGTCTATCTCTAAATGCCTGTCCAGTCCACTGAGCTTCATTTCCTTTCCAATTCGTTTCCTCATGGTTGTTCCCTGACCTTAGCTGGAACCTCGTCATTCAGTTTTCTTCCGACAAGGCCAATCGTATAGCCTCATTCAAGGTTCTGGGATTCTTTCTCAAGAGAAGCAATCTCATTCCATCGTTATATAATGCATCAATAAAAATTCCAATCAACTGCCCTCAATATCTGGACTCCTTATATCCTGTTCTCTAAAACCTTCTTCTGCCAGGTTTTTTAATCTATCACTGAACAACTGGACTGATTCTCCTGACTCCTGTTTTACTTGTCTAAGCAGTCCCCATAGATAATGTTGGTCCACCGACTCGCCGTATCTATTCAACAACCATCTTTTCAACTCTTCCCATGTTTCTTGAGGTTCCTCTTCAAATCGTCTTCTCAAAAAGTCATTCAACAAATCATCACTAGTTAGAAAAGCTAACCGTTTTTTTTTTTCTTCTTCGTTTGCCTCTATGGAGTAAGCATATCTCTCTATTCTGGCTATCCACTTTTTACAACCTCCTGCTTCTCCTCTATAGGTCTCGATGTTTTGTCGCAAACCAGTCTGCCTGTTTTCCATGCTCCACCTCTCTAGGGCATTAGTAACATGTAACAATGCTAGCGTATTCGGATCTAATTCTTGTCCTTCTGCCATTTTCCAACGAAAACACAATCTTATTACTCTTCTTACTTTTTTTTGGGTCGATAATCCTACTTACTCATTGTAAAGTGGGTCATACTGTAAAGTGTCATAGTGGTGTTGTTGAGATCAGGCATGCTCCAGTCTACCCAGCTGTAAATGGGTAACTCACCCTAGTCCTGAGTTAGGGAAGGCAAAGGCAACTGTAAGCAGTGGTTTCCCTCTAAGGCTCCAGGGGGAGCAGGCCCTAAACGTGGTCAATTCAACCGACGCAGGATGGTGCATACATGGAGTAGAAGTGTAGAGTGTGTTTAACGCGAATGGTGTACTGTTCGTGTTCTGACCAATCTAAGCACTCATTCACTTGTGTCTACAAGGCACCAATGCAGACTGCTGGAATCTTTGTTTACACAGTTTATTAAGACACACACACTGGGACAGAACGAGTAAATCATGGGTATATGTTGACACATCAATTTGCAGGCATACATAGTAGATCCCAAGTCATGACACATTCATAAATAATGGGTAGTACATCAATAGCTTCCAATGTCATGATACAGTATGGCCGCATCCCCTAACTGACTAAACGCGTCAGTGAAGGCGGATCGGAAAGTAACTAAAGTTGCTTTATGTTCATAGTTTATATCATCTTATGAAACCACGATAAGGGGTTTCTATCCAAATTGAGATCTCCTTGCCACTGTCCGAATAATAAGATACATGCCCGTTCTTTGGACAGTGATTCAAAAATATGATGACAGGAATCTAACATGGCCGCCTTCCTGAGTTGTCGCTCACTCACTCACAGGAGGATATATATAAGCCAAAGTTAATTTGAAATGCATATGAATAATTTCCTAAAGTCTCTCCATACAGTTCTACAGTAATCCAGTTACTTTACGTAGACATAACTGCTGTATGGAAGCCGGTCATCTTCGTCGATACAAACATGACCCTAGCGTTGCGAAGCACAACATTCCAGCTAGGTCTAACCGACATGAGATCATCAAAAATAGGGTCTGGCATTACCTGGAGTCCGAATCATACATGATACCGTACATTAGGAGAGTCTCTAACACAAACTCTAGTAGAGACACAATCTCCTACAGAAGAAAAATCACTTCATAAATCATTTTTACTTAAGAATGTACCAGCCCTTGAAAATGCGTAACCCGCCATTGTAAACGGTACATCGGAACTCATCACGACTTGTCAAGACCACTCATACTTCCGCTAGAGCGGCATAACAGAATATAGTCCTGCCTACCCATCCAAAATATACAATATAGGACTGATTCTACTTGTACTAATAATATGTAATACATATGAATTCAGGCCATAAACATAATAAGCAAATTAATCTATTTTCTGGCCCTAACAAATAAGTACGGACATGAGCAATATCCATGCGCCGGATCAATATCAAGAACGATTACTCCTATAATCAAAAGTGTGAATCAATCATGAATCATCTAGCTTTAACATAGACAGCATTTTCATACACAAATGAATGAATGTCTATATCTTTTCCATATTAAATAGCCATATCGATTTTTGTAATATGTGCGTCAAAATATGCACGCAACACTCATGTTCCTCACTCCACCTTTTTCCTAATACTACTGTCAATAATACAATATATATATATATATATATATATATATTTATTTATATTTATATATATATATATAGATATACCTATATATATATCTATAAATATATATATATATATATATATATTTTTTTTTTTTTTTTTGAAAAATACACAATGCTTCACTGTAGGGAAATATTGTTACAAAAAAAATTAATTTAACCAAATTATAATTAACTGGTCAGTCCTTGAGTTATGCCTTGGTTACCATGTCTTTGATTTCCTTGACTGTCTTTTGATTTGCAACCTAGGTTCACATTCGGGATTCCTTTTAATTGTCTTTGATTACAGACAGGGTTCACTTTTCGGTTCTCTTTGATTTCAGACAGTTATAAATTTCAGGCTCTGTTTGATTGCAGACAGTTTCGAAATTCAGGTTCTCTTTGATTTCAGACAGTTTCAAATTTCAGACTCTGTTTGATTGCCGACAGCCTCGAAATTCAGGTTCTCTTTTGATTTCAGCCAGTTTCAAATTTCAGACTCTATTTGATTGCAGACATTTTCGAAATTCTGGTTCTCTTTTCATTTCAGACGGTTTCAAATTTCAGACTCTGTTTGATTGCAGACAGCCTCGAAATTCAGGTTCTCTTTGATTTCAGACAGTCCCGCAATTTCAGGATCTTTCTGACTGCAGACAGCTTCGTAATTTCAGGCTCTCTTTGATTGCAGACAGTTTCGAAATTCAGGTTCTCTTTTGATTTCAGACAGTCCCGCAATTTCAGGATCTTTCTGACTGCAGACAGCTTCACAATTTCAGGCTCTCTTTGATTGCAGACAGTTTCGAAATTCAGATTCTCTTTTTATTTCAGGCAGTCCAGCAATTTCAGGATCTTTCTGACTGCAGACAGCTTCGCAATTTCAGGCTCTCTGTGATTGCAGACAGTTTCGAAATTCAGGTTCTCTTTTTATTCACTCTCCCGGGGAACGACGTCAGTTCACACTCAGGTCACAGCGTGACGTTTTACTTGTTTCCGCGACAATCCAGATTGATCTAAATCCTGGTCACAGGAACCAAACCCACACCACCATCTGTCACGGCGCGACTGGTGCTCTATATTATATTTTATATATAGTTATCTTGATGCCTTAGGGTTTGCTGCAGAAATCCCAGCAAGTTCTGAATCACCTGTCACAGTCCCGTTTCGGTATGAGATTCTGCCATCGTCATACCATTTTACGGCACTCGCCGATTTACTCTGGCCTTATGGAACTGCTCCCCTTGTCGGCCCATAGCTTGGCGTGATCATATAGTTGTCGGTTGTGATCGTAGTATGGTTTTTGTGTTGTGGTGGACACTGGTGGGTGAGTGGTGAAATTAATCTTTCCCACTTCAAGTTATATAACAGTTAATCAAAATTACAACCCCACTTAGAGGCACACAATAAGACACAGTCACTTGAAAAGTTCATAGTTCCTTTAATTATCCCAGCCATAAGTTATGTTGCTTCGAAATCTGACATATTTTTTTTTCCCCTTCTTGACAGTCATTCAATTCATAAGGTTCGCCCTTCCCCCGAGATTCCTCTGGACAACGTACGATTTAAACACTTGGTTTGACCCACAGGTCATTTTATCTGCTCGTTCCTTCGACACAGACGCTCTTGATCATTAAACGCACTTACCAATTGTTAAAGATGGTATTTCATTCGTGAACAAGCGACTAATACAGAGTGGATTTGCATCTAGTTCTTCCTTCTCAGCCCTTTCATTATTCTTGGTCTTTTCTTCTCAGCCCGATGGAACTACTTACTGGTTCAGTTTTCAGGTTGTAACCTTCATTTTTCTTCCATCTTGTTCAGTGGACTCCTTGTCACCTTGTGTCGTCATTGTTGTTCTGTATGACGCGTTTTTGTCTCTCGAATCCTTTTTCTTTTCTGTCATCCGCTTCGAGAGTACTTTTTTTTTTCTTCTCCTTATAGTAGCTCCATTATTCCTTTTTATTTCGTCATATTGTCCGTATGTCACGGCTCCTGTGACAATTGCATTGTTGCCAGACACCTGGTTAAACCCGGTCAAGAGACAGGAGAGACCGTCCAACTTTGTGGAGTTTCTAAGACTGAGGCACCTACAGCGCTTCCCATCGCATTGGTGGAGATACACTCTGACTTTGTCAGAGGTGTGATCAAAGCGGCTGTTATGGATGACCCCATCTACCCAGTAATACTTGGCGGTAGATACGTGTTTATTGGGAAACCGGAAGAGTCAAGTGTGGCAGCAGTAACTACAAGAGGGCAAACCAAGAAGGAACAGTATCCCGCGCCTAATTTGTTACCCATGGAACTTAAAGAAGCGCAACAAAAGGACCCTACTTTGGCACCCTGCTTTAGGAAATAGCCCATGGCTAAGGAACCCAGACAGCACGGGGACATTTTTTCTAAGGATGGCGTACTTTATCGCAGAACGGGCAAGCCTGACCAAGGTTACAACCAGCTCCTAGTACCGAAACAGTACAGAAGCCAAATCCAAAAATGGGGCACTCTCTTCCCTTCAGCGGACATATGGGACAGAACGCCACAAACCAACGGATAACCACTCATTATTGTGGCCAGGATTAAATACTGATATTATCAGGTATGTCAAATCCTGTGCCCAGTGCCAACGAGTACCACCCAAGCAACGGACACCTCCAGTCTACATGGGTGAAATGCCAATAATGGGAACACCATTTGAACGGGTTGTGATCGACATGTTAGGACCCTTAGAAAGGACTAAAAGAAGGAACAGGTATATCCTGACCTTAGTCGACACATGCACTTTACGGGCAGAAGCTATCCCGCTAACATGCGCAGACGCCAAGCATGTCGCAAAAGCCCTAGTGCAGATTTTCACTCGGCTGGGATTCACTCAACAAGTGTTGACGGATAACGGATCTCCATACCGAAACCTGTTGATGGATGAGATCGTTAAGATCTTGAGGGACCAGCACATCTACACTAAGCCTTACACTCTGGCCAGAAGTGGGTTAATAGAACGTGTTAACGGAAACCTCAACATGATGCTAAGTAAACTGGCACAAGTGAAACCTGATGATTGGGATCTTTCTATCCCTGCAGCTCTATTTGGCTACAGAGAAACCCCACATACGTCCACAGGATTTCCGCCAGCCAAGCTTTTATTCGGCAGACCCATTAAGGGCCCGCTTGAAGCCTTACTTTGGTCGCTGACAGACCAGAAGGCGGATGAGACAGTTGTCTCAGCAAGTAAATATGTGTCGGATTTAAAAGAAAGGTTGAAACTAGGATGGGATCTAGCAACGACCAACTTTAAGCGAGCACGCGCAAAGCACGCTAACCGATACAGGAAAGTCGCGAAAGAAAGAGAATTGGAAGCAGGAGAGAAAGATTTGGTGTTACTCCCCACCGGGAACAACAAAATGAGGATCGGATGGCAAGGGCCGTTTACCGTTCTGAAAAAGTTTTCTAATGCTAAATACCAGATCTCTATTAAAGGAAAGGAAAAGGTTTTCCATTTAACTCTGTTAAAGAAATTCTTGGAAAGACCGGGGCCAACCTCCGAACATCTCCAGACGATCGCCAAAATTGACGAAGAGGACGATATTGACAAGGAAATTCCACTGCTCACACACGAAATCTTTCAAAAATGTCAAAAGCGGCGACGCTCTTTCAAGCGCGCACGGAAGACATTCCAGAGAAAGGAAACTTTGGGAGTAGACTTGAGTAGGAATTAAAGAGATGAGGGAGGGGGAGATGAGAGGGAAAAGAACAGACACGCTGAAGCTACGGATATAGGAAATTTATTTCCATAACGTAGACATGGAGTGCTTCCATATCTTAAAAAGGGTGGGGGGGGGGGGCGTTCTGTCGCACAGAGATTTATTATAAATAAATTTTCTATATTCTTTTCTTTTCTACCCGTGTCCTCTACTTTATTATCGCTCTTTTATCCTTTTCCTGTTTTTCGCATTCGTTCGTTTGCGACTAAATATATTTTACCATTCTGACTTTGCCGTTTCTTTTCTCTTACCAGTAACGCATTTTATTGCGTAATATGTCAGTCCCTGGATGCAGAACGAAATAGTGTGAGAATTCATTCCGTCAGACATAGAGAGCAGACATTTGTCTACATTTTCATCTGTCACGAGAGTTTTTTTCGGCTATGTTCTCGGCGTGAGGTGTGAACGGCGCCCTCATGCATAGCTCAGAAATGAGACATGTCGTAGTGGGTGTGAAGACGCGTTTTGGCAATTATGGCCATCGTTTAAGGTTATGTAAAGTGTTAAGGCGGGAAGGGGAGACTATTTTTGAATTTTCGAAATAACGTGGGATCCTTTGTCGGGTTTTCAGATATCTTACCGGGAGTTTAAACTTGACTTCATTCAGTTCTCCGGATTCGCAGTAGACAGGTCGCTCGTGTAAAAGAATAAGCTGTATAGCGAAGTTTCTCAGTTTGTTTCGACAATTTGCCGAGCTTCTAGACATCAAATATATATCAGCGTATAATTCTTAGTTTGGGCGATCGCCTGTAGTATGTAGTTCTGTGTGGAGGTAATATACATATATCTAGTAGTCGTGAGTGTTTTAGTGATAAATCGCTTATTTCATTTTACTAGTTAGATTTCTGTGCAGAAGTAATTAAATTGTAATTCTGTTATATTCTCTAGCTGACGTGTTTCAGTGGAAAGCAAAATAATTTATAATTTCTAGCTTAAACTCACGCAGCTATAAATACATTTTATTAAATTGCTAGTAATCAGTCGAGAATATTTTAAACTAACTTATAACTGCACTGATTCATCATTGAGTATTGACGAAATACGTATGTATTTCTAATTCATGATGATTGATTTTATTAATATAACTTATTTCAAGGGAATTTAAACGATAAGACCAGCTCTACGCTTGCAGTTTATAATGTAAATTATATCCGAGGAATAGTATGTATAAGTATTTTATATGTTGTTTTCTCTTTATTCAGTGAAACTGGGGTAGCCCAACTTTGCCAGCGTTTAAGTACTGAGAAATATCTGTGAAGAACAAAAACATTTTTTTTTCTTAAAGACTTAGGTGTATAAAGTAAAACCTGTCTGGCATTGCGTTGGTATCCAGAACGACAGAGTACCCATTACATGAACTTTAAGATTAAAGGAAGTAACGGGCTTATCAAGCCAGACTTAATTCTTCCTGAGACAAAACTCAAGTACATTTCAGCCGTTGTGGCAAGTAAAATATTACAATCAATAACCTTTCCGACATTGTTGACAAATTGTGGTGTGACCAAGAATTTTACCTTTGATCGAAGTTACAAACCTGACATTTTTCCTAACTAGTGGAAACCTCGTGATTCTGACACTGTGAGCCCGCGTAAAACTAATTCTTACCTCGTGATTCAAGTGACACTAACCTTAGTCTGAAAAATATTCGCATGAAGAGGACGCTCCCCGGAACATTGGATGAACACAAAATCTGCAGAGCTATGATCCGCTTCATTAAAAGAAAGACAGATTAAAGTGTGTGGGTGTCCTAAAGTTTGCGCCAGACGCCGAACAACAGCACGATTGTAGGTAAGAATGTATGTCAGGGCCCTGATGAATGAACAGAGAGAAAGCAGGAACGAGTGACTCTTTTATGATATACCAAATTTCACCCACTTTGTATTTATTTATGCAAGTTTTTTGTTGCTAACAATATTTTCCTTAGTATAGATAGAGTATCAAAGTCTGTTCATACCTTTAAAGCGAAATCATTAGACTATAGCATATGTATCCGTGACTCTTTGGGGCTATCACTTTTCTTCTAACAGGACTGTGGCTATACATCGAGCAAAAGGATCATACCAATGGGTCTATCGTTCTTGTAGAAATTCTTGGACTTTATGACTATTTGTATATGCTTGATGTAATTTTTATGTGCTGTGATGGAATTTTCTTCTGATAATTAAAAATTCACTTAAACTTAATCAGTGTGTCGGTCAGCTCGTTCCAAATTACCTATATTTTCATTGTCATAGTTTCACGTCTGTGCGTCTATTTTAGTCACTTATGTGTGTGTGTGTGTGTGTTGTGTGAAGGATATATAAATTAATATATATTATACTAGACGGTCTGACAAATCTTAATCTGTTGTAGATGATACGCTGACTGAGAGAAATCATCTCGAGGGTCAGAGACCGACTCTAATTTATTTCCTCCATCTCACTCTCGAAATCTATTTCTTCTTATATCTCACTGAGATATCACCTGTTTCTATTGCTATTCAGAAGGGACCAAACTTAAGTCTTAATTCACCTATCACAAATCTACGACAGCAAGGACATTAACAACAGAATGAATAAAGCAAGTACAGCCTTTGCTAGTCTCAGTAAACCTTTGGAAGTCTTCCCAGTACAGCACAAACACCAAATTAAGACTTTATGAGAGCTGTGTACTTTATTTGCTTCTCTGTGGTGCGGAATGCTGGAAAGTAACAGAGAAGGAAACGACCAAAAACAACTTGGCGGAGAAATGTGGAGGCCGAGATGCAAAGAATGAACCACAGTTGGGGCACTGTTCGAAGGATGGCCGCCGACCGAGCAAAGGGGAATCAAATTGTTGCTGCCCTACATGACGCCACCAGGCATGATGGCCACTGACTGCTCTGACGGTTGGCGGTTATGGATCAAAGAAGAAGAAGGCAACAAGAGTGCGTGGGTGAAGTCTGAAATACAATGAAGAACATTTTAGATATACTGCACTGCATTCCCGAAACCGTCATGTGGACAGCTCGGACTGAAGCTAGAAAACAATAGAAGTTAAGATTCTAACTTTATATAGTTCAGGACTGTCACGAGGGGCGAGTATGGTTGCATTTCGAAAGTTAATATCTATTGTCTAAGGCAGCCTACTTTCTTTTTAAGCACATGGGAAACTAACCAATTTTGCAATAGATGTTGTACATAACAAGGAGACCGCCCGACATTAATATATAAAGACCGACCAGTAACAATTATACGGAGCAGACAGCATGGCGGGTTTTATTTACTCAAAGGAAGTAACGAGGGAAATTGACGGGACATTACACAAACGTATTATTTGGTTTAGAAACATATAAAGAAAGATCAGAGACGGATTAGCGCAAGAAATTAGAGTGAAAATTTTGCTGGACATTCCCCACGGAACGGAGAATAAAATATGGGTTAACTTTTGTCCAATGAAAGACGAGTAGAGACAGATCGTCTGGACTAAGATAAATATGAGAGAACATACGAAAGGACTAGTGAAAGTTCAACGACATCAGAAGTATACAGATGAGAAAACATCGAAACAGCTAAAGGCAATATTTCAGCCTTATGAACCTTAGGAGGACCTTCGTTTGGCATTGCTAGAATAGCAGTCCGCTAGCAAAACTTGAGTTAAACATATACTTTATTTCATGTGGAAAGATTCGTGGACAGGGTGAGTTCCAGCCGGTGCTTGGAATAGCACTAGTGTTCAACGATTCTGTATACGGGACCAAGGTTAGTGTATTACAGTTGTAAATTACTAATATACATCCATTCTATTTTCAGTTAACTGTATATTTTATATAACGAGGAACATTGTAAAAAGGAGTCATTTTTTTCATACCTTTACTTCTTATACTACCATACAAACGTTGCAATAAACACAGCAAAGAGATTGATTATATTTATAAGATTGCACACACAGGCTACAACAGACAAAAAACGCACAGACACCACATGCACAGGATAAGCATATTTATGAGGCCTTCGTTATTTTATTCATACCAGGGGTAAATAAAACAAGATCGGGAAGCTTTATGATAACTTCACCTGTCACTCGTCTTATACACATGCTGGAGTTTTGCGGGGAGCTAATGAGTAGCGCAAATTAGATATTCTGCTACGGCACGTCTTCCGCTACTGCAAAGCATAGCTGTTCTTGTGATGGCATCGGGGTGTCTTCTGAGGACATGACCAACCCAGCTCCAGCGTCTGCCAGCTATGATGGTATGCATGTCCTCTTGCTTGCTACGAGTAAGCAGATCTTGGTTGGTGATGATATTTGGCCAAAAGATTCGGTGAATTTTTCTTAGGCATGTTGTGTGAAAAGAGGACAATTTTGACATTTCCTTCTCTGTGACTCTCCAGCATTCCGCACCATAGAGAAGCACAGAAAGCACGCAACTCTGGTATAATCTTAATTTTGTGCTTGTGCTGTATTGGGAGGACTTCCAGATGTAATTTAGGCTAAAGAAGGCTGTTCTTGCCTTATTCATTCTGATGTTGATGTCTTTGCCTGCCTCACCGTCTGGTGTTACTATGCTTCCTAGGTATGTGAAGGTATCTGTCTGTACCAGTTGCTGATTCCTTACTGATATGGGCTCAGGGTTGCTCACATTGAGCGTCATGACCTCAGACTTCTCTAATTGATGTTCAAGCCCACCTGCTGGCTAAATTTATTAAGTCTATCCGTTTTTTCCTGGATGTGTTGATGTGAATGTGCCAGCAATGCAATGTCATCTGCATATTCCAGATCTTCCAATGTTGAAAATGTAGTCCATCTTATTCCTCTTGGACTGCCCTCTGTTGTCTGGCGCATCACCCAGTCTATGACTGTTAAAAATAGAGTGGTTGATAAGGGGCATCCCTGTCGTACTCCTGTCTTCACCTCGAAGGTTAGGTTGCTCTGCCCAACACTACACGTAAAGTTGGCATAGAGGCTTTTTATGATTGACACTATGCAGCTTGGAATTCCATAAGCCCTCAGTATTTTCCATAAACTGTCCCTATGTATGCTGTCAAAAGCCTTTTCAAAATCAACAAAATTTATGTAAAGCTGTCTTTGCCATTCTGAGCACTGCTCTATAATGTTCCTGAGAGTGAATATATGGTCTACACATCTTCTGTTCTTTCTAAATCCTGCTTGTTCTTTCCTCAGTTTGTAGTCTACTGCCTTTGAAATTCTCTGTATAATTATCCTGCCTAGTATTTTGCTGGGAACTGAGAGAAGAGTGATTCCTCTCCAATTATTGCAGTCTGAAAGATCTCCCTTCTTGGGCAATTTGACAATTATTCCTTTGTTCCACTCTGATGGTGTTGTCCCCGTTTTCCACACTTGTGCAAATAGTGGTTCTAATAGTTCTGCTGCTAGCTCAGGGTCTGTCTTAAATAGCTCTGCATTTAAGTTATCATGGCCCGGAGCTTTACCGTTCTTTAACCCTTTGATTGCTGTGATGATTTCTTCTTTTCGTGGAATGTCTGTATTTACATCTAGATCGTTTGCAGCCTCAGGAACATTCAATTGTGTCTCTGGTATTTCCTTGTTCAGAGTTTCTCTGAAGTGCTCTGCCCATCTTGTTTCCTGTCCCTCTGCTGTCTTGATGAGATTTCCTTGCTTATCTCTTACTAATGTAATATTGTTTGCACATTGTTTTCCGCTGATGAATTTAGTTATTTTGTATACTGTGCTTTGTTCATTTCTCAGTGCTGCCTCTTCTGCCTGTTTTGCAAGATCGTCTAGGAAATTACTTTTGTTGGCTCGGGTTTGGCGTTTAACTTCCCTGTCCAGTTGACTGTACTGTTCGCTATATAGTTGCTTTAACCTGGGGGACTTCGCTTCTGTTTTCTTTCTTTTCATTTCCTTTCTCATCTTTATGGTGTTTAGTGTTTCTGGTGTTATCCAGTCTTGCTTCTTCCTTTCCTGGAATCCTAAGCATGATTTGCTGCTTTCCTTATATATTGTTGAAATGGTGTTGAAATTCTGGGAGTAGTATAGTAGGGCGGAAACAAGGCGGATTCAGGCGTTGGCACATAACTTTTATACGGAAACAAGGCGGATTCAGGCGTTGGCACATAACTTTTTATATAGCAAAATACTGCGATCGATTTCAGGCGTTGGCGCGTAAGGCGTTGGCACATGACTTTTTATATAGCAATATATTTTAGCCGGGGTGACTTCCTCTGACGATCAGCTTGCGTCCTATATTAGTTTAATTGTTGTTGTGTTGCATGTTATACATATATTTAGACAGATATTACAACAGTTAGACAATATTTAGTTATACAATATAGACGAAATATTTACATATATTACAACATATACATATATACATACAATATATATATATATATATATATATATATATATATATATATATATATATATATATATATATATATATATATGTTTAGCATGGTTTGATCGTGCCTGCTAAAGAAAGTATACACAGCTGTCTACATATTGAGGCCCTGTATTACGGCCAATATTTTCAGCAAGAGGAAATATATCTGGCGGGCTATGCCAGTTGAATCACAGCCTTATGAATTATTGCTACGCAATTTAGGAGCTCGTTTGTTGGACGACAGAGCTAATTAAGTACCTGACGCGCTGAGTAAATGGTACGGAAGCTACATTACATATTGTAACATTAGGACAGATGATGTTTGGGTATGTCCTAGTTGATGTATGATGCAACCCTTTGATTACCAGACATTTAACAGTCATCTATTATCTATGTGCAGTCCTTGATCTCGTCGATTTGACTGTCCTGTTGATGCTACTGTCAGTTCCGTAAATAAATGTTTGAAACGTGCCAGCAGTCTTCATTTCATCATTGACTACTGCATGTGAGTGTATGGGTGCAGTATTGACTTTACTAAGAGCCTCAAGCATTCGTGTTCTCGTCTACACCCACACTCAGCACATCATATACCAATATTACAGAACTACAACATGTACGCTGTTTACTGTGAGTGACCATATTACCCCTGGCAGTGCCTCACATTCCTGGCCGTTACATTTATGGTAACCTACATTGACACCGTAACTTTACACAGTCCAGGTGATAAACGACACGCTCACTCTGCCAGCTTTCACATCACGAATAAACAGTCGGTTACAGAATTACAAGAACTAGTGAAGCAAGTGAAAGTATAAGTCATGAATATGGACTCGACATTAATATTGAGAAAACAAAAACTATGATAATTAGCAAAACAGACGATAAACCCACATTAAAGATAAGCGTAAATGGGAAAATCCTGGAGCAAGTCAAGAGCTACGTATATCTTGGTCATATACTAACAGAAGATGGCAGATGTGAAACTGAAGACAAGAAGAGAATAGAAATGGCCAAAGCTACATTCAACAACATGAAACATATACTGACATCCAAACATTTATCTCACAAATTAAAACTGTGAATCATAAAGTGTTATATATATTCTGCATTTCTGTATGGTGCAGAAACATGGACGATGAATAAGCATTTGGAAGAAAGAATTGAGGCTCTTGAAATGTGGATATATAGAAGAATGGAGCGTATCTCATGGAAAGAGATGAAAACAAATAAGGAGGTCCTAGAAAATCTAGGTATGAAAAGAGAACAAATGAGAGAGGTCAAAGTTCGGCACCTAAAATACTTTGGTCACATAAAAAGGCATAACACCTTGCAGAAGACCATAACAGAAGGGAGAGTTGAAGGCAAACGTGCAAGGGGAAGACAGCGCTATAAGTGGGAAGATAACATCAAGAGATGGACAGGAAACAGTCTATCAGAGTGCACCACCAAGGCAAGAGACAGAAGACGTTGGAGATCCATTACAGCCAACCTTCGTTGTGGAGATGGCAACTGATGATGATGATGATGAGACGCCGCTATTTTACAGTGGTGCATGTTCATGGTGGTCACATTCGTTACTGAGTTTGTGATTTTTGGTTTGGACACCACACTTCTGTAAGGTATGACCATGTGATACTCGAATACTACATTTTTGTTTTTTAACCTAATTTCTTTCAGGACATAAATCCCTTATCGAACTGCCATGTTTGCTTTATCAATTTCTCGATGCACATTTATTGAGAACAAATTACAAGGTGTGACAGGTTTCTTTTGTTAGACAATATATATACGAGGGAAGGTCAAAAAGTATTGTATCCTATTTTTTATGTATGTAAATACTGCATCGGTGTGCAATTTGTAAATTTAGCAGGATTACTCAAACACTCTTCTGCACTGTATAGCATTACCAACCTGTTTCAGTAAAAGGTGGCACCACTGTAACAGTTTAAAAATGGCTGCCAAAGACGTTCGGTTAAAACAATGTTATGTCGTAGAATTCCTCAATGCTGAAGGCAAGACCCCAATTCGCATCCACGAACGTTTGAAGAATGTTTATGGAGATTCAACAGTGGATGTTATCACTGACCGACGTTGGGTACATCGTTGTGACGAAGCTGAAGTAGGTCAATCCTCAATGGCTGACGCAAAGCGGATTGGCCGTCCGTCTACCGCAGTGACTCCACACAACATTCATCGAGTTGATGGCATCATTCGTGGTGACCACCGGGTAACACTGGATGAACTTTCTTCCATGTTGTCCATTAGTAAAGGCAGTGTCCAGTACATCATTAAAGACCTGGGTTATTCAAAAGTTTGTGCACGGTGGGTACCCAGAATGTTGACAGACAGACATAAAGAAAGAAGGAAAACCATAGCCATTAACCTCCTGCACCGTTACGAATCTGATGGAGAAGAGTTTTTATCGAATATTGTGACAGGTGATGAGACTTGGGTTCATTTTTTAAAATCAGAATCCAAGAGGCAGTCAATGGAATGGCATTACACAACATCGCCGACAAGAAAGAAGTTCAAAAGTTCACCATCTGTAGGGAATGTTATGGCCTCTATGTTTTGGGATGAGAAAGGTGTGATTCTTCTCAACTTCTTGGAACAGGGAAACACGGTGAATGCAGACCGTTATATTGAAAATTTGAGGAAGCTTAGAGGTCGTCTTCGGCGACTTTACCCATTAAAAGATCAGAGAACTGCACTACTGTTGCACGATAATGCCACGCCACACACCGCCAAACGCACCATTGATGCGATTGCAGAATTTGGCTGGACATTATTACCACATCCCCCTTACAGTCCCGATCTTGCAACTTCTGACTTCCATCTGTTTGGACCACTGAAAGAAGATCTTCGCGGACATCACTTTGAGGACACCGAGACCCTTAAATGTGCCGTACGCCAGTGGTTTAGGAAAAAGGACACACATTTTTACCGTGCGGGGATACATGCCCTTGTGAGAAGATGGACAAAAACTGTAACAAATATCGAAGACTACATTGAGAAATACATTTTTGAAGTTCAGACTTGGGGCTACATTTCAATGTGAATTTTATCTGTTTTCTTGCCTATTGAATGAAATTAAAAATTACGAGATTGTGAGGCATTACTGTTTGACCGTCCCTCGTTTATATATATATATATATATATATATATATATATATATATATATATATATATATATATATATATATATATATATATATATATATATATATATATATACAGTACTTTGCAAAAAAAATGGCAGTCATATTGCTCAGCTAAATATGCTGAAATCTAATTAAATATGCATGTTCTGCCCCAAATTTGCACTCCACTTAAGTGAGCAAACACTACCAAAAGTAAAAAAAAATTAGCGGAGAGTAAAGTCCCTTGATAATAGAGCAGACGACAATTTCTAATGCTAGTGGCAGAAAATGGATACAAAGACAAAGTGTATGTTAATTTCACAGCTTTGGAATGAAGGAAATCAAACATGATCCAACATTTCTAAAACCTTGAACATTCCTGAGCGGACTGTTTACAGAGTTGTGAGTAAATTAAAAGCAGGTAATGGAATCGAGCGAAAAGAAGGTAGTGGGAGGCCAAGAATTTTGGACACAAAGGACCATCGGCGTCTCGCCCAAATCGTTCGGGCTGGGCCAATGAAGAGTGGAGAAAACATACGGCAGCTCATGATCGAGTTGGGAAGCCCAGAGGTATCTAATGCTACAGTCAACCGGGAGCTACACAGGATGAATTACACAAAAAAGCGGGTAATTTCGTCACCATTGCTCATAGAGACTCACAAACAGATGCGCTTGAACTGGTGCCACGAACACCTAAATATGTCATGGGACAATGTAATTATTTTAGATGAATGTTCTGTTTGGTCTTATCCTGCCCAAATAAATATTTGGACGAAAGACCCTGTAACGCCTGTGTACCAGCGACCGAAACATACCCAGAAATTCCATCTTTGGGGAGGGGTGTCAGCAAAAGGTGCCACCCCACTGTGTGTTTTCACAGGAATTCTCACGAAAGAAAGGTACATCGACATACTAGAGGGACACCTTCTGCCATTTATGCAGGTCATGTACCCCGATGGGTGCACATTTCAACATGACAATGACCCAAAGCATACAGCTCATACCACCAAAGCATGGCTGCAAGAGAAGAATGTGATAGTGCTGAAGTGGCCCAGCAACAGTCCCGACCTAAACCCAATTGAAAACGTTTGGGCACCACTCAAGAATCATTTAAAAAAGAGTGGACTCAGAGACGTTGAACAATTGAAGAAGGTAGCTGAAAAATACTGGGACAGTCTGACTCACAATTACTTACAAACACTTGTGGGAGGTATGCCTCGCCGAATCCAGGCTTGCCTTGCTGGAGAAGGCAACATTATATTGTACTGAAACCACTGTTAATAGATAGGGGAGATACCAATCTTCCACTGGACATACAGTTTTTATTATTATTTGCTTCAATGAGTGTGCTGCATTGCGAAAATATGACTGCCATTTTTTTTTGCAAAGTACTGTATATATATATATATATATATATATATATATATATATATATATATATATATATATATATATATATATATATATATATATATATATATATATATATATATATATATATATATATATATATATCACATCAACACACCCAGGAAAAAACAGATTGACTTTATAAGTTTAGCCAGCAGGTGGGCTTGAACATCAATTTAAAGAAGTCTGAGGTCATGACGCTCAATGTGAGCAACCCTGAGCCCATATCAGTAAGGAATCAGCAACTGGTACAGACAGATACCTTCACATACCTAGTAAGCATAGTAACACTAGATGGCAGGTGTGATGATGTACATTGATACACCAATAAAATTATTATGTGTAAGTATAAAAATAATGTAGACATAAAATAGTGGAGTTATGAAGCTTCTTCTTCGCCCACGCCGCAAGCGCGTTGATTTTAGCAGACCGCATTGTAGAATAATAGTATTATCGTTTTCTAGTGTCATTGAAAAACTATTTATAACATTGTGACACGAAAGGCCTATACATCCAGACGGAAAGAGAGGGGAGAGACAGAAAAATTATACCGTCAGCACGCGTGGTTTGAATCAAAAACCTAGCGAAAGCGCGATATTGTCGTTAGTCATTTGAAAATACGACGCAAATTCAACATATATTCTGAAATTGGGTCACGCAGACAGCCTTAGCTCTTATAAAAGTGGCGTATTTCTGACGTACTACGGGAAATTGTCGTTTTAGTTTGAAAATAGCGGTAGAAAGAAGTGAATAGGTGGTAGTTTCTAGATTTCAAGACTAACATGGAAAAGGATATGGAATTTTGAACCATAATACATAGACCCATAACACTGTGCCATAGTGTCTCCTGACAAATAATATGTTTTCATTTTCCCTATAGTCCAACTAACAGCCAAGATATGGTCATAATACTAGATAGTCACAGACACAGTGACAAACACACTGGTGTTCTGACATTCGCTATCGGTAACACATTTTTGCTTCAGTTGTTGAAAAAGAGGCATGAGGGGTTAGGTCAAAGTCCAAAAGAGGGGAACGTTAGAACGGAGAGGTACATGTAATATGATTTGGAGGGGAGTTTGAAAGGGAGAAAGATATTATGGGATGGTTCAAACTGAATATTTTTTTGTAGTGTTAGGCCAAAACCAAGTGTATTTTTGGTGAATGCCAAGTTCGGACGGACAGACCGACAGAGGTACACTAAAATTGGACCGAAATTGAACCTTAATTTTAAAAATTTGAATTGAAGAACTTAGCAGTTGGACCTCATTGGTCGAAACAGTTTAGATTACTAAGAAAGTTGAAGGCTCGGCGCCATTTGACTAAAACTGTCGATAGATGCAGGACGCTTGAGAGCTGAGAAGTGTGACGTGCCTTGAATAAATATATAATTAAAAATTATAACGGCGCCAAAGTCCAGCAAGCAGTACATCTGAAGTTGTGCTAATTCAACGTTCCTGTGTGTGTATTCATTGAATTTGTGGTAAGACCGAAATTATTAACATTATTTATATTATTAATTATGTTGTTCGACTTGGGTAATGAAAAAACATTACGACTGTAAGTAAAGAAGTCATTAGTAGACTTATACAAGCCTATTTGTTGCTCCACCATGTTATCAAGCTACCAGGGAGGTAGTAGTAAAATATTTATAAGTTGTCACCAGGAATCATATCACCTATCACATTGTATGGAAAAAGATCACTGAGAATGGCAGAGGTGTTGTAGCCATTAAGGTGAGGAATATGAAAACTTGTACAAAGTGTTACCTCATTTTATGGAGATGTGCTGAGTTGGTCAGAGAGATCTGATCCAGGTCTTTTAGGTTAAATATAGTATTGTTTGTAAAATTGGTGAATTAGGTATTATGCTAAGACAGAACATAATTTTCATGTTACAGGGTTTTTGTCTGGCACTAGTCAGGTGCCAGATTCCTGAGTGAAGCAGTTATATTCCAGTAGTGATAGGGGTACACGCTGCATACCCTATTACTTTTGGACAAGATCAAGAGTGGCTGTTGGCAGATCATACATCTATGTTCAATCCTCCAGTGCCAGATAAGTGACTAAGCCCTGGCATGAGGATAATTTACCAACTTTTTTACTTCAATAAACCAGAAATGTAATATAAGTAAAGACTCACTGTCAAGAAGTAAAGTGTATCAAGAGAAAATAAACATTGTGAAAAAGACTGGGCGTGATGTTAACACCCCAACCAGCCAGCTCATAACACTTTAGAATTAGCTAGAAATATAACAATACCTTAGATACATTATATATATATATATATATATATATATATATATATATATATATATATATATATATATATATATATATATATATATATATATGATTAAGGACAAACTGTCCTCTTTTATATATGTACTTATGCCTATTATTTATGTATATATCCATTGATCTCATTTGAGTTGACAGTCCTAACCAAAAGAATTTTAGGTACAGTACTAATAAAGTTATAGAAAAAATTGTATATTACTCAACTTTAAAAAACGGTGTTAGTTGAGTCTATAATAGAGATTAATATTGGTGTTTGTGTGTGTGTTTGTGTAAGTAATTACCATCACACCACACTTTCATTCCCCTATACATTAGACGTAGCTGTCAGACATACTAGTCAAGAATAGGTCTGATTGAGGTCGTAGGGTGGTAGCAGAAAGGTGCTCTGAAAACTCACCAATACTTGTTATCTTCAGGGGCCTTTACAGCTGACCTCATTCAGTACAATAGAAACAAATAACAACAACATTTCATAACAACAAAACCCACCACATATATTGGGTAGCTCGTCTCCGGGATTTAAACTTATCATTTATATTGGGGTCTCCTGTTCCGGGATTTAAACTTATAAGTTATAAGTCTGTATAAAATTCAATAGTGTATTAATAGTGTCCATAAAAGTAAGAGATTCAATAATAAAAATATTTAAAGTGGAAAGAAAAAGTTGATGAGTTCTCACGGCCAGTAGTAAATTACGTACTTCGAGTTGACACTGTTAATTAGAGTTTTTAATTTGCCTTAGAACATTGTTAGAATTTGTTTGAAACAGGATGGCAGGTTTAGCCAAGTTCAGATCTGCTGCTGTGCTGGCTGCAAAAGAGATGAATATGGATGGACCAGAGGTGGTCCAGTATGTAACCTCAGAGGTTGATAAATTTATTGCACGAGAAGAAAATAGGTTGGCTGCAGAAAGAAAGCTAGAAGCAGAGAAAGAAATTAAGAGGTTGCAGATTGAGGCTGACAAAAGAGGCTAGGGCATTGGAGGCGGATAGGGTGGCTGAAATTAAACGGCTCCAGTTGGAAGAAAAAAGGCAGAAAGGGAAGCTGAGGAAAGAAGATTGGAAGCTGAAAAGGAAAGAGAAGAGAAAAAGGCCGAAAGGGAAGCAGAAGATAAACGATTACAGAGAGAGCACGAGTTACGACTAAGGGAGATGGAATTACAAGGCCATGCTCCTGAAGGTGGTAACAGCCCTTCTACCTCTGATGCCACTGCAAGTCAGGTAGCCTCAACCTCAGCCATGGGGTTCCATTTAGATCATTTTGTTGAGAGAGACGATGACTTTGAATCATTTTTAAGCAGATTTGAGGTTTTAGCCACCACCTATATGTTAGAAAAGGAAAGGTGGAGTTTAAAGTTATCACAGGGTCTTAGGGGAACATCTTATGAAGTGTTTGCACAAATGAGAAAAGACGACCAAGACAATTATGACATGCTAAAGCAGGCTCTTTTATTAAGATACGAAGAGAATGGTGATATTTATCGTAAGAAGTTTAGAAATGCCAAACTTTTGTCTGGGGAGACATACCACCAATTCTCTGCCAGACTGAAAACCTATTTGGAGAAATGGACTGCTCTAGGGAGGACCCAAGACCTTAAAGAAATGATCATGATAGAGCAATAAAGAGAGTCCATGGCTCCAGACCTGAGAAAGTTTCTCATGGAACAAGGTGCAGAGAGGTTGGGTGAGGTACTTAATGTCGCTGTGAGGTATCAGGCGGCCCAGGCAGAGGTAGCTGGCGCTAAAAAGTAACATGTAGAAAATTATAAGGCCCCACAGAACTCTAATAAATTTGATACCAAAGAACAAGGTAACAAAGGTAAGCCAAACTTTGATAGGCCACGAAATGATTATCGTGATAGAAACCCACAGTTCAATGACAAAAAATATAATGAAAGAAAACCCTTTCACCAAGGAAAGAAGTGGTGTAAGAGGGACAATCATAACACCGAAGTTTGTAAAAGGAAACCTTCTAATTTTGCTGCAATGAAAACGGGGAACCCGAGATTAAAGGTTAAACCTACTGGACAGCAGGAACCTTATCATCCCCCAGTTTGTGAGGATGTTGTATGCAACGGGGTCAGCACAAGGTGCCTGTACGATACAGGTTTGGATTTTGATTCGGTCGTGCGTGCTAGCCTAGTGAACCCAGGTCATAATACCACAGAAACAGTGGAGATACAGGAGGCGACTAAGGACATACCACTCATGACACTTCCCATCGCTAGGATAACGGTGAAAACTCGCTATATGGAAGGAGAAATCAGAGCAGCAGTGCTAGATGAACCAATCTACCCTCTGATATTGGGGTGTAGATATGTCTTCTTGGGAAATCCCAAGAGACCTGTGATCATGGCGACAGTGCAGACCAGGTCACAGGCAAAGAAGGAAGAAGGTGATCCTATAAATGCTCATCCAGAGGAGATGAGGACGGCGCAGGCTGAGGATAGGTCACTCGAGCCATGTTTTTAAAAATTGCCCAAATGTCACACACCTCCAAGCATGGGAGATTATTATATGAAGAACAAATTGTCATACAGGAAGGCCGGAACTGGATCCTCTGGTCACGGACAGTTGGTACTTCCAAAGGCATATAGGGCAGATGTAATAAGGAGCTTACATGTTGGGAAGGATGGTGACCATGAGAAAATAGGTACCATCTGCAAAAACGTTTCTCAAAAATATTATTGGCCCGACGAAATGGTCGACTTTAAGAACTTTGTAGAAGCATGTGGCATATTTCATGAGGGAACACCCACAAGTGGGAAAAATGTGCAGGACCTAGAAACGCCACGGGGCAAACTTAGGCCTGGAAGGAAAAATAATTATAATAAAGTAGACAAAGTGGAATGGGAGCCCCCTTTTCACACACAGTCCTCAATTGAATGTATTAACATGGCCGCTATGCGGCGAGTACAAAGAGATGTTTTACCCCAGAATAAGCCGACAATCCCTCAGTCGGAATTATGTGAACTGGGGGAAGATTAAAGAGAGCGGAGATCTCTCACAAGGAAATTAAAGTGGGAAGAAAACCCCAGGAAACGAATAGGTAGTGGTAGATTCTTATGTTAGGACAAAAGGAAGAAACGTCCTCAACACAAGGCTTCCAATATTATGAAAAATAAGTCAGGAAAATTAAAAGTCCATATGTAACCTTGTTAAGGACGTGGACAGATGAGAAGGCAGAAGAGACCATAACCTCTTCATTTCAATATGTGAACGAGCTGACCACTCGTCTTAAAACTAGCTGGAAACTTGCTAATGATAATCTCAGACAAGCCAGGAAAAAACATGCTGCCTATTTTAATAAGAAGGCAAAAGACAGAGAGCTAACCGTGGCAGAGAAGGTGCTTCTTCTATTACCCGGTAGCAATAACAAGTTGCAAATTGGATGGCAAGGTCCATATACAGTTCTAGAAAAGGTGTCTAGAACCAATTATAAAATTTACAAGAAGGGGAAAGAGAAAATCTATCATGTGAACCTTCTAAAGAAGTATCTGGACAGACAAATCCAGGAAAGCACCCCTTTACTGACCTTGGTTATCGCAACAGAGATGAAAAAATAACCACTCACATCATACGAGTACCCCCTAAAACCATGTGAAACACCTTGATACAAACAGTTTACTGATACCGGACAGTTCGTAATAGTAATACAACAGTGGTATCAGCCCGGATTGTTTTTATTATTTTGCTAACTGTCACTGTCCAACTGTTGTTGTTCCGATCCATGTATAATAGAATAAGCCACGCCCACACAGGGCTATTCATCATAAAGGTATGTGTGCTACGGTTCTCCTGTCACTGTGTATAGAATATTGAAGTGGGGGGTGTGTTAGAATAGACACACACACCACAGTATGTACGTAAGAGTCATGGAATGGTGTAAACGCCTTGTGACATTTAATGACGATTTATTAAGTCACGCCACAATCAGGTTTACCACAATGTGCAATAGCAATCACAGCACGAACACATTGGCATTAATATAAAGTTCACAGTGAAAGGTACGAACCATCATCAGCACTACAAAGACTGCACCCTCGGCAGTTCTAACAATGATCATGGCCCTGACATGTCCTAATCTCACAAACCACTCATCACGTGGGATTTATATACGGCCTCTAAAGTACTTCGTTCTTCACAAAGCCTGCTCACACGGCAGCTATAATAATCTTCATATGGCCTAAACAATACTCCAGTACACAATAAAGCCTGCTCACTCGGCAGCTATAATAATCTTCAAAATACGGCCTCTTCATTACTTCACAAAGCCTGCTCACACGGCAGCTATAATAATCTTCATATGGCCTAAACAATACTCCAGTACACAATAAAGCCTGCTCCACACGGCAGCTATAACAATCTTCAAAATACGGCCTCTTCATTACTTCACAAAGCCTGCTCACACGGCACCTATAATAATCTTCATATGGCCTAAACAATACTCCAGTACACAATAAAGCCTGCTCACACGGCAGCTATAATATTCTTCATATAGCCTAAACAATACTCCAGTACACAATAAAGCCTGCTCACGAGCAGCTGTAATAATCTTCATATGGCCTAAACAATACTCCAGTACACAATAAAGCCACATCTTCCTCATCCACATACAGCAAATATATATATATCTATGTCGACATTTCCTTAAGCACTACGTAGGCATACGCTATGAAAAACACAGGGACTTGACCAGCTCGGTCCACGCCCAAACACAGACTCCCCTGGAAACACACACACGTCCCGCCAAAAAAAACCCGTCACGAGAATCGTCTATTTTGAACACCGCTCTCAATAATACATGCAGCCTAGCTGCGAGCTATTCACGTGGCTCAAAACAACCCAGGGATAAATTCCTCACAAGCGTGGCTCAACGCTGTGAGTAGCGGTCATCCGCTATTCCTATTCATAAATCTAAATAAGCCTCATAACTAGACAAGGATTTAAGCAGTGTAACTCAAAATCTACTTTGTCCAAAAAACATATTCGGGATTACTGCCCCTTTCATAGGATCCACCTGCAACATTTCCCTCACTCCCGGGGGGAAAAATGATTCTATCATTTTTTTTTTAAATTAACTCCCAAAACTAAAAAAAAAAAAGATAATGGAGTTCTAACATATGTTTTACAAAATTCATCTTATGATAAGTCAGAAATAGTATATCTACAAAATATTAGCAGTAAATGTAAATAACAATCATCCAAAATTAATCTATTAGAAGACGAAGCTAAGTATCTCAAAATTAATCTATTACAGAACTAAGTTAAGCATATACAATAATACTCAAACAAGCAACAAACAACAGTAATAAAAATGACAATATCAAGCAAACGAAGTATAATTCGAAAAGAAGTAAAATATGAAATCATCATAACAAAAACAACAAATAATATCACAATGTCAAATCATGTAAAGCAAATACAACTATCATGACCAATTACCTGATCTAAAGTTACATCATTATTTAAACAATACAAAGAATGAAAGTCTAAGTAGCGTAACAGAAAAAAGTATACACGAAGCATAAAGTGAGACAAAGATGAAACACGGAAGTATAAACAACATATCAGATAATGCTGAAAAGACAACAGAAAAGATGTAAAAGGATGATGAATAGTCAACAAAGACAGATGAAAAGTAAAGATGCACATGTAGAAAAAAAAATAGTAACGATACATTATCATAACTATCTAAAACACCATATTGTCTAAATTAATACAATCATAATCAAAAATTACAACACAAAATGACAAAGTATATCTATACTAACAACACAAAGTAAAAAACTTATGACAAAAAGAATAGTAAGTAATTTACCCAAATTATAAAACCTATACATAACTAATAATAAATTATACAAGATATCACACAAACACAAATAAAACGCTATCAAAAGGTTTGCACTGACTCAAAGTCACGCGTTAAATACAGAAAAATACATCAAACATCAAAAAACAATTTCAAGGAACTAATGTCACTACACATTACTAACTATCATATACAGACTAACATTGGCGCAGAAAAAAATATTACAATGTTCGAAAAAATACATTTTCCAATAAATAAAATACAAAAAAGTTTTGTAGCACTAAGTTGCATTAAAAAAATATTTCATTTACAACCAATTCAAAGCTATAATAAATAAACTAACAATGAAATCGACTTTAAGAAAATGAAGGACGTATAAACAATCTATCTCTAAACAGACACACATCAACAAATGTAAGTTTTTTTCAAAAAATACACATCATATAAACCACAAATTCAAGTGCTCATGAATTATCTAAAAGTAATTATTGCACCATTACAACTAATGAGTTTGTGCATAGGGCTGACAAACTCAACATGTACAAAAAGTTATCCTAACAAAACTGCTACAAAAACAAAAAACAAAACAAACAACTGCAAGTTCAACAATGGAATATAACTAACAATAAAACAAAAAATCATGGCAATAAAATGATGGATAAAATATTTCAACGAAATTACATGTTATTGCAAAACCAGAACATATCATTTACTATACTAAGAAATACAAAAGAAAATATTTACTGTCTTAATTTAACAAAAAAAAAAATCAGATTAAATCTCTCGCTTTTCTGTCAACATGTCCTGACCCTGAGCAAGTAACCCCTCAGATGTTTAGTGAGACGCTGAAAAAGTTACGCTTGATCGAACACAAGGACGCAAAGTTGACCTTTTTTTCTCACTGCTAATATGACACAGGAGCCTTGACTGTTATCGTAAAGTCGCTTCTGTCAAAATATATGAATGAAAATTTCCATTTTAATGAATGGTGAAATCTAATGAGAAAAAAACGTAGAAGTCAAAATGACAATTACCTAGCACTGTGGTCCGTGTAAAGTAATGGTCGTTTCACAATGCCATCAGCTCTTCTTTTATCACATCTAGACATCACAGAAGTCATTACTGCCGTAGGCTGAAACAAAGTGTTACATTTACAACACCGAGACACCATCTCGTAATCAATAACACTATCAGCAATAGAATTTGAAACCCCACTGTTATTGTTACCTTGTTTATCTCCATTACAACTGACTATGGGCTCATGTTGAGCAAAGTTAGTATACTTGCGCTTATTATTTGTTACATGATGAAAATACTTATTACTACAGTTGCTTTGTTTACAAACAATGACTCTAGTCTTTTGCTGAGCCAAGTTACTCTCGTGATGTAGAGCAACATGTAGAAAGCTATTATCTCTCTTTATATTATTGTCAATTCCTCTATTATGACAAATGTTATGTCTATCATCCAAGTTAGCATTGTTGATGTTAACATATCTTCTTTGACAAAAATGTCCACTAGACAGGACTTGCTTTCTAGTAGCAAAATCATTACTAGATTGATAGTTTTTCTTACAGTTATTTCTACTTTAACTTACAGAATTCTTCGGATCAAAATGTTGAAATCCGCTAAATTGTTTACAATTCCTTGGAGAATCAAAATTACCACTTGATGAACTCTCTTGGTACTGTCTAATCTTGCGATTATATCTCTTACCATAACTGTTCTCCTTTTCACCTATGGGAATATGTTTACCAATCCCGTCAAACTGGCTGTGCTGAGTTTGACAAGTAACTGGACCTTTAGAATGTTTATTTTCCTGCCTATAGTGGGTTTCATTTCTGGAAAAAATAGTATTATGTTTATTCCCTGTTACAAGTTTATCAGAATCTGCAACAGTAAACACCTGGTTGATCTTAGGAGCTCTAACCTGCCCTTTCTCACATTTGTTGTCGTGATTAACAGAACTGGCTGAAACACAAGAATCTTTATTAGTCTGACTCCAAGAACTATCAATAGAGTCACTAATACCACCAGAACTGGGAAAGTTGTATTTCTCACGAAAAGATCTATGTTTACCATGTATGGCCTCTCTATGAGCAAAACGTGTATGGGGCTGACTTTTTGCAACTTTCTGTCTATCACTGTCAACATTGACAGAAGACCACATTTTGTTGTTCAAAACAATGTCAAGCAGGCCATCTACTCTTTTCCTTGCTTCCGCAATTTCACCATCTCTATGTGAGATCCCTTCACTAAGTCTTTTATTTAAATTATTAAGAGCCAAAACTTTGCAAGTTTCTTCTGCCAGTAATTCCTCAAACTTAATCAATTTGTCTTTCTCCACCATTAACTCTTCCACTCTCTCTTTATCATGCCCCTCAATCTCACTATCATGGCCATTCGTAAGCCTATCAACCTTCTCTAGGGATGTGGTATCCTTTTTTTTAATTTGGTGACCAAGAATCGCATTGTCACTTAACAGATCAGTAAGTGTTTCACTACACAATTTCTCATATTTCCCAATCTGAACTTTTAATTTTTCACAAATCTCCCTCTTCTCTTGAACTTCTTCAGTTAGATTTCTAATTTCGCCATTTTTTTCATCCATTCGAGCTTCCACCTATTTAATTTTGCATAATGCAGAGTCTAATGCTGCTCGAAAACTCGCAAGCTCAGAATTTGATTTACATAAATCACTTGTAAGTTTAGCTAATTTTTCCTTAAGTTTACTCTCTTCAGCTTTACCCTTTAAGCAATTTTTTCTTTCCTGTCTGTTGACTCTTACTTCCTCATCTTCTAACTTCTTTTCCTGATTGTCAGAAATGTCACATCTAATTATATTGTGTATACCCTTCAATATATTGTCGTTTTCAACATGAATATTCTTATACACAAATACACGAAGGTCGACCAGCAGCAAACCGGCTAAATTCCTAGCCATTCTTAAATGAGGGATGGACTGAAATCTAGCCTCAGCAAAATCTCTTAGTGCTCTCGACGCATTGACCAACAATCTGTCCATCACATGTGCCTCAAGCTCTGGGCCCTCTAATCCCTGAAAATCTCTTCCTTCTTGAATAAAATAAGTTAATACAGGCCTCATATCATCAGGATCCATATCGTCATCATCCATAGTGACTTACTTATTGAGATCACTGTATATGTATCAATGAACCTTCTACTCTTCACAGCTAAATAACCATACAACAAATTGCAACTATTCCTAATTACTGTCAGATCAATTTCTGTACAAAGAACTTTTATATGGTCATATCCATATCATGGAAGTCAACATATGTTAATAGCCATGAATTACTTATGCATTAAATTCTACTTATATGTCACTATAGACATAAACAATAACAACAACAGAATAAAAATGCATAGAATTCAGAAGGCCTGACGACATGCGTGAAATGACACAATTTACTCAACAAAAAAATCACTTATCTATCAATATTCCATTCCCTTCCGCCAGGACCTTAAATATCACATAATTCTGACACTAAAACAGTCTACCACCGAAAGGTACTGGATCTAGACTCTCTTCCCTTCAGGTCCTCGCTTTAGTAAGATATGTGCTCAAACACTGCACAGGAGCACATGATGATCGTAACAGGAACACAGAAAATCGCAACTTTTGACTGGAGGTATATGTGCAAAATTACTGGTACCACTGCACATACACTCGACTTGTACACGCTATCCTTCCGACGTTGGATCACCTCATAAACTGCTGGCTCGCCGCTTGATAATTTCGCTGCACATCTGATAGCAAATGTAAACTACAGACGTTGTTGTTTTCCACAGGCACGACACAGGACGTCAACTGACAGGCAGATTACCAAACTAGGTCACGGTTTTGAAGCACAGAAGATTCAGGCCACGTATGAAGTGCTCTCAAAACGAATGTTGCGGGTGTCAGAACCCGAAAACCAAGTCCACCAAACGATACAGACATGTGGACTGTATTGATAACGATATTATTCTTCCGTCTGTTGTATAATCTTTCAAGTTAGAAAAACTCTTGTCACGCGAATGTCATATATATCAGATCCCATAAGACTAGCAAACCACTGATACAAACACTTTAAACTGATACAAATAGTTTAAATGATATTCGCTGATAACGCGAATGTCGTGGGTTCAATCCCCATACTGGCCACCACTGATACAAACAGTTTACTGATACCGGACAGTTCGTAATAGTAATATAACAGTGGTATAAGCCCGGATATTTGATATTATTTCGCTAACTGTCACTGTCCAACTGTTGTTGTTCCGAGCCATGTATAATAGAATAAGCCACGCCCACACAGGGCTATTCATCATAAAGGTATGTGTGCTACGGTTCTCCTGTCACTGTGTATAGAATATTGAAGTGGGGGGTGTGTTAGAATAGACACACACACCACAGTACGTACGTAAGAGTCATGGAATGGTGTAAACGCCTGGTGACATTTAATGACGATTTATTAAGTCACGCCACAATCAGGTTTACCACAATGTACAATCGCAATCACAGCACGAACACATTGGCATTAATATAAAGTGCACAGTGAAAGGTACGAACCATCATCAGCACTACAAAGACTGCACCCTCGGCAGTTCTAACAATGATCATGGCCCTGACATGTCCTAATCTCACAAACCACTCATCACGTGGGATTCATATACGGCCTCTAAAGTACTTCGTTCTTCACAAAACCTGCTCACATGGCAGCTATGATAATCTTCATATGGCCTAAACAATACTCCAGTACACAATAAAGCCTGCTCACACGGCAGCTATAATAATCTTCAAAATACGGCCTCTTCATTACTTCACAAAGCCTGCTCACACGGCAGCTATAATAATCTTCATATGGCCTAAACAATACTCCAGTACACAATAAAGCCTGCTCACACGGCAGCTATAATAATCTTCATATGGCCTAAACAATACTCCAGTACACAATAAAGCCTGCTCACACGGCAGCTATAATAATCTTCAAAATACGGCCTCTTCATTACTTCACAAAGCCTGCTCACACGGCACCTATAATAATCTCCATATGGCCTAAACAATACTCCAGTACACAATAAAGCCTGCTCACACTTCAGCTATAATATTCTTCATATAGCCTAAACAATACTCCAGTACACAATAAAGCCTGCTCACACGGCAGCTGTAATAATCTTCATATGGCCTAAACAATACTCCAGTACACAATAAAGCCACATCTTCCTCATCCACATACAGCAAATATATATATCTATGTCGACATTTCCTTAAGCACTACGTAGGCATACGCTATGAAAAACACAGGGACTTGACCAGCTCGGTCCACGCCCAAACACAGACTCCCCTGGAAACACACACACGTCCCGCCAAAAAAAAACCCGTCACGAGACTCGTCTATTTTGAACACCGCTCTCAATAATACATGCAGCCTAGCTGCGAGCTATTCACATGGCTCAAAACAACCCAGGGATAAATTCCTCACAAGCGTGGCTCAACGCTGTGAGTAGCGGTCATCCGCTATTCCTATTCATAAATCTAAATAAGCCTCATAACTAGACAAGTATTCAAGCAGTGTAACTCAAAATCTACCTTGTCCAAAAAACATATTCGGGATTACTGCCCCTTTCATAGGATCCACCTGCAACATTTCCCACACTCCCGGGGGGAAAAATGATTCTATCATTTTTTTTTAAAATTAACTCCCAAAACTAAAAAAAATAAAAGATAATGGAGTTCTAACATATGTTTTACAAAATTCATCTTATGATAAGTCAGAAATAGTATATCTTCAAAATATTAGCAGTAAATGTAAATAACAATCATCCAAAATTAATCTATTAGAAGACGAAGCTAAGTATCTCAAAATTAATCCATTACAGAACTAAGTTAAGCATATACAATAATACTCAAACAAGCAACAAACAACAGTAATAAAAATGACAATATCAAGCAAACGAAGTATAATTCGAAAAGAAGTAAAATATGAAATCATCATAACAAAAACAACAAATAATATCACAATGTCAAATCATGTAAAGCAAATACAACTATCATGACCAATTACCTGATCTAAAGTTACATCATTATTTAAACAATACAAAGAATGAAAGTCTAAGTAGCGTAACAGAAAAAAGTATACACGAAGCATAAAGTGAGACAAAGATGAAACACGGAAGTATAAACAACATATCAGATAATGCTGAAAAGACAACAGAAAAGATGTAAAAGGATGATGAATAGTCAACAAAGACAGATGAAAAGTAAAGATGCACATGTAGAAAAAAAATAGTAACGATACATTATCATAACTATCTAAAACACCATATTGTCTAAATTAATACAATCATAATCAAAAATTACAACACAAAATGACAAAGTATATCTATACTAACAACACAAAGTAAAAAACTTATGACAAAAAGAATAGTAAGTAATTTACCCAAATTATAAAATTTATACATAACTAATAATAAATTATACAAGATATCACACAAACACAAATAAAACGCTATCAAAAGGTTTGCACTGACTCAAAGTCACGCGTTAAATACAGAAAAATACATCAAACATCAAAAAACAATTTCAAGGAACTAATGTCACTACACATTACTAACTATCATATACAGACTAGCATTGGCGCAGAAAAAAATATTACAATGTTCGAAAAAATACATTTTCCATTAAATAAAATACAAAAAAAGTTTCGTAGCACTAAGTTGCATTAAAAAAATATTTCATTTACAACCAATTCAAAGCTATAATAAATAAACTAACAATGAAATCGACTTTAAGAAAATGAAGGACGTATAAACAATCTATCTCTAAACAGACACACATCAACAAATGTAAGTTTTTTCTCAAAAAATACACATCACATAAACCACAAATTCAAGTGCTCATGAATTATCTAAAAGTAATTATTGCACCATTACAACTAATGAGTTTGTGCATAGGGCTGACAAACTCAACATGTACAAAAAGTTATCCTAACAAAACTGCTACAAAAACAAAAAACAAAACAAACAACTGCAAGTTCAACAATGGAATATAACTAACAATAAAACAAAAAATCATGGCAATCAAATGATGGATAAAATATTTCAACGAAATTACATGTTATTGCAAAACCAGAACATATCATTTACTATACTAACAAATACAAAAGAAAATATTTACTGTCTTAATTTAACAAAAAAAAAATCAGATTAAATCTCTCGCTTTCCTGTCAACATGTCCTGACCCTGAGCAAGTAACCCCTCAGATGTTTAGTGAGACGCTGAAAAAGTTACGCTTGATCGAACACACGGACGCAAAGTTGACCTTTTTTTCTCACTGCTAATATGACACAGGAGCCTTGACTGTTATCGTAAAGTCGCTTCTGTCAAAATATATGAATGAAAATTTTCATTTTAATGAATGGTGAAATCTAATGAGAAAAAAAAACGTAGAAGTCAAAATGACAATTACCTAGCACTGTGGTCCGTGTAAAGTAATGGTCGTTTCACAATGCCATCAGCTCTTCTTTTATCACATCTAGACATCACAGAAGACATTACTGCCGTAGGCTGAAACAAAGTGTTACATTTACAACACCGAGACACCATCTCGTAATCAATAACACTATCAGCAATAGAATTTGAAACACCACTGTTATTGTTACCTTGTTTATCTCCATTACAACTGACTATGGGCTCATGTTGAGCAAAGTTAGTATACTTGCGCTTATTATTTGTTACATGATGAAAATACTTATTCCTACAGTTGCTTTGTTTACAAACAATGACTCTAGTCTTTTGCTGAGCCAAGTTACTCTGGTGATGTAGAGCAACATGTGGAGAGCTATTATCTCTCTTTATATTATTGTCAATTCCTCTATTTTGACAAATGTTATGTCTATCACCCAAGTTAGCATTGTTGATGTTAACATATCTTCTTTGACAAAAATGTCGACTAGACAGGACTTGCTTTCTAGTAGCAAAATCATTACTAGATTGATAGTTTTTCTTACAGTTATTTCTACTTTAACTTACAGAATTCTTCGGATCAAAATGTTGAAATCCGCTAAATTGTTTACAATTCCTTGGAGGATCAAAATTACCACTTGATGAACTCTCTTGGTACTGTCTAATCTTGTGATTATATCTCTTACCATAACTGTTCTCCTTTTCACCTTGTGGAATATGTTTACCAATCCCGTCAAACTGGCTGTGCTGAGTTTGACAAGTAACTGGACCTTTAGAATGTTTATTTTCCTGCCCATAGTAGGTTTCATTTCTGGAAAAAATAGTACTATGTTTATTCCCTGTTACAAGTTTATCAGAATCTGCAACAGTAAACACCTGGTTGATCTTAGGAGCTCTAACCTGCCCTTTCTCACATTTGTTGTCGTGATTAACAGAACTGGCTGAAACACAAGAATCTTTATTAGTCTGACTCCAAGAACTATCAATAGAGTCACTAATACCACCAGAACTGGGAAAGTTGTATTTCCCACGAAAAGATCTATGTTTACCATGTATGGCCTCTCTATGAGCAAAAAGTGTATGGGGCTGACTTTTTTGCAACTTTCTGTCTATCACTGTCAACATTGACAGAAGACCACATTTTGTTGTTCAAAACAATGTCAAGCAGGCCATCTACTCTTTTCCTTGCTTCCGCAATTTCACCATCTCTATGTGAGATCCCTTCACTAAGTCTTTTATTTAAATTATTAAGAGCCAAAACTTTGCAAGTTTCTTCTGCCAGTAATTCCTCAAACTTAATCAATTTGTCTTTCTCCACCATTAACTCTTCCACTCTCTCTTTATCATGCCCCTCAATCTCACTATCATGGCCATTCGTAAGCCTATCAACCTTCTCTAGGGATGTGGTATCCTTTTTTTTAATTTGGTGACCAAGAATCGCATTGTCACTTAACAGATCAGTAAGTGTTTCACTACACAACTTCTCATATTTCCCAATCTGAACTTTTAATTTTTCACAAATCTCCTCTTTGTTTGAACTGGGGGGGGGGGGGGTTTTTATTTTTTTGGTTGTTGGGGTTTTTTTTTTTGGGGGTTAGATTTCTAATTTTATTTTCCACCTATTTAATTTTGCATAATGCAGAGTCTAATGCTGGTTGTTTTTTGTTAGCAAGTCAGAATTTGATTTACATAAATCACTTGTGGGGTTTTGTAATTTTTTGGGTTTTAAGTTTACTCTCTTTTGTTTTTACCCTTTTGCAATTTTTTTTTTCCTGTCTGTTAACTCTTACTTCCTCATCTTCTAACTTCTTTTCCTGATTGTCATAAATGTCTCATGTTTTGGGGGGGTGTATAACCTTCAATTATTGTCGTTTGGTGGGTTGTGAATATTCTTATACACAAATACACGAGGTTTTTGCAGCAAACCGGCTAAATTCCTAGCCATTTCTTAAATGGGGGGGGATTTTGAAATCTGTCCTTAGCAAAATCTCTTAGTGCTCTCGACGCATTGGGGTTGTCCATCACATGTGCCTCAAGCTTGGGCCCTCTAATCCCTGAAAATTCTTCCTTTTGGGGAGGTGGGTTTTGGATTCTGTTTTTAATGGTTTGAGAATCTTTTCCTTCTTGAAACAAATAAGTTTTACAGGCCTCATATCATCAGGATGGTTGGTGGGGGGTTCGTCATCATCCATAGTGACTTACTTGGTGTTGGGGTGAATCACTGTATATGTATCAATGAACCTTCTACTGTTTGACAGCTAAATAACCATACAACAAATTGCAACTATTCCTAATTACTGTCAGATCAATTTCTGTACAAAGAACCTTTTATATGGTCATATTCCATATCATGGAAGTCAACATATGCAGTCTACCGCCGAAAGGTACTGGATCTAGACTCTCTTCCCTTCAGGTCCTCGCTTTAGTAAGATATGTGCTCAAACACTGCACAGGAGCACATGATGATCGTAACAGGAACACAGCAAATCGCAACTTTTGACTTGAGGTATATGTGCAAAATGACTGGTACCACTGCACATACACTCGACTTGTACACGCTATCCTTCCGACGTTGGATCACCTCATAAACTGCTGGCTCGCCGCTTGATAATTTCGCTGCACATCTGATAGCAAATGTAGACTACAGACGTTGTTGTTTTCCACAGGCACGACACAGGACGTCAACTGACAGGCAGATTACCAAACTAGGTCACGGTTTTGAAGCACAGAAGATTCAGGCAACGTATGAAGTGCTCTCAAAACGAATGTTGCGGGTGTCAGAACCCGAAAACCAAGTCTACCAAACGATACAGATATGTGGACTGTATTGATAACGATATTATTCTTCCGTCTGTTGTATAATCTTTCAAGTTAGAAAAACTCTTGTCACGCGAATGTCATATATATCAGATCCCATAAGACTAGCAAACCACTGATACAAACACTTTAAACTGATACAAATAGTTTAAATGATATTCGCTGATAACGCGAATGTCGTGGGTTCGATCCCCATACTGGCCACCACTGATACAAACAGTTTACTGATACCGGACAGTTCGTAATAGTAATATAACAGTGGTATCAGCCCGGAAATTTGATATTATTTCGCTAACTGTCACTGTCCAACTGTTGTTGTTCCGAGCCATTTATAATAGAATAAGCCACGCCCACACAGGGCTATTCATCATAAAGGTATGTGTGCTACGGTTCTCCTGTCACTGTGTATAGAATATTAAAGTGTGGGGTGTGTTAGAATAGACACTCACACCACAATACGTACGTAAGAGTCATGGAATAGTGTAAACGCCTGGTGACATTTAATGACGATTTATTAAGTCACGCCACAATCAGGTTTACCACAATGTACAATCGCAATCACAGCATGATTACATTGGCATTAATATAAAGTTCACAGTGAAAAGTACGAACCATCATCAGCACTACAAAGACTGAACCTTCGGCAGTTATAACAATGATCATGGCCCTAACATGTCCTAATCTCACAAACCACTCATCACGTGGGATTAATATACGGCCTCTAAAGTACTTCGTTCTTCACAAAGCCTGCTCACACGGCAGCTATAATAATCTTCAAAATACGGCCTAAACAATACTCCAGTACACAATAAAGCCTGCTCACACGGCAGCTATAATAATCTTCATATGGCCTAAACAATACTCCAGTACACAATAAAGCCTGCTCACACGGCAGCTATAATAATCTTCAAAATACGGCCTCTTCATTACTTCACAAAGCCTGCTCACACGGCACCTATAATAATCTCCATATGGCCTAAACAATACTCCAGTACACAATAAAGCCTGCTCACACTTCAGCTATAATATTCTTCATATAGCCTAAACAATACTCCAGTACACAATAAAGCCTGCTCACACGGCAGCTGTAATAATCTTCATATGGCCTAAACAATACTCCAGTACACAATAAAGCCACATCTTCCTCATCCACATACAGCAAATATATATATCTATGTCGACATTTCCTTAAGCACTACCTAGGCATACGCTATGAAAAACACAGGGACTTGACCAGCTCGGTCCACGCCCAAACACAGACTCCCCTGGAAACACACACACGTCTCGCCAAAAAAAAACCCGTCACGAGACTCGTCTATTTTGAACACCGCTCTCAATAATACATGCAGCCTAGCTGCGAGCTATTCACATGGCTCAAAACAACCCAGGGATAAATTCCTCACAAGCGTGGCTCAACGCTGTGAGTAGCGGTCACCCGCTATTCCTATTCATAAATCTAAATAAGCCTCATAACTAGACAAGTATTCAAGCAGTGTAACTCAAAATCTACCTTGTCCAAAAAACATATTCGGGATTACTGCCCCTTTCATAGGATCCACCTGCAATATTTCCCACCCCCCCGGGGGAAAAAATGATTCTACCATTTTTTTTTAAAATTAACTCCCAAAACTAAAAAAAATAAAAGATAATGGGAGTTCTAACATATGTTTTACAAAATTCATCTTATGATAAGTCAGAAATAGTATATCTTCAAAATATTAGCAGTAAATGTAAATAACAATCATCCAAAATTAATCTATTAGAAGACGAAGCTAAGTATCTCAAAATTAATCCATTACAGAACTAAGTTAAGCATATACAATAATACTCAAACAAGCAACAAACAACAGTAATAAAAATGACAATATCAAGCAAACGAAGTATAATTCGAAAAGAAGTAAAATATGAAATCATCATAACAAAAACAACAAATAATATCACAATGTCAAATCATGTAAAGCAAATACAACTATCATGACCAATTACCTGATCTAAAGTTACATCATTATTTAAACAATACAAAGAATGAAAGTCTAAGTAGCGTAACAGAAAAAAGTATACACGAAGCATAAAGTGAGACAAAGATGAAACACGGAAGTATAAACAACATATCAGATAATGCTGAAAAGACAACAGAAAAGATGTAAAAGGATGATGAATAGTCAACAAAGACAGATGAAAAGTAAAGATGCACATGTAGAAAAAAAAATAGTAACGATACATTATCATAACTATCTAAAACACCATATTGTCTAAATTAATACAATCATAATCAAAAATTACAACACAAAATGACAAAGTATATCTATACTAACAACACAAAGTAAAAAACTTATGACAAAAAGAATAGTAAGTAATTTACCCAAATTATAAAATTTATACATAACTAATAATAAATTATACAAGATATCACACAAACACAAATAAAACGCTATCAAAAGGTTTGCACTGACTCAAAGTCACACGTTAAATACAGAAAAATACATCAAACATAAATAAAACAATTTCAAGGAACTAATGTCACTACACATTACTAACTATCATATACAGACTAGCATTGGCGCAGAAAAAAATATTACAATGTTCGAAAAAATACATTTTCCAATAAATAAAATACAAAAAAAGTTTCGTAGCACTAAGTTGCATTAAAAAAATATTTCATTTACAACCAATTCAAAGCTATAATAAATAAACTAACAATGAAATCGACTTTAAGAAAATGAAGGACGTATAAACAATCTATCTCTAAACAGACACACATCAACAAATGTAAGTTTTTTCTCAAAAAATACACATCACATAAACCACAAATTCAAGTGCTCATGAATTATCTAAAAGTAATTATTGCACCATTACAACTAATGAGTTTGTGCATAGGGCTGACAAACTCAACATGTACAAAAAGTTATCCTAACAAAACTGCTACAAAAACAAAAAACAAAACAAACAACTGCAAGTTCAACAATGGAATATAACTAACAATAAAACAAAAAATCATGGCAATCAAATGATGGATAAAATATTTCAACGAAATTACATGTTATTGCAAAACCAGAACATATCATTTACTATACTAACAAATACAAAAGAAAATATTTACTGTCTTAATTTAACAAAAAAAAAAATCAGATTAAATCTCTCGCTTTCCTGTCAACATGTCCTGACCCTGAGCAAGTAACCCCTCAGATGTTTAGTGAGACGCTGAAAAAGTTACGCTTGATCGAACACACGGACGCAAAGTTGACCTTTTTTTCTCACTGCTAATATGACACAGGAGCCTTGACTGTTATCGTAAAGTCGCTTCTGTCAAAATATATGAATGAAAATTTTCATTTTAATGAATGGTGAAATCTAATGAGAAAAAAAACGTAGAAGTCAAAATGACAATTACCTAGCACTGTGGTCCGTGTAAAGTAATGGTCGTTTCACAATGCCATCAGCTCTTCTTTTATCACATCTAGACATCACAGAAGACATTACTGCCGTAGGCTGAAACAAAGTGTTACATTTACAACACCGAGACACCATCTCGTAATCAATAACACTATCAGCAATAGAATTTGAAACACCACTGTTATTGTTACCTTGTTTATCTCCATTACAACTGACTATGGGCTCATGTTGAGCTTGCTTTGTTTACAAACAATGACTCTAGTCTTTTGCTGAGCCAAGTTACTCTGGTGATGTAGAGCAACATGTGGAGAGCTATTATCTCTCTTTATATTATTGTCAATTCCTCTATTTTGACAAATGTTATGTCTATCACCCAAGTTAGCATTGTTGATGTTAACATATCTTCTTTGACAAAAATGTCGACTAGACAGGACTTGCTTTCTAGTAGCAAAATCATTACTAGATTGATAGTTTTTCTTACAGTTATTTCTACTTTAACTTACAGAATTCTTCGGATCAAAATGTTGAAATCCGCTAAATTGTTTACAATTCCTTGGAGGATCAAAATTACCACTTGATGAACTCTCTTGGTACTGTCTAATCTTGTGATTATATCTCTTACCATAACTGTTCTCCTTTTCACCTATGGGAATATGTTTACCAATCCCGTCAAACTGGCTGTGCTGAGTTTGACAAGTAACTGGACCTTTAGAATGTTTATTTTCCTGCCCATAGTAGGTTTCATTTCTGGAAAAAATAGTACTATGTTTATTCCCTGTTACAAGTTTATCAGAATCTGCAACAGTAAACACCTGGTTGATCTTAGGAGCTCTAACCTGCCCTTTCTCACATTTGTTGTCGTGATTAACAGAACTGGCTGAAACACAAGAATCTTTATTAGTCTGACTCCAAGAACTATCAATAGAGTCACTAATACCACCAGAACTGGGAAAGTTGTATTTCCCACGAAAAGATCTATGTTTACCATGTATGGCCTCTCTATGAGCAAAAAGTGTATGGGGCTGACTTTTTGCAACTTTCTGTCTATCACTGTCAACATTGACAGAAGACCACATTTTGTTGTTCAAAACAATGTCAAGCAGGCCATCATCTCTTTTCCTTGGTTCCGCAATTTCACCATCTCTATGTGAGATCCCTTCACTAAGTCTTTTATTTAAATTATTAAGAGCCAAAACTTTGCAAGTTTCTTCTGCCAGTAATTCCTCAAACTTAATCAATTTGTCTTTCTCCACCATTAACTCTTCCACTCTCTCTTTATCATGCCCCTCAATCTCACTATCATGGCCATTCGTAAGCCTATCAACCTTCTCTAGGGATGTGGTATCCTTTTTTTTAATTTGGTGACCAAGAATCGCATTGTCACTTAACAGATCAGTAAGTGTTTCACTACACAACTTCTCATATTTCCCAATCTGAACTTTTAATTTTTCACAAATCTCCCTCTTCTCTTGAACTTCTTCAGTTAGATTTCTAATTTCGCCATTTTTTTCATCCATTCGAGCTTCCACCTATTTAATTTTGCATAATGCAGTGTCTAATGCTGCTCGAAAACTAGCAAGCTCAGAATTTGATTTACATAAATCACTTGTAAGTTTAGCTAATTTTTCCTTAAGTTTACTCTCTTCAGCTTTACCCTTTAAGCAATTTTTTCTTTCCTGTCTGTTAACTCTTACTTCCTCATCTTCTAACTTCTTTTCCTGATTGTCAGAAATGTCACATCGAATTATATTGTGTATAACCTTCAATATATTGTCGTTTTCAACATGAATATTCTTATACACAAATACACGAAGGTCGACCAGCAGCAAACCGGCTAAATTCCTAGCCATTCTTAAATGAGGGATGGACTGAAATCTGTCCTTAGCAAAATCTCTTAGTGCTCTCGACGCATTGACCAACAATCTGTCCATCACATGTGCCTCAAGCTCTGGGCCCTCTAATCCCTGAAAATCTCTTCCTTCTTGAAACAAATAAGTTAATACAGGCCTCATATCATCAGGATCCATATCGTCATCATCCATAGTGACTTACTTATTGAGATCACTGTATATGTATCAATGAACCTTCTACTCTTGACAGCTAAATAACCATACAACAAATTGCAACTATTCCTAATTACTGTCAGATCAATTTCTGTACAAAGAACCTTTATATGGTCATATCCATATCATGGAAGTCAACATATGTTAATAGCCATGAATTACTTATGCATTAAATTCTACTTATATGTCACTATAGACATAAACAATAACAACAACAGAATAAAAATGCATAGAATTCAGAAGGCCTGACGACATGCGTGAAATGACACAATTTACTCAACAAAAAAATCACTTATCTATCAATATTCCATTCCCTTCCGCCAGGACCTTAAATATCACATAATTCTGACGCTAAAACAGTCTACCGCCGAAAGGTACTGGATCTAGACTCTCTTCCCTTCAGGTCCTCGCTTTAGTAAGATATGTGCTCAAACACTGCACAGGAGCACATGATGATCGTAACAGGAACACAGCAAATCGCAACTTTTGACTTGAGGTATATGTGCAAAATGACTGGTACCACTGCACAAACACTCGACTTGTACACGCTATCCTTCCGACGTTGGATCACCTCATAAACTGCTGGCTCGCCGCTTGATAATTTCGCTGCACATCTGATAGCAAATGTAGACTACAGACGTTGTTGTTTTCTACAGGCACGACACAGGACGTCAACTGACAGGCAGATTACCAAACTAGGTCAGGTTTTGAAGCACAGAAGATTCAGGCCACGTATGAAGTGCTCTCAAAACGAATGTTGCGGGTGTCAGAACCCGAAAACCAAGTCCACCAAACGATACAGATATGTGGACTGTATTGATAACGATATTATTCTTCCGTCTGTTGTATAATCTTTCAAGTTAGAAAAACTCTTGTCACGCGAATGTCATATATATCAGATCCCATAAGACTAGCAAACCACTGATACAAACACTTTAAACTGATACAAATAGTTTAAATGATATTCGCTGATAACGCGAATGTCGTGGGTTCGATCCCCATACTGGCCACCACTGATACAAACAGTTTACTGATACCGGACAGTTCGTAATAGTAATATAACAGTGGTATCAGCCCGGAAATTTGATATTATTTCGCTAACTGTCACTGTCCAACTGTTGTTGTTCCGAGCCATGTATAATAGAATAAGCCACGCCCACACAGGGCTATTCATCATAAAGGTATGTGTGCTACGGTTCTCCTGTCACTGTGTATAGAATATTAAAGTGTGGGGTGTGTTAGAATAGACACTCACACCACAATACGTACGTAAGAGTCATGGAATGGTGTAAACGCCTGGTGACATTTAATGACGATTTATTAAGTCACGCCACAATCAGGTTTACCACAATGTACAATAGCAATCACAGCATGATTACATTGGCATTAATATAAAGTTCACAGTGAAAAGTACGAACCATCATCAGCACTACAAAGACTGCACCTTCGGCAGTTATAACAATGATCATGGCCCTAACATGTCCTAATCTCACAAACCACTCATCACGTGGGATTAATATACGGCCTCTAAAGTACTTCGTTCTTCACAAAGCCTGCTCACACGGCAGCTATAATAATCTTCAAAATACGGCCTAAACAATACTCCAGTACACAATAAAGCCTGCTCACACGGCAGCTATAATAATCTTCATATGGCCTAAACAATACTCCAGTACACAATAAAGCCTGCTCACACGGCAGCTATAATAATCTTCAAAATACGGCCTCTTCATTACTTCACAAAGCCTGCTCACACGGCAGCTATAATAATCTCCATATGGCCTAAACAATACTCCAGTACACAATAAAGCCTGCTCACACGGCAGCTATAATAATCTTCATATGGCCTAAACAATACTCCAGTACACAATAAAGCCTTCTCACACGGCAGCTATAATAATCTTCAAAATACGGCCTCTTCATTACTTCACAAAGCCTGCTCACACGGCAGCTATAATAATCTTCATATGGCCTAAACAATACTCCTGTGCACAGGTGAAAGTCAGTAAGCACCTGACTAAAAATCAGAGGGAGCGGGTTCAACAGTTTCTGCTTGAACATACAGACGTGTTAACGGATAAACCTGGGCATACCAATCTGTTGGAATACGATATGAAGTTAATAGACCCAACACCCATCTGTATGAGAACCTATTCGATTCCTTTTGCTAAGGAGAATGCTTTAAAAGAGGATATTGAGTATTTGTTGAAAGAAGGGATTATTTCTCACAGTGAATCTCCGTATAGTTCTAGTGTGGTTTTGCTGAGAAAACCCTCTGGAGAACATCGTCTGTGTATAGATTACAGAAAACTGAATGCTATCACAGAAAATCAGGTTGATCCATTACCTGATACAACGCAACTATTTTCCAGGCTGAACAAGGCAAAATATTTTTCTAAGGTGGATCTTAGCAAAGGCTATTATCAAATTCCAGTAAAGCCTGAGGTTCGACCTTATTTAGCGTTTAGCACTTCGGAAAAACATTATGAATTCAACATGCTGCCGTTTGGGTTGAAAATGCTCCGAGTGTGTTTTCTAGGATGATGAGAAAATTGTTGGATCCACTGAATAATACATGCATCACCAATTTTATGGATGATATCCTCATTGCTACTGAAACATTTGAGGAACATGTTAACTCTTTGGCTATGCTGTTTTATAGGCTCAGAGAGGCTAACTTGACTGCAAGACCAACAAAATGTTGTATTGGATGCAAAGAGTTGGAATTCTTGGGACATACGGTGCATCAGGGTAGCATGACCCCTGACCCCAAGAATCTGGAGAAATTGCAGAGAGCACCTAGGCCACAAACAAAGAAAGATGTGCGATCTTTCGTGTCGTTGTGTGGATTTTATCAAAAGTACTTTAAAAATTTTAACTCTATTTGTGCTCCTCTGACTGATTTAACCCGTAAGGGGCATCCGGATAAAATTGTTTGTTCCGCACAGTGTGAATTGGCATTTCAAGAGTTAAAGGAAAAACTCACTAGCAAGCCAATTCTAAAATTACCTGATTTGACTCAGGAATTTGACTCAGGAATACCTCATAAGGTACCTCTATGGTAGACCATTTGTGGTCCAAACGGATCATCAGCCTCTCGTATTCTTATCACAGGCAAAGCATGAGAATTCGCGTTTATTACGATGGTCGTTGTTCCTACAACCATATTTATTTACGATTGAATATATTCCAGGATCAGAGAATGTCGGTGCAGATTTCCTCAGTAGGCACCCCTGTGACCAAAATCAGAGTAATCACAAGGCCTAAGTAGAAAATTTTATCTTTGTGTATCACTGTTTTTGGAACTTGCATCAGTGCATGTTCTCAAGCGGGGAGATGTGTGATGATGTACACTGATACAGCGATAAAATGATTATGTGTAAGTATAAAAATAATGTAGACATAAAATAGTGGAGTTATGAAGCTTCTTCTTCGCCCACGCCGCAAGCGCGTTGATTTTAGTAGACCGTATTGTAGAATAATAGTACTATCGTTTTCTAGTGTCATTGAAAAACTATTTATAACATTGAGACACGAAAGGCCTATGCATCCAGACGGAAAGAGAGGTGAGAAACAGAAAAATGATACCGTCCGCACGCGTGGTTTGAATCAAAAACCTAGCGAAATCGCGATATTGTCTTTAGTCGTTTGAAAATACGACGCAAATTCAACGTTGATGGAGAGAAGGGGAGTTGGATGGGGGAAGGAAAAGAGGGGGGAAGAGAAGGGGGGGGTGGGTGGAAAGGAAGAAGGGGGAGAAAGAGGAGTTTTTTAGTGATAAAGGATTGAAGGGGGGGGGTTTTTGGAAGAGTGGGGGGGAAAACGGGAGAAGGATGTTGAGGTAGGGGGGAGTTATTTGGTTAAAGAAAATGAGGGTAAGATTAGTTGGAAAAAAAAGGTTTTGGGGGGAAAGGGAGGATGAACAAGGGTAAAGACAGAAGCGGGTTAGAAAGGGGGGAGAAGGAAAAAAGAAAATTGGGTGAGCAAAGGGGCAAAAATTTGAAAAGGAGGATTTTTTTTGGAGGGGTTTGATTGGGGAGTGTGTGTGGGGGGGTTGTAATGGGGGGTTTGGGGGGGGTTTTTGGGGGGGGGTTTTGGGTTGTGTTTGGTTGGGGGGGATTTGGGGGGGGGTTGGGGGGTTTGGGTTTGGGGGGGGTTTTGGTTGTTTTTGTTGGGGGGGTTTTTTTTTGTTGTGGTTTTGGGGGGGGGGGGTTTTTTGTTTGGGGTGGGGTTGGGTTTGGGGTTGGGGGGGGTTGGGGGGGGGGGGGGGTGGGTTGGGGTTTTTGGGGTTTTTTTTGGGGGGGGGTTTGGTGTGGTTTGTTGGGTGGGTTGGGGGGGGGGGGGGGGGGGGGGGGTTGGGGGGTTTTGGGGGGGGGGGGGGGGGTTTTGGGGGGGGTGGTTTTGGTTGTTTTGGGGGGGGGGGGTTTTGGTTTTGGGGGTTTTGGGTTTTTTGGTGTTGTGGGGGGGGGGGGGTTTTTGTTTTTGGGGGGGGGTGGGGGGGTTTGGGGGGGGGGGGGGGTTTGTTGTTGAGGGGGGTTGTTTTGGATGGGGGGGGGTTTTGTTTTGGGGTTTAGGGTGTGTTTTGGGGGGGGGGGGGGTTTGGGGGTGGGGGGGGGTGGGGGGGGGTGGGGTGGGGGGGTTGTGGGTTTATTGGGGGTTTTTTGTTTTGTTGGGGGGGGGGGGGGGGGGGGGTTGTTTTTTGGTTGGGGGGGGTTTTTGGTGGGTTTTGGTGGGATGGTGGTTGGGGGGGGGTGGGGTTTTTTGGGGGGGTGGGTTGGGGGGGGGTGTGGGGTTTTTATGGGATTTTTGGGGGGGTTTTGTTTTTGGGGGGTTGTTTTTGTGGTTTTTTTGGTTTGGGGGGGGGGGGGGGGGGGGGGGGGGGGGGGGGGGGGGGGGGGGGTGTAGGGGGGGTAAATTTGTTTTGGGGTTTATGGTGTTAAATGGTTTTTGGGGGGTTTGTTGGTGGGTGTTTTTGGGGGGGTTTGGGTGTGTTGGTGTGTGTTTGGGGGGGGTGTTGGGGGGGGGTTTGGGGGGGGGGGGGGGTTGGGGGGGGGGGGGGGGGTTTGGGGGGGGGGGGGGATTTTGTTGGGAAAAATGTGTGGGGGGGGTGGTTTGGGGGGGGGGTGTTTGGGGGGGGGGTTGGGTGGGGGTGGTGGGGGGGTTGGGGGGGGGGGGGGGGGGGTTTGTGGGGGTTTGGGGGGGGGGGGGGGGGGTTGTGGGGGGGGTGTGGTGTGGGGGGGGGGGTGGTTGGGTGGGTTGGGTGGGTGGGGGGGGGTGTTGTTTTTTGGTGGGGGTTTGTTTTTTTTTTAGGGGGGTTGGGGGGGGGGGTGGGGTGGGGGGGGGGGGGGGGTGTTTTTGGGGTGTTGGTAGGGGGGTGTGGGGGGGGGGGGTGGGGGGTTAGGGGGGTTTTTTTTGGGGGGGTTTGTTTTTGGGGGGGGGGGGGGGGGGGGGGGGTTTTGTTGTGGGGGGATTGGGGGTGGGTGTTTTTTGTTTGGGGGGGGTGTTTTTGTTGTGGTTTGGGGGGGTTGGGTGTGTGTTTGTGGGGGGTTTAAAATGGGGGGGGGGGGGGTTGAAATGGGGGTGTTGGTGGGGGGGGTTGGTGGGTTGGGTTTGGGGGGGGTTGGGGGGGTTGGGGGGGGGTTTTGTTTTGGGGGGGGGTTTGGGTTTTTTTTGGTGGGGGGGGGTTGTTTGGGGTTTTTTGGGGGGGGGGGGGGTTGTTTGGGGGGGGGGGTTTGGGGGGGGGGGGGGGGGGGGGTTTGGGGGGTTAGTTTTTTTTTGGGGTTTTTTTGGTGGGGGGGGGGGGGTGGGGGGGTTGGGGGTTTTTTGTTTTTGTGGGGGGGGGGTTGGGGGTTTTTGGGGTTGTTGGGGGTGGGGTTTGGTTTTGTTGGGGGGTTTTTTTGGTTGTTGTGGGGGGGGGGGGGGTGGGGGGGTTTGGGGGGGGTTTTGGGGGTTTTTTTTGGGTTTTGGGGGTTGGGGGGGGGTAATTTTGGTGTTTGGGTTTGGGGGTTTGGGGTTGTGGTTTTTGGGTTGGGGGGGGGGGATTTGGGTTTTTGGGGGGGGTTTTTTTTTTTGGGGGGGTTTGTTGTTTTGGGGGGATTTGAATGGGTGGGGGTTGGGGTTTTGGTTGGGGGGGGGGGTTGTGTTTGTTTGGGGGTTTGTTGGGTTGGGGGGGGGTGGGGGGGGGGTTTTTTTTTGGGGGGGTGGGGTTGGTTTTTTTTTAAAAATGGGGTTTGGGGGGGGGGTGGGGGTGGGGGGGGGGGGTATTGGGGGGGGGGGGGGGGGGGGGGGGATGTTGTTTTTTTGGGGGGGGTGGTTGTTTTTTTTGGGGGGGTTTTGGGGGGGGGGGGGGGGGGGGGGGGGGGGGGGGTTTGGGGGTTTTTTTTTGGGTTGGGGGGGGTGGGGGGGGGGGGGGGTTGGGGGGGGTTTTTGGTGGGGGGGGGGGGGGGGGGTTGGGGTTGGGGTGGGGTGTGGGGTTTGGGGGGGGGGTTTTTTTTTTTTGTTGGGGTGGGGTTTGGTTTTGTGGTTGGTTTTTTGGGTTTTTTTTGTTAATGTGGGGGGGTGGTTTTGGGTTTGGGGGTTTTTGGGGGGGGGGTTTTTTGGGGTTTTTTGGGTTTGGGGTGGTGGGGTTTTTGGGGGGGGGGTTGTGGGGGGTTTTGTTTTTTTTGGGTGTGGGTTTGGGGGGGGGGGGGGTGGGGGGGGGGTTTGGGTTGGGTTTGTGTTTGTTTGGGTTTGGTTGGGTGGGTTTTTTTTGGGGGTGGGGGGGGTTGGGGGGGTTGGGTTGGGTTTGGGGGGGGGGGGTTGGGGGGGGGGTGGGGTGTTTTAATGATGATGGGTTTTTTTTTTTGGGGGTAATTTTTGGTTTGGTTTTTGGGTTTGGGGGGGGGTTGTTTTTTGGTTTGGGGGGGGGGGGGGGGGGGGGGGGGTTTTTTTGGGGTGGGGTTTTTTTTTGGGTTGGGGTTGTTTTTTTTTTGGTTTTTTTGGGGGGTTTTGTTGTGTTTGGTTTTTGGGTGTTTGGGGTGTAATTTGGGGGGGTGGGGTGTTGTTTTGGGGGGTTTTTTTGGGGGGGGTTGGGGGTTTGGTTTGGGGGGGGGGGGGGGGGGTTTTTTTGTGGGGGGGGGGTTTTTTTTTTTTTTTGGGGGTTTTTTTGGGGGGGTTGGTTGTTTGGGTTGGTTTTTTTTTGTGGGGGGGGGGGGGGGGGTTTTTTTGTTTTGTGTGGGTTTTGGTTGTTTTTTTTTTGGGGGGGGGGTTTTTTTTTTGGGGGGGGGGTTTTTTTGGTTTGTTTGGGGGGGGGGGGTGTGGGGGGTATGGGGGGGGTTTTTGGGGGGGGGGGGGGGGGGGGGGGGGGGGGGGTTGTTTGGGTTGTGTTGGGGGGTTGTTTTGGGTTATTTGTTGGTTTTTTTTTTGTTTGGGGGGGGGGTTTGGGGGGGTTGTTGGTTTGTTTTTGGGGGGTTTGTGTTTTTTTGGGGGGGGGTTTTGGGGGGGTTGGGGGGGTTTTGGGGGGGTTTTTTGTTTTTTTTGGGTGTTTGTTTGGTTTTTTTATTTTTTGTGTTGGGGTTTGGGGGGGTGGTTTTGTGTGGGTGGGTTTTTTTTTTTGGTTTTTGGGGGGGTTTTTTTGTGAATTGGGTTTTGGGTGGGGGGTTTTTTTTTGTTTAGGGGGGGGGGGTTTGTTTGGGGGGGGATTGGGGTTTTGGTTTTTTGGGGTGTTGGGGGGTTTTTTTGTGGGTTTTGGTTTGGGGGTTTTTTTTTTTGGGGGGGGGGGGGATGGGGGTTTTTTGGTTTTGGGGTGGGGGGTTGTGTGTGTTTTGGGGTGGGGGGGTGTTTGTGGGTTTTTTTTGGGGGGGGTTTGGGGGTTTTTTGGGGGTTTTGAATTTGGGGTATTTTGGGTGGTTTTGGGTGGGGGGGGGTTGGGGGGGGGGGGGGGGGGATGGGGGGGGGGTGGGGTGTGGTGGTTTTGTGGGGGGGTTTTGGGGGGGTTTTTGGGGGGGGGGTTTTTTATTTGGGGTTTGGTTGGTTTGTGGGGGGGTTTGTTTTTGGGGGGGGGGTTGGGTTTTTTGGGGTTTGGGGGGGGGGTTTTTATGGTTGGTTTTTTTTTTTGGGGTTGGGGGGGTTGATGGGGGTGTTTGGGGGGGGTTTTTTTTTTTTGGGTTTTTTGTTGGTTTGGTTGTTTGGTTTTGTTTGGTTTTGGTTTTGTTTTTGTTGGGTTTTGGGGGGGTTTTGTTTTTGGTTTTTTTGTGGGGGGTTTGGGTTTTGGGGGGTTTTTTGGTTTTTATGGTTTTTTTTGGGGTTTTTGGGAGGGGGGGGGGGGTTTTAGGGTTTTTTTGTTTGTTATTGGGTTTTTTTTTTTTTGGTGGGTTTTGTGTGTGGTGGTTTTGGTTTTTTGGATTTTTATGTGTTGTGGGGTTTTTTTTTTTGATTGATTTTTTTTTGGTTTGGTTTGATTTGTTTTTTGTGGGTTTTTTTTTTTTTGTTTTGGTTTTTTTGGTTTTTTTTTATGTTTTTTAATGGGGGGTTTTTTTTTGGTGTGTTGGGTTGTTTTATTTGGTTTTGTTTTTTGGGTTTTTTTGTTGGTGTTGAAAATGTTTTGGGGGTTGGGGTTTTTTTTGGGGTATGGGGTGATTTTGTTTTTTGTTTTTGTTTTTTTAAAGGTTTTGTTGGGGGTTTTTTTTTTTTTTTTTTTGGATGGTTTGTTGGTGGGTTTGTGGGTTGTTTTGTTGGGTTTTTTTTTTTGGGGTTTTTTTTTTTTTTTTTTTTGGGGGTGGGGGTTTTGGGTTTTTTGGGGTTGGGTTATTGGGGTTTTTTTGTTTTTTGGTGGGGTTTTTGGTGATTTTTTTTGGGTGGTTTGGGGTTTGTGGGGGGATTTTTTTTTGGGGGTTGGGTTTTTTTTTTTTTTTTTGGGGGTTGGTTTGGAAAAATTTTTATTTTTTATGGGGGTGGTGTGTTAGGATATGGGGTTGTATTGAAGGGGTAAATGGTTTTTGTAATTTGTTGTTTATGGGGTTTTTTTTTTGGGGGTGGTATTTTTTGAGGAGTTGGTGGGGTTGTTTGTGGGTTAATAATGATGGTTGGTTTTTTTTTGTGGTTTTTTGTGAAGGTGATTTTTTGGGTAGGTTGGGTTTTTTGGTGGGGGTTTTTGGGTGTGTGTTGGTGGGGGTTTTGTGGGATTGGGTTTTTTTGGTGTTTTATTTTTAGTAATTTTTTAATTTTGGGAAGAGTTTGTATTTTTTTTTTTGTAAAAATTGGTTTTTTATTGGGTGGGGGTGTTTTGGATGGTGTTGATTGGGTTTTTTTTTTTGGGTGGTTTTATTGTGTTTTTAGTGGGGTTTTGGGGATTTGTTTTTGGGGGTTTTTTTTGGTTATATTTAATTTTTTTGGGGTTTTGTTTTTATTAGGGTGGGTGGTTTTTTTGTGTTTGGTTTTTTATTTTTTTGGGGGGGGGTTTGGGGGTTTTTGTTTGGGGTTTGGTGGGTTAATGGTTGGGTTATTTTTTTTTTTTTTGTATTTTTTATGTTTTTTGGTTTTTGATGGATTGGATTAGGAATTTGGGTTTTGGTATGTGGTTTGATAGATGTTTGTTTTTTAATGGGGGGTTTTTTTGGATTTTTTTTTTTTTGGGTTGGTTTTTGGGTGGTAATTGGTTTTTTTGGTTTTTTGGAATTGATGTTTTTTTTTTTGGTTTTGGGAATGGGGGTTTGTTGGGTTTAGGGGGGGGGGTTGTTAGATTTTAGGGGGGTTTTAGTGGGTTGAGTTTTATGGTATTGGTTTTGGTGTTTGAGGGGGGGGATTGTTTTGGTTTTTTTGGTTTTTGGGGAAGTTTGGGGGGAAGGTTTTGTTTGGGTTTTTTTTATTTTGGGTGTATGTTTTTTTGGTGGGGGGGTGGGGGGGTTTTGTTTGGGGTTTGTTGGAATTTGGGGGGATTTAATTATGTTTTTTATAGTTTGGTTTTGATTTTTTTTGGTTTGTGGGGGGGGGTTTTTTGGGTTGTGGGAAGTTTTGGTTTTGGGTTTGTGAGTTTTTTTGTTGATTTTTGTGATTATGGGGGTATTTTTTTGGATTTTTTTGTATTTTTTTTGGGTTTTGATGTTTTGTGAATGGGGGGTTTGGGGTGGGTTGGTTAAGAGGTGTTGGTGTAGGGGGGGTTTTTTTTTTGGATGTTTGTTTTTTTGGATGGTTGTGGTTTTTTTTTGTATATGTGTTGTTTTTTTTTTGGGTGTTTTGTTTTTTTTTTTTGGGTTGGAATGATGGGGTTTTGTGAGTTTTTTAATTTTGGATGTTGGTTTTTTTAGGGGTTGTTGGTTTGTTGTTGGGTTTTTTTTTTATTTGTATGGGGGTGTTTTTTTGGATAGGTGGATTTTGTGGGTTTGATGGAAGTTTTGTAAATTGGGGGGATTGTTTAGGGGTTGGATGTTGGAGGTTGGGGTTTGTTGGGGTGATTTGTTGTTTGGTATTTTTTTTGGGGGTTTTAGTGGGGGGGGTATTGGGTGGGTGGTGTTTTTTTTTTTATTGTTTTTGTTTAAGGTAATTTTTTGATTAGGGTGGTGGGTAGGAGTTTTTTTTGGGGGCCTTTATGGGGGGTTAATTTTGGGTACAATTGGTTGGGGGGTTTTGAGGATTGTATTTAGGGGATTTTTGGTTTGGTGGGTAAGTTTTTGTTTGTGATGTTGGTTGGGGTTTTAATGGGGTGGTTTTTAAGGGGTAGGGTTTTTTGGGGGTGGGTTTGGTTTTGTGGGTGGTGGGTTTGGTTTTTGGGAATTTTGGGATGAGTGGTGGGTTGGTAGGGTTTATACATTTTGAGGAAGGGTGGGATTGTTAGATTGGGATAGGTTATTGTGTTGATAGGTAGAAGAATGCAATAACAAATGTTTAATAAATTAAAGAAGAGGATGATTTAAGATGGATATAATGAGCGAGGGTTTTTAAAATAATATATTGTAAGTATGGAAAAAGATGTTGGGGGTGATTGGTGGGTGAATTTTTCATTGACCAAGCGAGGTAAAAGAGTGTGGTATTAACATAGATATTGGGACACTATGATAGTCCTCAGGTTGATGTGAACGACAGTAAAATTTTTATCATTTTAGTGATGACTGCCGTGAATAATATGTGGTGTGAAAGAGGGGGGAAGAACCAGTAGGGGTGGGGATGTTCTACTATAGTGGAGATGAGTATTATTCATCATTTGTATATCCTGATTACACCCACTGAGTTTGGTGCACAGGGTGTTCAAACATTTAGACTTAACGGATCAAAAGATTAGTTTTGAAATGCTGCTCAAGGTTGGGATAGATGGAGGGTAGAGTGTGTAGTTTTGGTCCCATGGTGGTGTTCAATAAACTTTTACTATAGAGGAAACTGAGAACCAGTGGTCTTATAGGTTATGGTGGGGGTGGCGATTCGGGTTCGAAAGTGTGTGTGTGTGGTGAGAGTGAAGATTAGCCTGTGTTGTTGGGGGTGTTCGATTTTTGTCTGACTCATGCAAGAAAGGATTAAGTTCGGGATATAATTTACGCCTAGGGGTTAACTGGGATAAAACCCGTCAAAGACTTGAACGACTGTATTTACAAGACTAAAGAAGCTCTCACAAGTTCCTTTGGGTCAGGTGTAGAGAACTCTAAATTATCTTACATTGTTGTCACTATGTATTTAGTAATTCGTGCTCAAAAGGTCTATTTAAACTACAAATTGCGTCTAGGGTAGCCTTACGAGTCTTAGTTTGGTCAAATCAAGTGTTCAGACCTCACCCGTCATAATGATTTTTATCTCCGTTTCTCTCACCGTCTGTAAAGTAAGGGTACCGTTTCGTCTTGCATGTACTACTAGTTTATGTTTAAAATGGGTAGGATCCAATGAAACTGCTAAATAGGCGAGCTATTCATGTATCCTTAGTATCTTTACAGCATTATGTTATCCCTACATGTTATCTTTATAATTGGAGATATTTTAACGTTGTATCACTGTATTTTTTCACCACACATCTCCCCACCTGAGAACAACTGAGTGTCTTAATGCAAAGTTTCAAAACCAGTGATACACATAGATAAAATTACTCTCACACGCCTGCCAACTACTCTAATTTTGATCACAGGGGGTGCCTACTGAGGAAATCTGCACCTACATTCTGTGACCCCGAAGTATATTCCGATAACAAACTGATAAGGTTGCAATAATAAAGACCATCTTAACAATGTTGCGTTCTCATGCTTGGCCTGAGATAAGAACACTAGGGGCTGATGATCCGTCTGGACCACAAAAGTCCTACCATACAGATAGATTTGGAACTTTTTTATCGCCCATATTAACGCTAAACATTCTTTTTCGCTTGTGGAATATCCTTGCTCCGCTTTATTCAATTTGCGGCTTGCATAAGCGACTGGGTTCAGTTCACCATCGGGTGAAGATGACCTTTGCAACAGAGCCGCCCCGAGGCCTACATTACTTGCATCTGTTCTCACCACAAAGTCCTGTGTCAAATCAGGCAATTTAAGAATAGGCTTGCTAGTGAGTTTTTCCTTTAACTCTTGGAAAGCCAATTCTCATTGCGCAGTCCAAACTATTTTATCTGGATGTCCCTTGCGAGTCAGATCAGTCAAAGGAGCACATATAGAGTTAAAATTTTTGATATATTTTTGGTAAAATCCACATAAACGACACGAATGATCGCACGTCCTTTTTTGTTTGTGGTCTAGGTGCTCTCTGTAATTTTTCCAAGTTCTTGCGGTCAGGGGTCATGTTACCCTGATATACAGTGTGTCCCAAGAATTCCAACTCTTTGCATCCAATACAACATTTTGTTGGTCTAGCAGTTAAGTTCGCCTCCCTAAGCCTATCAAATAACATTTTCAGAGGGTTAATGTGTTCTTCAAATGTCTCTGTGGCGACAAGAATATCATCCATGAAATTCGTTATACATGTATTATTCAGGGGATCCAACAATTTGCGCATCATCCTTGAAAATACACTCGGAGCATTTTTCAGTCGGAATGGTAGCATGTTGAATTCATAATGTCCTTCCGAGGTGCTAAAAGCTAAATACTGCCTAACTTCAGGCTTCACTGGAATCTGGTAATAGCCTTTGCTAAGGTCCACCTTCGAAAAGTATTTTGCCTTGTTTAATCTGGCAAATAACTGTTTGGTATCTGGTAATGGATCCACTTGTCCTTCTGTGACAGCATTCAGTTTCCTGTAATCTATGCACAGTCTATGTTCCCCAGACGGTTTCCTCAACAAAACTACACTGGAGCTAAAAGAAGATTCACTGTGTGAAATAATCCCCTCTTTCAACAAATAATCTATTTCTTCTTTCAATGCCTTCTCCTTCGCGAACGGCACAGAATAGGCTCTCATACAGATTGGGTTTGAGTCTAAAAGCTTCATGTCATACTATAGCAAATTTGTATGTCCTGGTTTATCTGTTAATACATCTGTATGTTCCTCCAGAACCTGTTAAACTCTCTCCCTCTGGTTGTTAGTCAGGTGCTTACTGACTTTTACCTGTGCGGCTGTCTCACAGGGATGTAATTTGTATTCATGTGAGGTGAGTGGTTCCTTTTGCATTTGCGTTGCGATAGCCAAGGTCAGTAAGGGGATGCTTTCCTGGAGTGGTCTGTCCAGATACTTCTTTAAAAGGTTTACATGATATACCTTCTCCTTCCCTTTTTTGTCAATTTTATAGTTTGTTCTAGACACCTCTAGAACCGTATATGGACCTTGCCATCCAATTTGCAACTTATTCTGGCTGCCGGGTAGTAGAAGAAGCACCTTCTCTCCCACAGCTAATTCTCTGTCCTTTGCCTTTCGATTAAAATATGCTGCATGTTTCTTCCTGGCTTGTCTCAAATTATCATTTGCCAGTTTCCATCCAGCTTTCAGACGAGTGGTCAGCTCGTTCACATATTGATATGATGAGGTAACAGTCTCTTCTGCCTTCTCATCTGTCCAGGTCCTTAATAATTTACATATGGACTTTTAAATTTTTATACTTATTTTCCCTGGTACCCGTCGGGTCCTTTCAATTGGAAGCATTATAGTGAGGACTTTTCTTCCTAGAATCATCACTCACAAATCGACCACTACCAATTTTTTTCTTGGGTTTGTCCTCCAACTTTAGATTGATTGTGAGAGATCTTCGCTCTCTTTTAGTTTCCTCCAGTTTATATAAGTTTGACCGAGGGATTGTCAGCTTATTCTGGGATAATTTTACTCTTTGTACTCTTCGCATAGTGGCCATGTTAATACATTCAAGTGAAGACTTTGTCCACCTTATTATAATTAATTTTCCTTCCAGGCCTAAGTTTGCCCCGTGGCGTTTCTAGGTCCTGCACATTTTTTCCCTTTGTGGGTGTTCCCTCATGAAATACGCCACATGCTTCAACAAAGTTCTCAATATCGACATTTACGTCGGGCCAATAGTATTTTCGAGCAATCTTTTGGCAGATGGTACCTATTTTCTCATGGTCACCATCTTTTCCAACATGTAAGCTCCTTATTAAATTTGCCCTATATACCTTGGGAAGAACCAACTGTCCGTGACCAGTGGATCTAGTTCCGGCCTTCCTGTATAATAATTTGTGCTTCATAACGTACTCTCCCTTGCTTGGAGATGTGTGGCATTTGGGCAATTTTTTAAAACATGGCTTGAGTGTCCTATCCTCAGCCTGCGCCTTCCTCATCTCCTCTGGATGAGCATTTATAGGTTTACCTTCTTCCTCCTTTTTCTGTGACCTGGTCTGCACTGTCGCCATGATCACAGGTCTCTCGGGATTCCCCAAGAAGACGTACCTACACCCCAATATCAGAGGGTAGATTGGTTCATCTATCACTGCTGCTCTGATTTCTCCTTCCACATAGCGAGTTTTCACCGTTATCCTTGCGATGGGAAGTGTCATGAGTGGTATGTCCTTAGTCGCCCCTTGTATTTCCACTGTTTCTGTGGTATACTGACTCTGGTCCACTAGGCTAGACTTCACAACTGAATCATAATCCAAACCTGTATCATAAAGTCACCTTATGGTGACCCCATTACAGATAACATCCTCACAAACTGGGGGGTGATAAGGTTCCTGCTGTCCAATAGGATTAACCTTTAATCTTTGCTTCCCCGATTTCATAGCAGCAATGTTTGAAGGTTTCCTTCTACAAAATTCGGTGTTATGGTTGTCTTTCTTACACCATTTGCACCATCTCTTTGCTGGGTTAAATGGTTTCCTTTCATTATTTTTTTGGTCATTGAATTGTGAGTTTCTATCACGATAATCATTTCGTGGACTATCAAAGTTTGTCCTGCCTTTATTACCTTGTTCCCTGGTATCAAATTTACTAAATTGCTGTGGAGCTTTAAAATTATCTATGTGCTTCTTTTTAGTGCCACTTACCTCTGCCTGGGCTGCCTTTTACATCTCAGCGACATTTAAAACCTCCCCCAACCTCTCTGCACCTTGTTCCATGAGAAATTTTCTCAGGTCTGGAGCCATGGACTCTCTTAATTGCTCAATCATGATCATCTCTTTGAGATCTTGGGTCTTCCCCAGAGCAGTCCATTTCTCCAAATAGGTCTCCAGTCTGGCAGAGAATTGGTGGTATGTCTCCCCAGAAAAAAGTTGGCATTTCTAAACTTCTTACGATAAAATTCACCATTCTTTTCATATCTCAATAACAAAGCCTGTTTTAGCATGTCATAATTGTCTTGGTCGTCTCTATGCATCTTAGCAAAAACTTCATAAGAAGTATCTCTCAGTCCCTGGGATAACTTAAGACTCCACCTCTCTCTCTCTAACCCATATGTAGTAACTAATAATTCGAATCTACTGAGGTACCCCTCAATGTCATCGTCTTTCTCACTAAAATGGTCTAAATGAAACCCCATAGCTGAGATTGAGGCTCCCTGACTAGCAGTGGCATCGAAGGGAAAGGGGCTGGCACCATTTTCAGGAGCATGGCCTTGAAAGTCCAAATCCCTTAGTCGTAACTCGTGCTCCCTTTGCAATCTTTTCTCCTCCTTTGCTGCTTCCCTTTCGGCAGTCAATCTCTTTTCTTCTGCCTCCCTTTGTTGTCGTTTTTCTTCTGCCTCCAATGCCTTAGCCTCTTTGTCAGCCCCAATCTGCAGCCTCTTAAGTTCTTTATCAGCCTCAATTTGTAACCTCTTCTCTTCAGCTAACCTCCTATCTTCCCTTTCAATATACTTGTCACATTCTGAAGTCACATATTGTATTAAAACCTGACCCTCCATATTCATCTCCCTCGCCGTCAGCACAGTAGCCGATCTAAATTTTGCTAGGTCAGCCATCATACAAAATAACAATGACCCAGGTAAATCCAATTATTTAATGACTAAGGTAATTTTAATTATATAAATTAGCCAAGGTAATTCTAATTAATTAATGACCAAGGTAATTCTAATTAATTAGTCAACTAATTACCACTGGCTGTGAAGATTTACCAACTTTTATTTTCCCCTTTTTATTTTAAGAGACACTTTTTAAATTTATAAATATCTGTCCCCACTGGTTTAATTCTCCCACCAGGAGATTCCAATTATCTTTGATAAACTAAATATCCCTGGACAAGACCCCAATATTGTAGTGGTTTTGTTGGTATTGTATGTTTTTTATGTTACCTAGGGTACTGTATGAGGTCAGTTGTGAAGGCTCCTGAGATAAAAGTTTATGTGAATTACAGAAGGCCCTTCCTACTACCACTACGACCTCAAACAGACCTATTCTACTATCATGAATGTGGCTACGTAAAAGTCTAGGGTACTGAAATGTAATGTGTTGTAATAGAATATACAAACACTCACAGGTAATTAATAAGTCTAAGAATATTAATATAATCTATAACACACTGAACTAACTCAGACTGTTTTAGTTTTAAATTTTAAAAATTTTTTCTTAAATTTATTTGTTCTGAACAAATGTTTTATTTTGGTCAGAACATATGAAAAGTTATGGAGTTATAGATGGAATGCATAAATATATGGCATAATAAAATGGAATTTGTATACATAAGTATTTTATAAGACTGGTTAATATTAATAATATTTAACTGTCTCTGGGAGAACTATTACTGGATGTGCTGTTGGGGTGGTGTCATCACACCCACTCTGTGTTTACTACAAGCTTTGTCCATTAATTTATAGATTGTAGAAATATTATATTTCACAAGGATTCAGTCTATGTTTGATATAGGGGAAATATTTGTGGTGGTTTTGTAAAATGGTGAATCTTCAGCAGGCCACGTAGTCACTCATTTTGTCTGTGAAGATCCGATACTGGATTTCCGTGGCCCACTCTTCTCTGTAGCTGGAATACAGTGGTAGTCTGCACCGACAATAACGTTAGGCGGCACACACATCTGCTTGTGTATATTCTTGATAAGGTATGTAGCACTACCTCTAGTGCCACAACAGAAACTCACAATTCTGAAACAAAAGTTGTGCGGTGTGTCAGTAATCTACCTTCTGCACCACTCTTACACACAGCACAACACAACGACACTACACAGAATGGGTCAGATCTCTCTGACCACACAGCACATCTTACCCAGTTGTTTTCATATAGTATCAGTTCCCCAAGACTGCATTGCATCTGAGATATGTTTAGTAGTTTCCTCTTTCCTTCAATAAGATAGGTAATATGTTCCCACTGATCTCAATAATAGATCCGCCTTCCATAGTCTTCGTTAGGCGTCCATATATTTTTTGTTTGTCTCTAGACCCTGAACTTGGGCTGGGGACCTAGAGCGTACACTTACTTGTCGTAATCTTTTATATGATATGGCAGTATCAATCACTCAAAATATTTAAAATATACAAGATAAATGCTTTCATTCTTACCAGAATTCAGAATTAAGAACACAGTTAAAGCTAGCAAAACTCAGCTGAGCTGCTGGCTATATTAGGGCGTCTCACTAAATTGTATAGAATATCTTCTGGGAAAAACACCACTGGAAATTACTACAGTGTCTCTGGACAGACTTATGTCAAATGGCACAAAATGCGCGTCTCCACCCTCTAATATGAATACATTTGTCCAATCACAGACTTCCCCTCTAACTTTTTCAAATCTACAACCCAAAAGTCAAATTTCAGTCAGATCTCAGTCAAGTGTGTATTATTGTCTGTTGGTCCGTCTGTCTCTACTTGTTTTTTCATAAAAAACACGCTTGGTTCTTGGACCAACTTCATGCAATACCCTACACAAATCTGTCTCCTAAGTTATTTTTAGCCACAATTCTCCACCTTCCCCCTCTCGTTCATTACAGTTTAATTTTGCATTTTTAGTCCTCAAGGACACCCAAATTGTGACTTTTAGTGAAATATGCACTTATAACTGTTTGCCAGTCTGATGGGAACAATACGGTCTTTCGTCAATATCTTCCGTGTTATCTGTCCGTCTGTATATTTAAAAGTATATTATTTCTCTGCTCAAGATGGGCTATCAAACTAGCTAGGTTTTATTTTCATAACTTTATTATTAAGAAAAAACATATTTTTCTCAAAGTTAGTTTTTGAAATTTGTGTTTGAAACCTTCGTTCACGCGTTTGCGCCAGATTCAAACATAAGCCTAATTACCGTAAAACGTCAAAGATACGACTGTTTCTGATAAGAGCTAAAGTCATTTACGTCTCAAATTTCTTACATTGTGTCACTAGTGGCGTAATTTTTTTCTTTTAAACTACAAATTGCGTCTTTTAGCCTTTCTAGTTTCAAACACGTGTTCAGACCGTCATAATGATTTTTATCTCCGTTTCCCTCCCGTCTACAAGGGTACCGTTTCGTCTGCATGTCTACTAGTTAGTTTCAATGGCGGTATGAACTGCTGGCATAGGCGAGCATGTATCCTAGTATCTTACGCATTATGTTATCCCTACATGTTATCTTTATAATTGGAGATATTTTAACGTTGTATCACTGTATTTTTCACCACACATGCATAAGGCAGTGATGGTAATATACATCTTGCAGGTGTGGTAATCATATTCCTCAAACCAAGGACATACTCTGAAATCTAGTCCCAACGGACACTCGCCATGCATACTGGTCAAAAGACACAAGCGGAATGTAATGCAGAGACGCGTTCGTGTTCCAGATTAACAAGCTCACGTCTGCCATGTTCAATCCTCCCAGTGCAGATAAGTGTAATAAGCCCTGGCACGAGGAATAAATTTATCAACTAAAAAGACTGGGCGTGATGTTAACACTCCAACCAGCCAGCTCATAACACTTTAGAATTAGTTAGAAATGGAACAATACCATACATACATTGTATATATATATATATATATATATATATATATATATATATATATATATATATATATATATATATATATATATATATACATATATATATATATATATATATATATATATATATATATATTGTTGGTGTATATACGTGTATATACGTTTCCATGCTGATACTTTGTTTTCCCGACTAGAGTTACTTGCCCTTATGGGAATTCTTCTTACTACCTCCTGCTTCTAAGATGCGGATTAAATGTAGTCGTTATGTATCCAGTGTGTGTTCGGTCTTCGTGATTAAACTTCATAACATGAGAATGTATGACAGCCAGCCACGTCTCATTATATCTTACAATATTTCCTACACACAACAGTAAATATCAACATATATATATATATATATATATATATATATATATATATATATATATATATATATATATATATATAGATATATATATATATAGATATATATATATATATATATATATATATATATATATATATATATATATATCGTAAAATCTCGCGTATAATACGCACAATTTTTACTCATTTTTGCACGCTAAAACGTGGGTGCGTATTATACGCGAGTACTAAAAAATACGTAATTTTAGATTTCGAAAGTAACCTACATTGGATAGTCTGTCAAGTTTTTGTCACAATTTGACACTGAAAATGGCGCAAAATTGAATGTGCCATGTGTTTTCTTATGTGTCAGACATTGCATTGTTGCAAAACGCATTTCGCACTCTAGGTCTTCAATCTGTTTTGATATTAAGCTTGGTTGTGAAGTTGGTCATTTGATTATTTTGAGCCCTAAAAATGAATTCGAGAAAATGTTATACTGCAGCAGGAAAGCTTTTAGTGGTAAATATGCAGAATCTAACGGCAATCGGGCAGCAAGTCAACATTTTTCCATTAACGAGTGCAACGTTCGATTATGGCGAAAAAACAAAGAGGCGCTGCAAGTGTTGCCTAGTAAGAAAAAGGCGAATCGTGGGTCACCACCAGATGTTCCAGACCTAGAAAAAAACATTATTGGAGTGAGTAGTGGATAGAAGGCAACAAGGCATCGGTGTTTCATGCATTGAAATCCGACTTAAAGCTCTGGAACTTAAAAAATCTCGTACAGGCACAACAACATTTAAAGCGTCATATGGATGGGCAGTTCGTTTTATGAAGCGACATGGTCTTTCAGTTCGTCGAAGAACTACTATCGCGCAGCATCTTCCATCTTCTTTCAGTTTTTTAACAAATGTTTCATAAAATAAAATCTTGAAAAATTATGGTGCGTATTATACACGAATTTCCATTTTACCAGAAAATTTTGGGCTAAATCAAGCATGCGTATTATACACGAGTGCGTATTATACGCGAGATTTTACTCTATATATAAATGATTAAGGACAAATTGTCCTCTTTTAGTTATGTACTTATGTCTATTATTTATGTATATATCCATTGATCTCATTTGAGTTGACAGTCCTAACCAAAAGAATTTTAGATACAGTACTAATAAAGTTATAGAAAAAATTGTATATTACTCAACTTTAAAAAACGGTGTTAGTTGAGTCTATAATAGAGATTAATATTGGTGTTTGTGTGTGTGTTTGTGTAAGTAATTACCATCACACCACACTTTCATTCCCCTAGACATTAGACGTAGCTATCAGACATACTAGTCAAGAATAGGTCTGATTGATTTCGTACGGTGGTAGCAGAAATGTGCTCTTAAAACTCACCAATACTTGTTATCTTCAGGGGCCTTCACAGCTGACCTCATTCAGTACAATAGAAACAAATAACAACAACATTTCATAACATCAAAACCCACCACAGCGGGGCAGGCAAGGACATCAACATCAGAATGAATAAGGCAAGAACAGCCTTCTTTAGCCTAAACAACATCTGGAAGTCCTCCCTGTACAGCACATGCACAAAATTAAGATTATTTCAGAGCTGTGTGCTTTCTGTGCTTCTCTATGGTGCGGAATGCTGGAGAATTACAGAGAAGGAAATGTCGAAATTGCCCTCTTTTCCCACAACATGCCTAAGAAAAATTCACCGAATCTTTAGGCCGAATACCATCACCAACCAAGATCTGCTTACTCGGAGCAAGCAAGAGGACATGCACAACATCATAGCTGGCAGACGCTGGAGCTGGGTTGGCCATGTCCTCAGAAGAGACCCCGATGCCATCACAAGAACAGCTATGCTTTGGACCCCTGAAGGAAAACGAGAGGCCGACCAAAAACAACCTGGCGGAGGACAGTGGAGGCTAAGGATCAAAGAAGAATATATATATATATATATATATATATATATATATATATATATATATATATATATATATATATATATATATATATATATATATATATATATATATGTGTGTGTGTGTCAAGATTGACATGAAGGCACTGGACATAAATCCAACAACCTAGGAGGATAAAACTGCAGATTTCACCTTGTGGCGATGCTCGGTACGGTGCCACTTCAGATTTAGTGAAACAAGCTCTCACAACAATCAGAAAAGAAATAAACACACTGAGTTGAATATCTCGTTGTATAATTATAATCCTCGTATATACTAACTGCCTTTGAGGTAACTTACTATCGTCACAAATTTTCTGAACAAACTTGCAATCTTTCCATTATATAGTTTCGAGAAATTACGGCCTGAAAACTAAATAGCGCGCCTATTAAAATTATGAGAGTTTTGTTCCCATTCTTAGAATGCCTGATTTTTTAAAAGAAACATGTCTGCTTTTTTTTTTTGTTGGGGGGGGGGGGGGGGGGGGGGATTGGGGGGGGTTGAAAAAATCTATTCTGGCAGGGGGCCCATTTTTTCTAGATAGCCCTGCAGACAAATTTATTTGTAGCAAAAGATAGTCTTATTCTGACCGACGCCCAACTGTCCATGAAGGCCCCTGCAGACATATTTATTGGTAAGTCAGTCTTGTATTGACAGGGACCTAGTTGCCTGTAGATGACACAGCAGCCATATTTATCGGTAAGTCAGTCTTGTATTGACAAGGACCTAGTTGCCTGTAGATGACACAGCAGCCATATTTATCGGTAAGTCAGTCTTCTATTGACTGGGACATAGTTGCCTGTAGATGACACCGCAGCCATATTTATCGGTACATCAGTCTTGTATTGACAGGGACCTGGTTGGCTGTAGATGACACAGCAGCCATATTTATCGGTTATTCAGTCTTGTATTGACAAGGACCTAGTTGCCTGTAGATGACACAGCAGCCATATTTATAGGTAAGTCAGTCTTGTATTGACAGGGACCTAGTTGCCTGTAGATGACACAGCAAACATATTTATCAGTAAGTCAGTCTTGTATTGACAAGGACCTAGTTGCCTGTAGATGACACAGCAGCCATACTTATCGGTAAGTCAGTCTTCTATTGACTGGGACATAGTTGCCTGTAGATGATACTGCAGCCATATTTATCGGTACATCAGTCTTGTATTGACAGGGACCTGGTTGCCTGTAGATGACACAGCAGACATATTTATCGGTAAGTCAGTCTTGTATTGACAAGGACCTAGTTGCCTGTAGATGACACAGCAGCCATATTTATCGGTAAGTCAGTCTTGTATTGACAGGGACCTGGTTGCCTGTAGATGACACAGCAGCCATATTTATCAATAAAATATTTTTTGTTCTTGAAACGTGTTAATTTAAGGTGATGGTCACCTCTCTGTATTTGATACTATTTTTCGCATTCATCGCAAGATACCAGTCAAAGGGTAGCTGCATTGACTGGGTCGTATTCATTTTATTTATTTTCTCTATTTTCTCACTTAGCTTTCGATTGATTTTTTTTTCCCCTGGCGAAGGCTTTGTGGCCGCAACGTAGCAATTTTCTTTGTCTTTTGTCTTAGTAAAACGCATTAATAATAATAATAATAATAAATTCTTTAAGCGCCAAACACGGCGCATAAGGCAGAAACCAGTGCTCTCCAGGTTGTTCGTTGTGACGCCACTCCTCTTAGCTCTTGCACATTATTTAGGCCCAACGTTCTTCCTTCTCTTATTATTGTTCTTCTGAGTGTTAAACGCATTACCCTTTGTTTTTTTTTTTGGTTTTTAAAAAAAAAAACGAACCCAATATCTAAGGGAAATAATTCAAACATCTTTTATTACAACTGAATATATCATATTTACTTCCCTTGCACGTTCTCGTGAAACAACATCTGAACTATTACTCCCATAGTTAAGATTAAGCGTTAAGATATTTTCAGCATCACCACTATTCAGCTCCACAAAAAGCATAGGCGTTAAAGAAACTGTCAAGTCTTTCTGTCTTGTCCAATCAGTTATGTCAAGTCTTTCTACCTTGTCCAATCAGTTATGTCAAGTCTTTCTGCCTTGTCCAATCAGTTATGTCAAGTCTTTCAGCCTTGTCCAATTAGTTATGTCAAGTCTTTCAGCCTTGTCCAATCAGTTATGTCAAGTCTTCCTGTCTTGTCTAATCAGTTATGTCAAGTCTTCCTGTCTTGTCCAATCAGTTATGTCAAGTCTTCCTGTCTTGTCGAATCAATTATGTCAAGTCTTCCTGTCTTGTCCAATCAGTTCCAGGTCTTTCCATGTTTTCTTCATCCCTTTCATGTCTGTCTCCAGTTGTCTTCTCCATTTTTTCCTTGGTTTTCCACTACCCTTCTTACTCTGGGGATTCCAGAACAAATATTGCCCACCCATTCGTTGCACTGCAGCATGCTCCCCCAGAACGCTCAAGCTATGGGTAGACAGGGGAATCGAAGAAGACGAAAAAAATGCAAATGACGAAAAGGGAAATCACAAAAGAGTACAGAGCTTGTGCACTCACTCAAGAATCCCATGGATGGGAAAGGTAACTGAGAAAGAAGGGCAAAGTGAGAAACATATATCAAAAATCAATCTAAAAAATTACAAAAAAACGTAAAATTATAGGAGAGTAAAATGAAGGACAGTTAATTAAGGGTCGATATTTGAAGTACCCTGCGGAATTCTCGGACGGATCCCCAGCACACCCATCTGTCTCCCTGATCACACATTGAGTGCTGGGTGCCTCTAAATCCCAACATCTGGATGTCCCCAACTCTGATACACAAGATTTGAGGTACCTGAAATCATTCTATGTTTGTGGTATCCTATCCTATGTACACTGGTTGAGAATTCCCAAAGTCCCTCTTCACGTATGCGTAATAACAGGGACGGTAATAATTGTAATAATAATAGAAGTAATACTATATATAAGGAAATGAAATGACAGAAAATAGTCAAAACGCGCTGACAATCAACAAACAAAAATTAACACCCTAATTTTAAACAAAAGGAACCACACATTAAAAAATAAATAAATAAAATAAACAATGTAATAATTAAAAAAAACTGCTAACTACTCATAATGTAAGGAAACACAATGACTTAATACAAACAACGCGACACGTGAAAACAAACAATTCTAATATAAATTAACACCACCAACTGCAATCAATTTTAAATAACAATAGGTATTTATATCATAAAACAGGGACCCAAAGACGTAGCAATAGAGAATGCAGTCACCGACTCATAGCTTGACTGTTTGCGTCAGGGTCAGCGAACCAGAACTGACCAAGACCCTACTCCACCTCCACGTGGTGGTCCTGGAAACAGACTGCATCACTGCAGTTTGGCTGAGAGAGTAGGGATCGAAGAGGGAAGGCAAACCCGGTCCCAAAAAATACCGTGCTGAAGTCGGATGTGCCGGCCGAAAAGAGCAGATATCGCAGCACCGATGTAAACAGACACAACGCATCCAACGTCCTTTTTCAGGACGAACGAGGAAGAAGGAAGAAGAATATCATAAAACATAACAGAAAATAACATGATACTAAACATCCTAATTATAATCGACCAATCGATTGAACAAAGTAGAGCACAATAATGATTGAGCTGAGACAAATAATCATCTCATGCTAGACCGGTCTTCTCTCATTTCTTGGAAAATAAAACATTAACAATTTCCTGGTAATACTATCAACATGTTTCCTCAGTGTGTATCCCATCCATCTCTAGCGTCTTCTTCTCATTTATTCTCCCACTGACACTTGTCTAGTTCTTGTCATCAGTTCCAAATCAGTCATCTTTTCATACCACTTCAATTCTACACAAACTTCTTCTTTGATCTTTAGCCGCCTACTGTCAAAGCAGTCAGTGACCATCACGCCTAGTGGCGTCTTGTAGGGCAATAACAAATTGATTCCACTTTGCTCGGTCGGTGGCCATCCTTCGTACAGTGCCTCAAATCTGGTTCATTCTTTGCATCTCAGCCTCCACAGTCCTCCGCCAGGTTGTTTTTGGTCGGCCTCTCGTTTTCCTTCAGGGGTCCAAAGCATAGCTGTTCTTGTGATGGCATCGGGGTCTCTTCTTAGGACATGGTAAACCCACCTCCAGCGTCTGCCAGCTATGATGTTGTGCATGTCCTCTTGCTTGCTCCGAGTAAGCAGATCTTGGTTGGTGATGGTATTCGGCCAAAAGATTCGGTGAATTTTTCTTAGGCATGTTGTGGGAAAAGAGGACAATTTCGACATTTCCTTCTCTGTAATTCTCCAGCATTCCGCACCATAGAGAAGCACAGAAAGCACACAGCTCTGATATAATCTGTATTGAGAGGACTTCCAGATGTTGTTTAGGCTAAAAAAGGCTGTTCTTGCCTTATTCATTCTGATGTTTATGTCTTTGCCTGCCCCGCCATCTGGTGTTACTATGCATCCTAGGTATGTTAAGGTGTCTGTCTGTACCAGTTGCTGATTCCTTATGATATGGGCTCAGGGTTGCCCACATTGAGCCTCATGACCTGTGACTTCTTTAAATTGATGTTCAAGCCCACCTGCTGGCTAAACTTATTAAGCCTATCCGTTTTTTTCCTGGATGTGTTGATGTGAATGTGCTAATAGTGCAATCTACACAAACACCCATTTATTAAAGTCTGTTGCTTTTTGGCTGTTGTTTGTATTTTTCTTCATATTACAAAGCCGTAACAAAGGACTCACTTGTGTTGGACTTGATTAATGGCACAAGGAGACGATTAAAAAAAAAATAATTATAATAATGTATTCTCATAGCAGATTGTATAAGTTCGTAGAATACATTTTCACGATGTCCATTACGCTAGGGAAATAATTAAAACATGTTTCTTCAAAATTGAATATATTGTACTTACTTCCCTTACATTGCACTGCAAAGCAACACATTAAGCTTTAGAAGCTTTGTTGTATATTTAATATGAACACCTGGATGAAATAGCACAAGTGGTAAGAGGTAAAGTAAACTGGTTCGAAACCAGGTCGGGTCATGCTTCAGTTTATCCAGTTGTATAAATGGGTATATGACTCTATACTTGAGCTAAGTAAGGCACAGGCAGTGCCTTCCCTTCTTGGATAAGGGCGAAAAAGTTGAATGTCCCGTGTGCAAGTTGCGCACGTTAAAAATCCAACGGCTGTTGGAAATCGTAAAGACAAGGCCATAAGGCCGCTGCCCTGGCAAAACTTTAAATTTAAAAACCTCCCCACCACAAACATGTTTTTTAGAATGTGTGATTAAAAAATACACACATTGGGATTCTCGCCGGTGCTGAGATCCTCTTTGTGTGATTTAAATGAGGTGATAGGAGCACTGATGGAGTTGTCCGTGTGCAGTGAAGATAGTCATTAAAAACCATACAAAATGAGACCAAATCGGTACCTGGACTCTGCTCTTGAGTTAGAGAAAGTAAAATCAGCGAGGTAGGGTACTCGTCACTCCAAATCATAAAGCTGGATCTAGTATAGTGAAGTCTTTAACATTTCAATTTCTTTTTGTCATATCTGTTATCTTACTTGCTTAGTCGTTCCCCTTCTACCGTGACGTGTAGAGGTTTGGAAGAGAGAGCGCCGGACTATCCTATCGGCTGTCTTTCTCCTGGCCTGGTTCCATTCTAGTTCTTGGTCCTTCAAAGATTGTCTAATGTTGTCCTCCCAGCGGTCTCTGGGTCGTCCTGGGGGTCTGGATCCCTGGCTCTTTGTTTTCCATGCTTGTCGTGGTAGCCGATCTTCTCCCATTCTGCAGACATGGCCAAACCATCTTAGTTGGGACTGTTCTACTTGGGTCTGCAGGGGGTGGGATTTAAGGCCTTGACGTATCGTCTGGTTGCGGACCACGTTTCTTCTTGTTACTTCAACCACCTTCCTAAGATGCCTCATTTCTGAGGTTTGGATCTGGCTTTTGTGGGTTGTAGTCATTGCCCATGACTGGGACATAGGTGGAGCGGTATATAGCCATCTTCGTTTTTTTACCAACATCTCTCTTGCTGAGGAATTCTCGATGTATGGCCTGAAAAAGTCTCCCAGCTGCTGCTTTTCCAGTGGCCAACTCTTCTTTGATGCCTCCCTTTCGGTCTATAACATCTCCGATGTATTTAAAGTGGTCGACCTGCTCCAGGACCTGTTCTCCCAGCTTAATCTGATGTTTTCTTCTTCTCGTGACATCACCATAAATTTTGTTTAAGAGCTGCTTATGACCATCCCTCTCTTCTCCAGCTCTTCCTTCCAGGTTGGATTGGAGATGTGCCTCTGATATCTGTTATGGAACAAACTAAATTTCTTAAAAGTATATTATGCTCATCGAAAGTGATTGTCACTTACTGTGTTTGAAATAAGTTTGGGCTTTATTTTAGCTGTCCATTGGATTCTTAAGATTTGTCTGTAAAACCACATCTGTGTGGTCTCCAGTGTGGTTCTTTATTTTTTCACGTGAGTCTATTGTGTACTTCAAAATGACATAAATAGGTATGTTGCTGGCATTCGTTACAAATAAAGAAGTTGAAAACTAGACAATAGAAAAGTAATAGAAGTTAGAGGTTTACCAGGGAATCAAGCCCTTTAAATTTTTTTTTACTTGTGTTCACAAGCCTGGGATTTTCTCTTTTTGGTTGTTTCTACGTTCAGCACGACAGAACAGTAACGAATAAAGTGAAGATTTATCTGCCTTATATTTACAGTAACAGGGTGCTTCTCACTTTCTGTAACAATGTTTTAGCTTCGGCTATTTTGGTCTTTATCTCTCATTTGTATCTTGTTTTATTAGTGTCCAGTTATTTATTTCACGTGTAACGGTGTATTTGCTGTAATAGCTTCCGCAAGCGGAATGGCTGGACACAGTTAATATATGGTTTCACTGATAAATGGCGATCAGCATAAGTCGGGCTTACAGATGACCTACAGGTGTGGGACTCTAGAGATCATAACATACGCGAATGTGTATAGGTTCTTTAAGTGGGTTTATAGTACAGTCACTCACACCACAGCAACGTAGAAGTCAGGAAATGTTGTAACTCCTGGTAACGTTATACAGTTTATTAACATCACAGTCATGTACACATCATATTAATAGCACACTGTCTCAGGTTACAGAACACGGCAAATCACGAAGCATAAAGTACAAAAAAATATCCAAGGGAAAAGTGGATGCAGAACATAGAATTAAATATCCATTACATTGGTTGCATAAACCACAGGCCTCAGCACACTTGTTACAATAAATATCATTCAGGAACAAACTTTCCAACATCTTAAATTCATCAAAGGGAACAACATCATAATTCTTATAACATCAGCAACTCTCAGTGCTATTACATCCATGGGAACAATATCCATCACAGGAAATATGAATCATGATAATCATAATGGCCGGTATAATCCATGGCCTGAAAATATTTCTTCAATATAACAAATTCTCTCTTTCATCAAAGAAATATACTGGTACATACTAGCGAAAATGGATCACGTCCATTCCCCAAGCTCTGCCGGAAAAGTACTGTCACGAAAAATCAGCTGCTTAAAACAGCTCAGTACAAAATTCATTCAAGCGCAAACTCGCAGCTTGAGATGTGAGCAGAATTCATCCGCCTTTCCCCAAAAAATTAATTCATAGAACGTTCGACAGTTTCTTTATCCTATTTTTTTAAAAAAGCAAACTAACAGCTAGTCAAAAGAGCTGTGTTCAAAAAGTGTGTGTACAAAAATCCGACCCGTACATGCGAGTCTTTAACACTTAACTCCCCTTAATTAAAATATGACTTAACAATACGGGTATGTTGATGTTGTCGTTATTGCTGAAATATGGCTGCGGAGATTTCACTCTTTTGCAGGCAATGCCAAGTTGAGTTCTTTCGCCTTTTTTGCAGTGTAGATCTAGGGTTTTCCTGAGGCTTTTCTGACAAACCCAAACGTGCTGAGTTGGATTCACGAGTTCCGGTTTCGTTCCCGGGCATTTCATCCTAGCCCAGAATGTAGTTAAAGAATCCTCACATCTGGAATCATCACAAAGAAGCTAGCAGGAAGACAGAGCTAGGAGAAGCATGCTCTGCATTACCCGCCATCCGTGAAGGCTCTCCAAATACGCAGAGCAAAAATAATGTGCTCCTGTTCTGGCCTCTTCTAAGGAATCGTCACATCATTGACAGAACTGTCTCACAGATCCCATCACCTGCCATCTATCCATTGTAGTAATATTATTACTAATATTGTCACTATCTTTTCCTTTAATTTGTGTATTTAACTTTTTAATATCAATAGGGCTTCCCCTGGGACATCTATAATATCCTCTTCATCACCTGTAATGTCTATATTGTGATTTCTGAGGTACATTTTAAATTCATGTCTCTGTTGCTCGTATTTGTTACAGTGTATCAGGTATAGACTTTCTTTGTCTATTATTACTTTTACTATTATTATCTACAATAAAGGCCCCAGGGTATAATTGCAAAAATCCCGGACAGGACCTCAATATGTAGCGAGAGGTTTGGATGTTATGAATTTAAAGGTATCCTGGACAAATAGGTGTATCAGATGATACCAGGATAGTGCCAGATAAGAGACTGGTCTTAATTAATTCGGGTATTACCCTAATATGAAAATATCACTAAAATCAATTTTTGCTTTAATTAGCTTACTTTTATGAGATCGGCTTGGTACCTATTTAATAAGTGATATATAAGGTGTTATTAATAGCTATGTATTTATTTTTATTTAACGCTATTCTTTAAGAAATAAAATAACTCCTCCCCTCCAAAAACACAGAATAGGCCCCTCCTGCTTAATCTAAAAGGTATCTTTATAGACACTAGAAAAAGGAACGTTTTGATTGGCTATTATTTTTGGTCTACTTGTTCTAGATTTGAGCGTGGAAATTATGACCGTGTTGTTTATACAGATTCAAATCGTGACAACGACCCAGAGTCCGCTGGGAGAACAACATTAGACAGTCTCCGATGCACCGAAAAGTAGAATGGAACCAGGCCAGGAGGAAGACAACCGATAGGATAGTATGGCGCTCTCTCTTACAAACCTCTACACCTCATAGTAGAAGAGGAACGAGTAAGTAGGTAAAAGTAAGTAAGTTATATACTGTAGTTCTCTAGGTTTGTCTGTTGTCAACATCTGTTCTACATTTATAAGTCAATTACATGCCTTTAAATAACCTAATACTGGTATTCTCAATTGTTCATACTTCTTACAATCTAGTAGAAAGTCAAGTAAAGGTAGGCTCACAACAGAGACTTGCCGTAGGGGAGTAAAGTGTTAGAGACTTCACAATACTAGTTCCTGCATCGAGAGGTAGGGTGACCAGTTCCCTTCCTCACTGCCTTTTCCTTCCCTTACTCAAAGAGCAGAGCCAGATACCCATTTACAGCTGGGTAGACTGGAGTGTGTCTATACCGTAATTCGAAACCGGGCACCTTTACCACAAGAGACCAGCGCTCTAACATCTCTATCAACCGGAAGCTCTAGGAGAAAGTATACACTATGTTATTTTCTTGTAGACATTCTTCACATTTAAGTTCTTCTGTTCAAAAATAGCCCATTGTCAGTTTGTAGTCTAAGTAGATTCTTATTTCTGGGAATGTTTAGTTTCTTGTAGACATTCTACACATTAAAGTTCTTCTGTTCAAAAATAGCCCATTGTCAGTTTGTAGTCTAAGTAGATTCTTATTTCTGGGAATGTTTAGTTTCTTGTAGACATTCTACACATTAAAGTTCTTCTGTTCAAAAATAGCCTATTGTCAGTTTGTAGTCTAGGCAGATTCTTATTTCTGGGAATGTTTAGTTTCTTGTAGACATTCTACACATTCAAGTTCTTCTGTTCAAAAATAGCCCATTGTCAGTTTTGTAATATACGTAGCTTCTTATTTCTGGGAATGTTTAGTTTCTTGGTGACATTCTACACATTAAAGTTCTTCTGTTAAAAAAAAGCCCATTGTCAGTTTGTAGTCTAAGTAGATTCTTATTTCTCTGAATGTTTAGTTTCTTGTAGACATTCTACACATTAAAGTTCTTCTGTTCAAAAAAAGCCCATTGTCAGTTTGTAGTATACGTAGATTCTTATTTCTGGGAATGTTTAGTTTCTTGTAGACATTCTACACATTAAAGTTCTTCTGTTCACAATTAGCCCATTGTCAGTTTTTAGTCTAGGTAGATTCTTAATTCTGGGAATGTTTAGTTTCTTGTAGACATTCTACACATTCAAGTTCTTCTGTTCAAAAATAGCCTATTGTCAGTTTGTAGTCTAAGTAGATTCTTATTTCTGGGAATGTTTAGTTTCTTGTAGACATTCTACACATTAAAGTTCATCTGTTCAAAAACAGCCCATTGTCAGTTTGTAGTCTAAGTAGATTCTTATTTCTGGGAATGTTTAGTTTCTTGTAGACATTCTACACATTAAAGTTATTCTGTTCAAAAATAGCCTATCGTCAGTTTGTAGTCTAGGTAGATTCTTATTTCTGGGAATGTTTAGTTTCTTGTAGACATTCTACACATTAAAGTTCTTCTGTTCAAAAATAGCCCATTGTCAGTTTTTAGTCTAGGTAGATTCTTTTTTCTGGGAATGTTTAGTTTCTTGGTGACATTCTACACATTAAAGTTCTTCTGTTCAAAAATAACCCATTGTCAGTTTGTAGTCTAGATAGATTCTTATTTCTGTGAGTTTTTAGTTTCTTGTAGACATTCTACACATTAAAGTTCTTCTGTTCAAAAATAGCCCATTGTCAGTTTGTAGTCTAAGTAGCGTCTTATTTCTGGGAATGTGCAGTTTCTTGGTGACATTCTACAGATTAAGGTTCTTCTGTTCAAAAATAGCACATTGTCAGTGTGTAGTCTAAGCAGATTCTTATTTCTGGGAATTTTTAGTTCCTGTGGCAAAGGATATTATGAAAATAGATTTCATACATCTTCATTTTTCTACCACCTGTCTTTCACCGGCTTCCTTATGAGCCATGCACGGTTTGTTAACGCAAAAACATTCCTACACTCAGATATATGCTCTTTCTTAATTTAGCACGCCTTTTTAAATTTCTTTTCTCTATTTGTTTTAGGAATGTTTACCAACAGACCTATTTGCTAACGCAGAACCCCTGGTTGTTCGATGTTTGTTGCATTCTTATTTTTGCCATGCCTTATTTTTGCTTTCTCTACTGTCGTACAGGTAGACGGAACGTGTAGAGAGGGGACGCAGGGGTAGATTTGTAGAAAACAAGGGCGACTATTTCAAAAAGTTGTCCCTGTTTATTAGTGCACGTTCTCAGGGGGAGATAAGCTAAGGAAGTTGAAACGTATTTTCGGTAGACATTGATCAGGGGGACTTAATCTGAAAGAAAATGGAGATAACTTACAATTTACTTCCCCTTATCCATTTGTTCGTGTAACGTAATTCAGTTACAGAACGACGAAGATCTAAGACCGTCCGCTCGTTGCCAGAGTCCAGCAGGCGGCGAAAAGGTGGCAAATTCGCCTTTCATTTAGAATCTGAAACACAGAAATCCCCAAAGGTGTTAGGTGTAACACTGGTCAGCGACTTTTCTACCATTTTAATATATAAAGTCCAGCTTTCAAAATCCATTATTCAGCACCCACAGATTTATTTCAGAACATCTAGCTCCAATTCTAGAACCATTTGTATTAATGGAGTTTCTTAGTTTTCGTTGGAGATTGTTTTAATTTCTGTGTTGGCGGTAAATATTATACTAGAAGTTTGAGTGATTTAATTGTTAAGTCCGTCATTTTATTTCACTAATATTTTTCTGTGTAGAGTGATTTAACTGTTGAGTCCGTCAATTATATTCCACTATGATTTTATTGTTTGTTAATTGACTAGCAAAGTAAATATAATCTATAGCTAAATTGTTCTGGCTGTAGCGTTAGTCTAACTAACTGATTTAACCAGTAAAAAGATATTTAATTAACTAGTACATGCACTGTTCATTATGAGTATTGACGAAATATATATTTATTTCTAATTCATGATGATTAATTTTATAAATGACTAGAATTTATTTCACGGGAACTTTTATTAAATGATAAAATATGAGATACATTTGTGGCTTTCAATTAAAGTTAAATAACCGAAGTGGATAAATAATATTATATTTTTCGCGGGTTAGAATAGGATTGATAATACTATGATGGTTAAGTAGTATGCATTTTCTTCATATACTCAGTACTGGGTCAAACCCAAAACCTACCAGCGGTCTAAGCCTACGGCTTCCATATAAATCTGAGAATACCCAGAAAAAAGAACATTTTTACTTCGTATCTGGGTCTTCAGAGGTAAACCTGTCTGGCTTCGTGTTTACACCCAGAAAGAGACAGAGTACCAACCCAAAGACCCTTAAGAGTGACTTTGTAACTGGGACTATAGATCCAGATGTTTTTTCCCAATTTCATTTACATTCAGCCCGTTGTGGCGACATCACCAACATTAACATTTCCCGACGTTTGACCATTTGTGGTGTGACAAGAAATTTTTATACTGAGAGAAGTTACCGACCATAAATTCCTATGTACTGGAAATCTCAAGCTACTGACATTGTGAGCACTGTTAAATTTCTTCCCTGGACTAATTAATGTGACATAAACAGAAATCCTAAATAAAAGTAACAAAGTGAACGTTCCACGGAGAAGTGGATTTAGTCGGTCTTTGATGAGCTGGAGTTTTCTTTCCCAAAATAACACTGGATTTGCTGTGTGCGTGTGTCCTAAAGATTGTTCCAGAGGTTGCAAATCAAGTATTAGGTAAGAACGAATAAACGTGGCCACGGTTGTATGGAAAGAAAGAAAGCAGGAATGAGTAACTCTTTTATTGTATAATCCATGTACTCACTTTGTATATTTTTTACTGTCTGTTGCTAATACTGTTCAATTTCAGATTAGAATAACGTAAATACTCTGTTCTTTACGGTATAGTCAAAGTCTATACCATAGTGCTAATCTTTTGACCTTTTGAGGGTTAATGAACTACTCGTTGTGGGATCTTATCTCAACAGGGGAGATGGTACTTATGGGTCTATTTCTTTATTAATTCTGTACCCCTATGATGTTTTTTTATATTCTATATATGATAAATATATATGTTGTGAAGTTTTCTTTATGGTAAATAAAATTTACATAAACTGTATTTACTGTGTTGGTCAGCTCGTCCCAACATCCACATTCCATTAGTATAGTTTTCACGTTTGTGAGTCTAATTGTCGTCACTTTTGTGTGTGTGTGTATGTAAGTTGTGGATATATATATATATATATATATATATATATATATATATATATATATATATATATATATATATATATATATATATATTATATATATATATATATATATATATATATATATTATATATATATATATATATATATATATATATATATATATATATATTAATATATAGAAAGGGAACTGTCGGAACAACAATATTTTTTTAGTCGTAACCGATAGGCTGGACTAGAGTTGTTTCCCAAATCCAGGGACAGACTCTACCTTTTTTCACCAACTCACTACTGAAAATCTATCTGTTTAACCTTATCTCGCACTGAGTCATCACCTTTGTCAGTTCTATTCAGAAGGGACCTAACATTGTTCTTCATCACCTATCGGAAATCTACGACAGTTCCCTAGCTACATGACGCATTCTTGTTGGAGCTTTGAAACAACATAAATGCATGTCTTCCTTTGAGACTTCTATGCTTCGCTACTGTTCATTCATCAGGCACCATTGTCTTAAGGAAGCTTTTGATCAATTGACTTTAATTGAGAAGAAGTAATTGATTCTTAATTTTAATTAAGCTCTCATGGAGCGTCCAATTGACAGACTGGTTAAATCACTGGTCTCTTGGGGCAAAGGTACCAGGTTCGATTCATGGTATTGTCACACTTCAGTCTACCCAGCTGTAAATAGGTACCCGCCTTTGCACTTGAGTTAGGGAAAGAAAGGCAGCAAGAAAAGAAACTGGTCACTCTACCTCTGGATGATGGACCTAGTATAGTTGTAGCATGTTACACAATTGCCTAGTTAAATGTATGAAGACCGAAAAGTGGAACACAAGTATACAGTACAAGCACACAAAAATGAATGCAGGGGTATTTTCTTGTGTGCATCTAGGGCAGGCAATCAGAAACGGGGTTTCCCACAGACAGAGAGGAAAGACTTCGACGATTGAATATGCAAAAAAAATCGTCCGAAACATAGTTAGAATTAGAGATCGGGAAAGAGAACGAAATGACAGACAAGGATGAGAATGGTCTCCTTTTGACGGGGATATCTTCGTTTATATGTAGGTACAAGGAAATTTAGAGGGAGTAAGTAGTTGTGAAGAATTTTGCAAGAATAAGTGTCCGTGCATTGAGAAATCCTGTGTTTTTCCTATTCATAATAATAATAATAATAGCCCCTTCAGTCATAACTGACTATGGGAATGCGCCCCTGAGGTGACAACCCTCAGCTGCTTATTTTCCTGGTGCTCCTTTTGACGTTTTCTCCCCTCCTCTGCTTGTTGTGTGAGCCTCTCTTCGCCCAATCTGAGGTGGAGCCGTAAATAGCATCGCCACTTAGTGCGATCGGCAGCTTCATCCTCCCATATTGCTGGATCCATGTCCAGTGCCCTCATATCTCTCTTGCACACATCTTTGAACCTCAGCTGTGGTCGCCCAACTGTTCTCTTGCCATCTGCTAATTGTCCGTAGAAGATATCTTTTGGGATGCGACCATCTTCCATGCGGCGAACATGGCCAAGCCAGCGAAGTCTGCGCTATCTAAGCAGTGTATACATACTTTGAAGGCCAGCACGGGACAACGCTTCGACATTTGTCACTTTATCTTTCCACGAAATGCCGAGGATGCGGCGTAGACACCGTAAATGGAAGGTGTTGAGCCTTCTTTCTTGCTTAGCATAGGTCGTCCAGGTCTCGCTGCCATATAGGAGTGGGCTGGTGATGCAGGCATTATATACCGCAGCTTTGGTCTTCATTGTGAGTTTGGAGTTTCCCCAAACACGCGATGTGAGGCGGGCAAAGGTAGCTGCAGCTTTGCCAATGCGGCTGTCGATTTCTGTATCCAATGAGAGTTTGTCATTGATGGTAGACCCTAGGTATGTGAAGTGGTGCACCACTGCCAATTCATAGTTATCGATAGTGATAACTGGTGCAGCACCTGCATCCTGACTCAGCACATTCGTTTTCTTTAGACTTATTGTGAGGCCAAAGTCCTTGCATGCTTTAGTGAAGCGATTCATCAAGTTCTGAAGCTCCTGTTGGCTTTGAGTGACGACTGCAGCATCATCAGCGAACAACAAGTCTCTTATAGTGACCCTTCTGATTTTTGTTTTTGCCTTCAGCCATGAAAGATTAAACAGACAGCCATCTGACCTAGTGTGAAGGCATATTCCTTCAGTTGCATCTCTGAATGCATGTTTCAAGAGTAAGGCAAAGAAGATCCCGAAGAGGGTCGGTGCCAGAACACAGCCTTGTTTAACACCACTTCGTATGTCAAAGGGCTGTGACGTGCTTGCAGCATATTGGACTCTTCCCTTCATGTCGTCATGGAAAGACTTTACCATTTCCAGCATTTTAGAAGGGCAGCTTATTTTCAGGAGGATTTTGAAGAGTCCATCCCTACTAACCAGGTCTAATTCTTTTATGAGGTCTATAAAAGCGATATAAAGGCCTTTTCTGTTCTCTTGATTTTCCCTGAAGCTGGCGGACAGAGAAGATGTCACCGGATGGCCTGTGTTAACGCTAGCTAGCACGTTAAACAGTAATATAAGAATAGCACATTAATCGTATTTGTAACAGTAGTGAAAGAACTTGAGCAAGACTAGTTGCTAACAATAACTTCACTGGTCGAGCTTGACCGATGAAATCGTCGATAGCTATTTTTTGACCACCGCAGGCAGAACACAGTTCAGTCACGGAGTTCACTGTTAAGTGAGGAAGACGTGTTTCAGCCTTAGTGCGGGTCCCGGGTTTTTAAAAAAGGTTGTGTAGTTAACCTCTGGTTGAGGAAATACCTGACCACGGAAAGATTGAAGGTTTTCAAAAGTTATGTTTTTCCAGGAGATATGTTTTCAGTGTATTGGGCAAGTATTTTCTTGATTAATATGATATCGATTCGAATTGAATAAATACTTTGCTAAGGTAAGTAATTTAGAACGAGACTCCAGGCAAAGCCTATCGAAATTTTAGCGGAGTCAAGCAGACATGTTGTGATGTTGATGACCTTTTTTCAGAGAGCTCATGCTTCATGTAATTCACAGGCTTTATGGCCGCAATTAGCCAGGTTATTAAGTTGTGTATGAACATTGCCTTTTAGTCTACTAATAAACAGTTTTCCATAATAAGAACTATTACTTCATCATGTATGTCGAGTACGAAAGCCCTAATGGGATACAACTGATCACATGACAACCTGTAGTGAGTAAAAAGGGCCTGGTCTTAAACCAACAGTCATTTGGGTAACTCCACCTCTGGCAGTCACCAGTTACCACCCACAAGATATATAAGTAAACCAGGAGACACTACGATCACTAGGAAATTCAATATTAATGAACTCAGAAGAAAATATGTACTACCTGGACGGATTGTTATAACGGTCACATAAGATTATTTGGATGCAGTAATCAGCCCCCACGGTTACATATTGCTATTTAGTACCGTGACCAGTCGCCTCCCTGGAACATATAGCTATTTGGTGCTCGTGACCAGCTCACGCCCTTGTCCATGTGATCGTACTTTGTAAATAATAATTATCATGGATCTTCAAAGTACCCCCGAGGCCATAGCTCAACAACAAATGTACCCACAGCAGATGTTACAGCCACATCTGTCACAAAATCAACAGCAACAGGGTATACAACCTCAAAATATATCGTTGCCTAATGAATTAGAATCGACAATGCAAGCACTGATGCAGATTACAGAATCGCTTCATCAGGTAGATCACTATGCTAAGTTCCATTCAATTAGATCTATTGTTACACCATTTTCTGGAGACCCCGCACTATTCCGCAAATAGCTTATTGACATAGATAAGTTCTCATCCATCATTGACACAGCTACTGATTCTGATCGCAAGCGAATTGCCTTTTTATCTTCTGATGGGTTGGTTACAGACTTTCTACGTTGTCGCAGTAAAGCCTTCCCACAGGAAACGTTCGAGAGCCTTCGCAAGGTATTGGTAAGCCGATATTCAAATATCACAGACTGTCAGCATGCTTGGACGCTTTTAAGGAAGATAAAGCAAGAACGTCATGAGCCAGTGCAAATGTTCGGAGACCGGTTGCTTAACCTAGCCGAAGATGTTTTTTAGAAGGTTCAATCCCCACGGAAGAATTAGAGCGACACTTAATAGGCATATTCATTGATGGTTTGTGGGCAGACAATTTGAGGCTCCACCTATTGAGAAAAGACTCGAAGTCCATCACAGAAACAATTCAAACGGCTGTATACGAAAAGAATGTTCGGAAAAGATTTCATCAAAAGATCGGCAGAGAACCGCAACCAGACTATCTTCCCGAACCAATGGAAGTCGACCATTATCGTCCAAGATGGCGGAGAGACAATGCGACCTTCAACGATCATCAACGCTCATCTTATTCACACAATGTACGACAAAATGATTCATTTCACAGGTACGACGGCAAGCGACACAACCGACACACTACCCCAGTGAATTCGCATCCTGCTCCAGTTCACCATGTTAATCAGATTACATGTTACAATTGTGGAAATAGCTTAAACACCGAACAACACACGTATGACAGAACACTCCCAAGTTTCAATAGCAACCATAGATCAGGCTCAGAATGGAGTAGCCTCAACAGAAGACACCAACGTATAGCTTTTAGGAATTTTCTGGCAGAGATTAAGAAAGGCAAGATATTAGAAATAAATAGCGTCAACATAGACAACCACCAAAGATGTCGAATAAGAACTGAGAACGGCTGGAAGATAGACGTGAACCAAGTAAGATCGTATAAGAACAGCAAGAACAGATCCTACCAACCAAGAGTCCCCACAGAATGTGACATTGATAGGCATAGATCATGGAAAAGTCAGGTTAGAAAACATGACAACATACAGAGAGACATGGTCAGTGTTGCTACTCAGACAGAAACAAAGAAACACACCGGCACACAAACAGAAGTACCAGAGCAAAGCGACAAGTGTGTATCCCAGGTAAATACTCCCAGCGTAGAGCATAGACACCTACTAAGCAGTCAGATTGCCACAACGACAGCGATGCTTGCAAAACACAAGATATCATCTAGTCGGTCAACCCCACCCCCACAAAACACATACCAAGAGCGAGAAAAAGCAGAAGAGAAAGAAAACAGGAGTGTAATCAAGAAGAAAACGTATAAGACTGTTGACGATTGGTTAGCGGCAGAAAAGCTTGATAATAGTTACAAATTCTTCGAACAGATTGCTCCTACAGATTATATCCTATGGCTTGAGAGACAGAATGTTACTATGAAAGCTCACGTTTCTCAAATGAAATTTGATGATCACCGACCTGTTGAAATTCCACACCTTCGCTCCTCACGACCTGTTAAGAAATCCACCCTTTGCCATTATTCGTCCTCCACCTCACTTGCCTCTAGCATTGATGACATGTCACCACAACCAACTGCCCCACGTTAGTCAGAGATACGATAGAACGATATCGACGTGAACGAGATAACTCATCTGAAGAGGATGACATTCCTTTACAAGAGCTCCGACAACGGATTCAACACCGCAGCGACCGTTTACTGCATGACAATGAACCACGAACAGAGAATGACATTCCTTTACAAGAGCTCCGACAACGGATCCAACACCGCAACGACCTTTTACTCCATGACAATGAACCACGAACAGAGGATACACCTCCAAACGTTGAACACTCTGGTTTGATGCCATCCACAGTTACTGATCCACCACATTCATCAACTGTACATTCGGATTCTTCGGCAACCATCACAGAAAACTCATGGCAAGACATTACGCCTGACCAGACAACACATCTTGTAGACTAGGATGATGATTCCTATATTGTTCCCATGGACACACATTCCAGACCAGCCATTAAACACCACTATTCATCATCGTCTGACGACTCCGTCCCTTTGACAAAGTTGATTCGTCCCTCACATGAACATGTTCGTGTACAGATTCGCAAGAAGCGTCGTTCTGTGCATTCCAACCGTCAAGACAGTACTGAACCATGTACTGCTAGTCGTCACGATGCTCATTTCACAGCTACTGCTTCCCATCCTAAAGGACACACGAACGATCAACGCCTGTCATCGAAGGAAATTGCCTGTTTGGAACTGGCACAAATGTTTTTTAACAAGCACTAACTTTTTGCAATACACTTTTTTTCTATTGCAGGTTGACAATGGTTAGTTCCTTTCTTCTCTTAGCCTGGAAGTTTGCGATAGTCGTCCACACCCAGACGTACAGCCGACTACTTGGGCGAGGTGCAACATTATTGGAGGAAGTCAAAGATGCCTCCGACACCTTTTCCACATGGTGTTGCTGTCATTTTCGACGGAGTCATCTGTCAAGTTATTTGCTTATGTTTGTATCATAAGTATAATTGTGTCTTTACCTGCGATGTCAGGTTGATTAGGGGTTGTCTTCCCTTGTTTATTCATTCATTGTGTTTGACCTTTAGGGTCAGAGGTTGACAGTTCGGCGTAGGCCTATGGGAAGGTTTTTTAAGCGGGGGTGAGATATACTTCCGGGAAGCCGGGAGGTCCTGTTTTTCTGAAGGGACCAAGAGTCCATTGTTTTTCGGGGAGAATCTTCGAAGTAACTGCTATGGCAGTTTTCCCCAGTGAATCTCTGTGCGTCGGGATGACGACAGAATTCCTTGTTTAGTTCTGAGGATTCATTTTCCAGGTAATACCGACCTTTATGCATTATTACGCTTTTCGGTGGCAGAACATGTAAAGGATTACCTAGGGTGAACAGCAGCTCACTGATCCGCCATTTCAGAACTTATATATTTGTGCTCGAGGTAGCCATCCAAGACTGTTAGTCTTATATTGTCCAGAAATCCAGTGACGAAGATATATTGTGGGAGCCGCAGATTGGCGGAATTCATATCTACAATAAGTATTACTGCAGGGTTGATGATAACCTATTTAACAGAAGTACACGGCCGACGTCAGAACGAGGCCTGTGCTTTCGGCTATTATACTACAGCCTGATATGTGCAATTGGCGGGGAGTGCCAAGTTGCACCTATGTGTCCAAGTGACTAAGGCATCTGACGCGTTTAGTCAGAGACGCCAAGGGCGACGCTACGAACTGTCATTATTGAAGAACTTTGCTATTGACCATGCACGTCTATTCTGATGTTTACCTTTTTGAATGCCAAATGTATACCTATCGATGTCAGGTCAGCATGACCTTGTTACACTGACTGTTCCTGTTGATACTATGTGTGTTCCCGTCAATAAATGTCTTGAAACATGCCTGCAGTGTCAAAGCATCCTTGATTACTGCATGTGAGAGTATGGGTTGCAGGATCTACATCTATACGAGCCTAAACACATTCGCGCCTTCATTCGCACCCACACTCAATTCATCATACGCTCGCACTACACATCTAACAACATGTATACTGTCTTGGGCCAGTGATCACATCAACAAGAAAAAAAAGACAGTTACATTTCTGGTGGACCAGTTACGTGGGCTCTTATGATACATTTCTTGTCGCCAATGTGGCCTAGAAACTTACATTTCTGATGGACCAGATCTGTGGGTTTAAAAAGAACAGAGCGAGCATTTGACATTATTGTTGACATTTATGGATCCAGAAATTTACATTCCTGGTTGGCTGTTACATGTATGATGTCTCCAGTTTTGTCGAGAAAGTTACAAGAAGGACAAGTACACATTACACTTCTGATCTGTGGGTCTAAGCTACACACGGGACAGCCGTAACACACAGCGCTAATTCTACACTTGCAAGTTTTGGCTACAACAGGACAGATATAGGTCATCAACGGTTGACCCAAATAAACAGTACGAGCATTTATATTATAATGCTACATAAAGCATAACAAGACATGTACTGAAGTTAACTACTAGGCATTTGCTACGTGGACCATAACTGCATAGAAGGCGGGTTCCTATTGTAAACAGTACTGCTGGTTGTTACACGTTTCATTCAACAACAGACTTTTCTAGGTCAGAGCATTCAAGCTACATTGTTGGAGGTCAAGTGTCTGTAAACAGTACGTGAAAATAGTAAACATTCAATGTGCAAGCCCTAATTTGAGAAGGTCATAGTAACTTTGGTTCGTGAATACCACTTTATGTTACAGTGGATTTGACGTTCAGTGCGCGTTTGACATTTCGTTTCTGTGTTCGCAAGGAGCAAGGAATTTATTTTAGTTTCAGCTGTGACTGAACTTGTTCTGCAACACATTGAAATTGATTGCTATATTATGTTACTTCTGCTGTTTTTGTGTATTTTTCTGCGGGTTTTTCGGTTGGTGGGTCTTACGGTAAATATGCCACTTGATCGAGGCTTACTGTAAGCGTTCGGTAGGTGCAAATTTTCTTAATTTGGAAATTTGCTAGTGACAATTGGTCGCTATTGATGTTAGCTGTGATGTAATTGTACTTAACGTTGTTTTTGTAATATTTTGTCTGTTTTTCAGTTTTGATTGTCGATTTGTTTTGTTTGTATTCTGTAGGTCTCTCCTTTCTTGTGTATTTCTCTACACATTTTTGGTTAAAACAGTGTTGCCATTTGTATTGTTTTGTATTTTTGTCTTTGTATTTTTTTTTGGTTGTACTACATTACTGTCATGCACAGTCTACATACACATACTTGGTCATGTTTTGATAATATTGATAAGGTAGACTCTTCATATAGAGTTTCTTAATAAAATATTATTATATAAGATATTTATACAAGTTCTTTGATAAAAGACTTGTTATCTACAAAGATTGAGACAAGGTGAAATACATATTCAAGTTCTTTATAAAAAAGACTTGTGCCCATAGTGAGTGGGATATAAGGGATTTTTTTTTCCACAGGTACTCAAGTGATTTTTTGGGTACATTATAAACAAGAGGAACATACAAAGTCTTTGTCTAAGACTAAGACAGTAAAATAAAGTGAAGTGAGTATACAAGTCTAGCATTTCAGACTTGTCTCCCATTGAAGTGGGATAAGGTAATTTATTTAATTTTTTTTTCAGGTTTCTGATCTCATTAGACAAGATGTCTACATTGGACTACTTTATTACACAAGGGAGAGCCCTTGATAAGACTGGTCAACAGTTAGAACAATGGGCTGTTGCTCAGTATGACAAAGCATTAGCTGCAGAAGAGAAAAAAGCTCAGGCTGAAGAGAAAAAAGCTCAGGCTGAAGAGAAAAGATTAGAAAGAGAAGCTGCGGCGGAACAAAAAAGGCTAGACAGAGAAGCTGATATGGCTGCTGAACAAAAGAAATTGCAGATGCAGGTGGAGGAAAGGAGATTTGAAGCTGAACAAAAGAGATTAGACAAAGAAGCTGCGGCAGAGGAGAGGAAAGCTCAAGCCGAGGCTGAAATTAGGAAAATGGAACATGAGGAAAGAAAACAGAAGATGGAACTTGATGAAAAACTCGCAACTTTGGAGTTAGAGAAATTGAAATTGGCGAGTACGGGTGCTCAGCAAACAACTTCGAGTACGACAAGGGAGTTTGTTAGTAGGATTAAATTGCCTCATTTCAATCCTTTAAAGGATGACGTAGCAGATTATCTAGATAGATTCCAATTTTTGTGCGATACGCATAACATAAAAAAGGAAAAATATGTTGAACAACTGATGCCATTTTTTACAGGTGACACAGTGACTACTCTTATGACAATAGACGAACATGAGAGGACTAATTATGATGTTGTCAGGGCAGCATTACTAAAAAAATATCAACTAAAACAAGAAGACTATCGTCTTCGTTTTAGGACAATGTTGCCAGAAAATGGAGTAGATTTCTCTGATTTTGTTACAAAGATACGTCGTACATTTACACGATGGGTTGAGTTGTCTCAGATTGAGAAAACATATGAAGGTCTAATGGACTTATTATTGCGAGATAAGGTTTTGTCATCTGTTAATGATTCTTTTCTTGCATTCCTTCATGAGCGTAAGCCTAAAAACTTAAAAGAAATGGAGGAATATTGTTGTCAGTATGCCACAGCACATCCCCATGCTACAGTTAGCAATTCTAAAGTGAAAGAAGGGTTGCCAGCTGCTTCGGCAACACCATATGGCCCTAATTTCAAAAAAAAAATTTCAGGGTGCTCAACAAAATTGGAATAGGGGAAGTAATCAAAATTACACTCAGAAGCGGAGTAATCCAACACATGATGGTTCTTCGTCTATGCAGTGGAGACAAGATGGTAGTTCTCGTAATTTTAGTGGTAATAATTTGAGACACTTTCGCAAAGGCTATCCAAATAATAACTATTCAAATTTTCGAGGTAATCATTCTCGACGTCAAGATTATGACGATGGTGAATTTAGAAACCGGGATTCAAACCGGAATGATGATTACAATAGGCAATATGATATAACAATTACAGGGGAAATGATAGTCGAAATAATTACAGGGGAAATGATAATCGAGGTAGACCTAGGTTTAACAAGAAAAGACCTTACCAACAGGCAAACTCTGCGCAACAAGAGTTTGATGGAGCCTGTAATACAGTAAATGATAGTGGTAACTCTAGGGCTATCACTGGTTGTGCTTTCGATTTTGGGAGAGCAACTGAATGCCCCCAATGCTTAACATTGTTTGACTCATCAACTGTATCTACGCTAAGTTGTGGTCACCCTCTTCCTGCTCTACCTGCTACAGTTGCGCATGATGGGAGAGGATCTCTCATCTTAGATAAAGGTCTAATAAATGATAGGCTAGTCTCAGTACTTTTCGATTCGGGATGTACTACCGTCGGGGTTAAGGAGTCTCTGATAGATCCTTGCTGTGCCACTGGAAAAACAATCAAATGTGTTACATTTGGTGGTACTATGGAAAGCTATCCTACTGCTATTATTAGGATTGACACTCCTTTCTTCACAGGAGATGTCCATGCATGTCTTCTTCCTAATCCTATTGCGGATCTTATAATCGGTCGTATTCATGGGGTTAAGGAATGCACCCCGCAACAAATTTCTAGTTGGGAAGAAAAAAACATTCAAACGGTCAATGCAGTGGTGACAAGAGCTCAAGCTCTTAATCCCCCAACTTCATCTGATAATAGTAATGAAGTTGATAGCCAAGACGAGCACTTGGTGATTTCCCATGACTCGTTTGTTAAACGTCAAGAAGAGGATCCTTCTTTGAAGAAATACTTCCTTCTTGCAAAGAAAGGGGATCCCAATCAAAATACGAATCACAAATCGTATATCACTATGAAGAATGGTATATTGGTACGAATGGTACAAAACTCGGACAAGTCTATGCATTCGCAAATTCTTGTGCCTAAGTGTATGAGAGCCTTAATTCTTCGGCATGCACACGATTCTCAGTGTGCTGGACACATGGGTTTTTCCAGAACTAAAACTAGAGTCCTTGCGTCATTCTTTTGGCCATTCGTGAATAAAGACATCCGAATTTATTGCCGATCTTGCAAAATTTGTCAAGAGGTCAAGTCTAGGGGTCCGAGACATGCTGCTCCTATTCAGGCTGCAGATATTCCGATTCGGCCGTTTCAGAAAATGGCTATAGACATCATTGGTCCGTTCAAAATTAAGTCAGCCAGAGGACACCAATTTATCCTCACTTGCGTGGACATGTGCACGCGTTGGCCAGAGGCTATTCCTCTGAAGAGCATATCAACTGTCGATATCGCTGATGCTCTTTGGCTCGTATTTTCTCGTCTGGGATTCCCCGGAGAAATACTGTCGGATCACGGCACTCAGTTAATTTCGGACGTTATGTCTCAGGTAATGGCTACGCTAGACATTAAAAGGTCTCTCAGTAGTATTTATCATCCAATGTCCAATGGATTGGTAGAACGTCTTAACAGGACACTAAAGAACTTACTTGGCAAGATAACGGAGGATCATCCTGAAGATTGGGACAGGGTTTTACCTGCAGTCCTCTTTGCCTATAGAGAGGTTCCCAACGAGCATACAGGGTTTTCTCCTTTCGAACTTGTCTTTGGCGCGCAACCGCGCGGGCCAATGTCCTTGTTACACGATTTGATAACTTCCGATAATATTGACGATGATACACAATCGTCATATGAATATGTTATAGCTCTTAGAGAAAAGATTATCGAATCGTGCAGGTTAGCAACTTCATCTTCCGAATTTGCGAAAGAAAAAGCTAGGCGATTTGCTAACAAGAAAAGACGCCTACGTCAACTTTGTCCTGGAGACAAAGCATATGTCTTACTGCCCTCAAGAGAGAATAGACTTCTCATTTCTTGGAAGGGTCCATACACTATAGTCTCGAAAATTTCTGATGTCGACTATATTGTCGATGTGGATGGAAGGCATAAAACCTTCCATATAAATATGCTAACAGAGTTTATTGAACGTCCAGACTATTTACAGCCTATTTTCCAGGCGACGGACGACTCTCCAGTTCAACATGGTCACATCTCATCCCTGTCCGTTATACAGGATGAGGAAACTATTTTTTCTGACGTGAACTTACCTCTTCCTACGATTCCACTTACTTCAACGGAATCGTGGAGAGACGTTACAGTCTCTTCCAACTTGTCTTTTGAGGAACAGCGTCAAGTATCCTCTACGTTACAATCATATCAGGATGTCCTTACCGACATTCCTGGACACACAGATGTCATAGAACATGACATCATACTTACTGATCGTAATCCGATCAGAGTAAGACCATACCCAATACCTATTCATTTTCAAGCACAAGTCGAGAAAGAATTGGATGAAATGATTCAACTACAAATAATTGAACCATCCACTTCAGCTTATTCTTCGTCGATAGTTATTGTTCGAAAGAAAGACAATAACATACGTCTTTGCGTTGATTATCGCAAATTAAATCAAGTTACGAAGTTCGATGCTGAACCTATGCCGTTATTAGATGATCTACTTATTAGACTTTCTAAAGCTAAATTCTTTACTAAACTAGACTTGTCGAAAGGTTATTGGCAAGTCCCACTGACGGAACACGCCAAACCTCTCACTGCTTTTTCGACACCTAGGGGTCTGTTTCAATGGAATTTTATGCCTTTCGGGCTTATGAACGCCCCAGCGACTTTCGTGCGCATGATGCGACGAATTCTATCAGATCGTGCAGATGTCATTGCATATTTAGACGACATCTGTCTTTTCAGCGATACTTGGGAAGAACACTATGTGGTTCTAAAGGAATTGCTATCTACTCTACGTGAGCATAGATTGACTGCTAAACCCTCTAAAGCTTTTGTTGGGTTTAGTGAAATTTCCTTCCTAGGTCATCGAGTTGGTCATGGTCTGTTGAAGACAGAGGACCAAAACATTTCAAAGATATTAAGTATCTCGGTTCCGAAGACAAAAAAGCAAGTGCGTAGTCTCTTGGGATTGATACAATTCTATGGAAGATTCATTGAGAATCTGTCCTCCATTATGGCACCACTTTCAACGTTATTGAAAAAAGGTTCTCCTAATATGGTGCGTTGGTCCCAAGAATGCCAATCTTCATTGGATCAGGTTAAGAATTTGTTCTCATCTCATCCTATCTTAAGACTACCGACGATTGATAAGACTTTTGTCCTTCGTAGTGATGCCTCTTCCACTGGGATTGGAGCGGCACTAATGCAGGAATATTCAGGAACTCTGCATCCTGTAATGTATATTTCTAGGAAGCTGAATGCGGCAGAAAGGAATTACTCGGTTTTGGACCGTGAATTGTTGGCTATGGTTTGGTCCATTCTTAAGCTACAAAGGTTCCTTCTGGGCGCGCATTTCTTTATGGAAACCGACCAAAAAGCTCTTACGGCTATGCAAAGTAAGGATTTGAAGAGCTCGAGATCTACTCGTTATGCTATTGCTCTTCAGCCTTTCCATTTCACGGTGCGAGCTATCCGTGGTTCGGATAATGTGATGGCGGACATATTGTCTAGATGCCCACATGATTCCAGTTAAATCTTGTGTCCTAGTTTTTCCTGATATACTTTCAGACTTAGGTCTGTCCTTAATATCATAATATGTTGTAATACAAATGTATTTGGATGATGTTTAGATAATTTAACAAATTTCATTTTGTCCATCCATCAGTGATATGTTGCTAAAATAGCTATGACATTTGTATATTGCTATGATTATATTATTTAGTAATGTTTGATATATGATTGGTATTGCCAGCAACTTAGGTTTCTTGAATGGTATCCCTTAGTTTGTTTGGCTTAAAGGAAATATTTTCTCCTATGTTGAGAGATGATTTGTACCCTCTTCTATTGTACCTGATATTGGGTTCATTGTTTGCATGAGCACAGAAGTGATACTGGTGCTATCTTGCTCATGAACATATTAAAAAAAAAAAATTGCATTTTTTTTTTACAGGGGGGTGGTAGTAATGTTGCTGTCATTTTCGACGGAGTCATCTGTCAAGTTATTTGCTCATGTTTGTATCATAAGTATAATTGTGTCTTTACCTGCGATGTCAGGTTGATTAGGGGTTGTCTTCCCTTGTTTATTCATTCATTGTGTTTGACCTTTAGGGTCAGAGGTTGACAGTTCGGCGTAGGCCTATGGGAAGGTTTTTTAAGCGGGGGTGAGATATACTTCCGGGAAGCCGGGAGGTCCTGTTTTTCTGAAGGGACCAAGAGTCCATTGTTTTTCGGGGAGAATCTTCGAAGTAACTGCTATGGCAGTTTTCCCCAGTGAATCTCTGTGCGTCGGGATGACGACAGAATTCCTTGTTTAGTTCTGAGGATTCATTTTCCAGGTAATACCGACCTTTATGCATTATTACGCTTTTCGGTGGCAGAACATGTAAAGGATTACCAAGGGTGAACAGCAGCTCACTGATCCGCCATTTCAGAACTTATATATTTGTGCTCGAGGTAGCCATCCAAGACTGTTAGTCTTATATTGTCCAGAAATCCAGTGACGAAGATATATTGTGGGAGCCGCAGATTGGCGGAATTCATATCTACAATAAGTATTACTGCAGGGTTGATGATAACCTATTTAACAGAAGTACACGGCCGACGTCAGAACGAGGCCTGTGCTTTCGGCTATTATACTACAGCCTGATATGTGCAATTGGCGGGGAGTGCCAAGTTGCACCTATGTGTCCAAGTGACTAAGGCATCTGACGCGTTTAGTCAGAGACGCCAAGGGCGACGCTACGAACTGTCATTACTGAAGAACTTTGCTATTGACCATGCACGTCTATTCTGATGTTTACCTTTTTGAATGCCAAATGTATACCTATCGATGTCAGGTCAGCATGACCTTGTTACACTGACTGTTCCTGTTGATACTATGTGTGTTCCCGTCAATAAATGTCTTGAAACATGCCTGCAGTGTCAAAGCATCCTTGATTACTGCATGTGAGAGTATGGGTTGCAGGATCTACATCTATACGAGCCTAAACACATTCGCGCCTTCATACGCACCCACACTCAATTCATCATACGCTCGCACTACACATCTAACAACATGTATACTGTCTTGGGCCAGTGATCACATCAACAAGAAAAAAAAGACAGTTACACATATACTATTACTTTAGTCGCCTCCCTGCAACCATGAAGAACAGAGTTCCAAGACATATTACATTATTTTGTTATAATTGAATAGTATATTACTGCGACTATGCACCTTTATAGTAGATTGTATATTATTCCTTATGTTGATTATTTTTTTGTTTTGGCCATGTCACATAGAGAGTTAATACGGTTACGACAGGCCGTCACCGATATTGCAAACTAGATTTCAGGATCTATGTAAGGTACATAGATAGCGCAGAGCTATCGTTCCTTTTGTAGGACAGGCTCTCCAACTTTTTATTTGGAACGTTCACAGACGTGAATATTAATAGTCTCACTTTACATGTGTGGTCTATAGCTGCAAATCAACAGCTCATCTATCATGTTTTGACGCCAGCCTCACAATTGTAAACAACATTTTTTTGTAGCAAGTATTATTACATAACTTGTAAAAAAAATTTGGGATTTTGTTATTGTTTGAGTTGCATGATGCTACTCAACGTACTGATATGTTTGTGCGACATTATTTTTTTTCTATGTGTTATGTATTATGGATAAGAATAGAGATGTATTTTTTTCATGTCACACTATCACTACTTTTGAAAGCCACATAGACTCATTATATACACATCATTTACCACGTACACTATTACCTTACACGGACCTTCAGCTCCTCTTCACACAGATATCTCTATTTTCCCACATACATTATGTAGAGCATTGCTCACGGTTCACAATGTTTTATCTTTGTACGATGTTTTTGGTACTAGTGCACATCCCTTTGATGGTTATTGATAATACGTTTGCATTATATTGCATACATGACATTCCTACGCCTCTTCCATCTCACATATCATATGTTGCCACTTCTCGCTCGCATCCCTTGCAACATATGACATCTTCACTTATGCTATTGCAATTAACCACGCGCACACCCATTATGCATTTACTTTTGCGTTGCAATGCTGTTGATGGTATTACTAATACTGTTGATTATTTTAAATGATATGTCAGCCATTGTATCATATTTGTAAAACATTTTGATGTTCAACCAGTTGTCGTCACTCTTCCCTTCGGACATTTCAGATGGACTCTACTATTAAGTTGTTTATTCGCTATCATCCTTTGTCATATTTTGAGGATATAAGTATCGCACTTTTTGAGATTCCTGCTGATATAACGTATGATATCTCTGAAGCTATTCCGCTACAGGCTCTTCCTACTCCTCAACCTATGTCCACTGTCCTGACATGCTATCCTATATAGTCCTTTCATTAAATGTTCATATTATTAGACCTCATTGATTTTGTGCAGGTCTATGCTGTGTTTATATTGACCATGATTGTTTTGATATATTTTGTCGTATGTTTTTTGGTTTATATTTGAGTTTGCTATGTACATACGAGTATTTTTGAGTTTTGATAGAATTAAAATGTCTCACGTTAGGATACATTTTTGTAGCCCCGGAACGTATCTAACCGGATGGCCTGTGTTACGCTAGCTAGCACGTTAAACAGTAATATAAGAATAGCACGTTAATCGTATTTGTAACAGTAGTGAAAGAACTTGAGCAAGACTAGTTGCTAACAATAACTTCGCTGGTCGAGCTTGACCAATGACATCGTCGATAGCTATTTTTTGATTACCGCAGGCAGAACACAGTTCAGTCACGGAGTTCACTGTTAAATGAGGAAGACGTGTTTCAGCCTTAGTGCGGGTCCCGGGTTTTTAAAAAAGGTTGTGTAGTTAACCTCTGGTTGAGGAAATACCTGACCACGGAAAGATTGAAGGTTTTCAAAAGTTATAATTTTCCAGGAGATATGTTTTCAGTGTATTGGGCAAGTATTTGCTTGATTAATATGATCTCGATTCGAATTGAATAAGTACTTTGCTAAGTTATGTAATTTAGAACGAGACTCCAGGCAAAGCCTATCGAAATTTTAGCGGAGTCAAGCAGACATGTTGTGATGTTGATGACCTTTTTGCAGAGAGCTCATGCTTCATGTAACCCACAGGCGTTCTGGCCGCTGATAGCCAGGTTATTAAGTTGTGTATGAATATTGCCTTTTAGTCTACTAATAAACAGTTTTCCATGATAAGAACTATTACTTCATCATGTATGTCGAGTACGAAAGCCCTAATGGGATACAACTGATCACATGACAACCTGCAGTGAGTAAAAAGGGCCTGGTCTTAAACCAACAGTCATTTGGGTAACTCCACCTCTGGCAGTCACCAGTTACAACCCACAAGATATATAAGTAAACCAGGAGACACTACGATCACTAGGAAATTCAATATTAATGAACTCAGAAGAAAATATGTACTACCTGGACGGATTGTTATAACGGTCACATAAGATTATTTGGATGCAGTAATCAGCCCCCACGGTTACAAACATCATGTCTGTTGTTGATCTACCAGCTCGGAATTCACACTGTGACTCTGGATATATGCGCTCAGCTAACTTGTGTAGTCGCATTAAGACGACTTTGGCAAAAACCTTACCAACAATACTAAGAAGAGAGATGCCTCTGTAGTTATTGCAATCTCTTCTGTCTCCTTTATTTTTGTACAGTGTTACAATCTTCGTATCACGCATGTCTTGAGGAATAGTTAACTCTTCCCAGCACTGGCACAGCATCCTATGCAGGGGTTGTAATAGCGTGCTCTTACAGCATTTGATTAAATCAGGAGGAATCCCATCACTGCCTGGTGCTTTGCCAGAGGCCAAGCTATCAATGGCCTTGCTGAGTTCCTCTAATGTTGGTTCGGCATCCAGCTCCTCCATAGTTGGCAGACATTTGACAGCATCAAGGGCTGCAGGCGTAACGGTATTTTCTCTAGCATAAAGCTCAGAGTAGTGTTCGACCCATCTCTCCATCTGCTTACCCTTATCGGTTAGCTTCTCTCCGCTAATAGTTTTTAGCGGTGCCGTCTTAATTTTTTGTAAGGCCAAGTGCTTTCTTTATCGCGTCATACCTTTGTTTAATGTTGCCTGTTTGCGCTGCGGTCTGGATGCTCTCACTGAGCTGTAGCCAATAGTCATTTGCACAGCGTCGAGCAGTTTGTTGAACTTTGCTTCTCGTAGCTTTCAGGATCTGTAGGGTTCTAACACTCGGTGAACGTTTGTATTCATTCATAGCCTTGCGCTTAGCTTCAATGACAGGCGCCATCACATCTGATGAAGCATCAAACCAGTCATTTGACTTTGCCGTTTTCTTACCAAAGGTGGCAAGTGCAGCACTTTGAATGGTGTTCCGTATATGCTCCCAGTTCTCTGTAATAGTATCACCATGCTGAGGGCTGGTGAGCATTTTCTTGAAGGTCGCAGTAAATTGAGCGATCATGACAGTGTCTGACATCTTGCTGGTATCAATGCGTGGTTTCCCTTCATTGCTGATACGATAGAGTTTTCTTGGTTGTGCTCTGATTTTGCAGCAAACCAAGGAGTGATCTGTATCACAGTCTGAACTATGGTACGAGCGCGTGGAGATCACAGACCTGAGAAGTGGCCTTCTGACGAGAATCAGATCCAGTTGGTGCCAGTGCTTGGATCGTGGGTGTCTCCATGATACCTTATGCTGGGGTTTTGTCTGAAAGTAGGTGTTGGTCACGCAGAGGTCATGGTGGACACAAAGCTCTAAGAGCCGTTGTCCATTTTCATTCATTTTTCCAATACCAAACCTGCCCAGACATGAAGGCCATGAAACATTATCGGCACCCACTCTAGCGTTAAAGTCACCAAGGAGAACAAGCTGTTTTTGCCTAGGTATGCTTTTGATGACTGCTGCTAGATTCTCGTAGAACTCATCTTTAGCTTCTGAGGCAGAGTACAGAGTAGGAGCATACACACTGACAAGGGTGATGGGACCTGTGCTAGTTTGCAGGCGGAGCGTTAACAGGCGTTCTGATCCATTCTCGCCTGGTTCAACCATTTTAGTTAGCGATCTTTTGACCGCAAAACCTACTCCGTGTTCTCTAGTTTTATTAAGATCTTTCCCTTGCCAATAAAATGTGTAGTCCATCTCGCTCACCGTTCCAGAATCCGCCAGGCGCGTTTCCTGAAGTGCAACTATATCCACCTGAAGTCGTTTAAGCTCATCATTAATTATGGCTGTCTTCCTTACATCGTTTACGTCCTGTAGGTTTTCGGATAGTCCAGTCAACATAGTCCGGACGTTCCAGCATCCAAATCTGAGAGTTTGCTTATTTCTATTATTCTGATAATTGCTTGGTGCAAAATTTTCTGTCCACAGTTCGGGTTTGACCCTAATCCCCATGCACCTAATGGGGAAAGCAGACAGTGGCGGGACAAAACCTTATTGACTGGGGGCTGCCCAGCTTGAAGCGGGCGCTAGCTGTCCAGTGAGATCCTAGAATTTCTCCCACTGTCGGAAGTAGCCCCTGGCGCCATGCATTACGCCATTTGGGCAAAATGCTTATAACCGGTAACTGCTACTTCCCGTGTTTTGCCGACACCTATAGGGTGAAGGTGGAGTGTCCTCTCCAGGGCGCGAGCTTGGGCACAGTTATATGGAGATCAAGCTGTTGCCCATGCTGCATGTTCCCCCTCTCTACACAGCTGGTAGATCCAAAGGAACGGCAGCGATATAGGAAGACAACATATTAATATAAAGGTCAACTCACTGAGAATGGAAATCTATAACTCGAAAGGCTTGAATTGGGAAGGGTGCGATGCGCGAGGCCTACGTTTGAAACCCATCTAGCACAAACCTCCCTGAGTTAGAAATATTTTGGGAAGTTGGCTGGAGTTGCGAGTTTTGTTTCTCATACGTCTGGAAGCTCCACATATAAGGGCGGTCGAAAATGATTTCAAATTCACTTGTACAGCAAAGAAGACAGAAGGACAACGGCTGGAGAGAGAGAGAGAGAGAGAGAGAGAGAGAGAGAGAGAGAGACGTGTAAAGGTCAATATCTTGTTATTTGCAGCCAGGCAGTTCTATTACTTCACAAAAGCCAGTCTTTACTGATCTTAATTAGATCATGCGATGGTATGTAAAGTCACTATGTAAATTAATACAGTAATTACAACTTTTATTTCAGGATTTGTTTAATCAATATGTTATGAAAATATCATGCATATTAATTGGTTACTTGGTATGACTGTTGAAGGTTGGCACCTAATATATAACCACCGTGATTGAGTCGTATCAGGGCTAGCACAGTCCTTTTCAGGACTAATAACAATTCTTTTCAGGACTACCAACAGTCATTATCAGGGCTTTTCCAATCTGTCCTCATGTTACGGCACTTTACAGAGCCGATTTGTCAGACAGGGGGATACTATAACCTCATACCATATTTGTGTGTTCATATTATTTTGTATTATGTGATTTTATAAAACGTTCCACATTAGACACCTGTCTTCTCACTGATCCATAATCATGCATGTCCACGCATACATCTGAAAACAAATTCATCTCACCCACACTAGGGATGTGGTAATTATTATCCAAAACAGCCACATATCCTACAATTATCTGCAGGTTCATACTTGTCAACCCAAAGTTAGAGGTCCAAGATCAAGAATTGCTCGATGATCAATGCTAATCGCCCCAGCAGTGTCTGTATTGGTAGAAGCACGACCTACTGAAGCTGTTTATCTCATATGAACACTGATTATCATAAAAGATGAGTGGTATTTGTGACAATCGTGCACCCAAGAAGTGAAAACTGTCAAGCAGAGTTTTATGATGACAATTTGCATGATAAACTAGTGAAAGCAATAAAGTGAATAAGACAGTGAAGAAGTCTATTACCCAACGAATTGGAAGATTCTAAAAAATTACATTTTAGTTTTAACTTGTGAAAACTGTAATTGATTTCACCAATTTGGTTTTTTATGTAAATATAAATTTTTTTATCCCCAATCACTCCAATCACCACAATTAGATAGATGTATATAAATAGGATTACAAAATTGTATTCACTAGCTTTATTTATTCAATATATTTAGCAAAATGGGTGTGTGACCATTTCCCTTAATCTCTGCCTTTAATTCCCTTGACTCAACAGCAGTAAGTACTCATTTAGACACGCAGTACTGTACCGAGTTGTAAACACAATGCTTTGTCATGAGAGAAAGAAGAATAATATTGCCAGCCAATCAGAAGCCGCGAGCTCGCTTGTAGACGAACCGGTTTTTATATGGGCGTTCTGTAAAGGAAAGGAAAGTGTGCTGGTATAAAGATGGATTCGTGTGTCGTGCAGTGACAGAAAGTGATGACAGTTATTTCGAGTTTTGGAGGATAAGACCAGCTTTATTCAATTCAAAGGAATAGATACTGTGTGCAGTACATTTAAAGAAAATCGTAAGTAAAGGCGCCAGCACGTTGAAAACTGCTGTGTCGATTGTCTTTAAAAATTTGATATAAATCGAAGTCGGAACCAATTATGGAAAACTTTGTATAATAGGAAAGCAGAAGTTATAGAAAGCGAAAGGAGATAAAAGTCATGGATAACAGGGTTGGGAAGCATGAAGAAGAATTCTGTACCCAGCTAACACAAATTCGCTCAAGTCTGCACCAAAAACGCAGTGTCATAATTGTGATACCGCATTGCTCTCTGGTACGCCCGTACACCCCCTTTAAAAGGGCAAGCAGCGGAAATTTCAAACTTCACACACACACACAGCAGAAATCAGATAGACGGACGGATGAAGACGCGTGTGAAGGCTAAGCCTTTACAATCTTTTGCAGTGCAGTTCTACTATCACCAAACCAAGTTCATTCTGTGCTTTACATTGATTCTAGAGGATATGTAAATTTATGAATAATTAATTGTTTTATTATAGCTTGTTTAAATAGAATTGTATCAGGATCAGGCCAGAGGAGGAGTGAACTGTATTTGAGTTGTGGATAGAAAGAAATTCGATGCTTACCACAGGTTATCAGAAATGTCAGTAGGAGTGTTCAGTTAAAAATATTGCCCTGGAATAATGGACTTTTCACTGCAGAGCGTAAAAGGCGACAGTAACTTCATCATGTATAAAAATGTATTAAATTTATTCATGTATTGTATTAGAATGATTTATGCAGTTAGACACCTGTCTTGTCTCGCTATTCTATTCAGATCTGATCCATGTAACCTAGAAAAACCATATGTATCATTCATATACATGCAAACATCTGAACACTTAACTCATGGACACGTAGGCTAGCCACTTGTGCCATTTTGTCTCCAGGTTGATCTGTGTCATACATCAGTGGTCTAGAATCCAAAGTCGATAGTTGCCTTCCTGAACAACACAGGAGCACCAGATTTTGTTATCTAGAATTCAGCCCTTAAACCCATCAGTGCTTCGTGCCAGACCTTCATCTGATACTGCTGTGTATACTCAAAGAGGACAGTCACCGAACTTTAATATAAGCATTCTATGTGACCAAATTCCTGCAACCATTGTGAGAAGTCAAAAGAACCAAAGCTTATTATCTTTGTGTAGGGATGAGAAAACAGTTCGGAAACATTAGACCAGACAAGATATACTTAAGTGATAAAGGAACATTTGGAGGAACATTTTATGCTATTCAGAAGATTCCAGAAAGGACTTCTTATTTAGTTATTTAGTGTAACTCAACTATAAAGAAATTTTGTAATTAATTTTTATTCATTCAAATTTCATCATTTTTCATCATTCACTTTTGCACAAGGAAAAAGATAGATGTATATAATAAATTGATTCAGTAATTGTAATCAGTCAATGAGCTCTGAGGACACAAAGAAAGGCTAAATAAACTTAAAGGATCCCGTTACACGCCCTTTGAGGCAATTTGGGAATATGATGTTAGGCCCAAATTTTCTTGACCATCGGCACACTAGCGGTTATGTGGTCAGCGTCACGCCGGCCGCCTTTAACCTTCCCAGAGGTGCTCTGGTACCCAGTTCATGAGGCTGGGTTTTAAATTTTTCATAAAGGACGTTTAATTTCCCCCCCCCCCCTCCCTTTTTAAATTCTTAGTTTAATTTCCACTATAGCATTTCTGTTTGCTGATTTTACGCTCCTATATTTGAACTCTTTAATTCTTTCAACATCTTTCATTTCTGACTTAAATAACTTCATTGCGTTTGTTTCTGATGTCTTGATCTTTATTTCTAGTCCAACAGGCACATATATTTTCTTAGTTCACAACTTCCAGGAAAACTAAAAACATGACGTCTGGTATTTGTTTCCATTTTTTTAATATGATGGTGTCTAAACAATCTGAAATTCTTCACCGCATGGAAGCTTATATTTGTTGTTATAAACTGTATAACCTCTTATGAACGGATCTCGTAGGCATGAATTTCGGAAGTCACGGACGAAATATGTTGATGTCGAAATATAGCCCTGTACACTTTGTCCGCCTCACTTTTAGTTAAGCCTCGTTGGACCTAGCGACCGCGTCAAATTCTTGCAAGATATCGGGCTTTCAAGTCACACTGCTGTAGACATTCGATAAGAGGTCATACAATCAATTAATCAATCAATCAATCAACTAATCAATACCCTTTAGCTCCCCAAAGAGCATAGGCCTTCGACAAACACATGCCAAGTCCTCCTGTCCCTTGCCATCCGCTCAAGTTCTGTCCATGTTTTCCTCATCATTTTCATCTCTATATCCAGTTCTCTTCTCCATGTGTTTTTGTTCTACCTCTGTCTCTCTTTCCATGGGGATTCCAGAACAAGGACTGCCTCGTAATGCTATCAACAGTTCATCAATGTGTGTCCTAAATAAATATAAACATCATCCATACAATCATTCCGGGACATTTGTTCGTGGAAACTCAAGTTTTCATGTACCGTAGTGTTAAGTTATAGATGGAATGTTACTGTTCACAATGGGAATATATTAAAACAACGGGCATGGCTGTTAATTAAGGAAGGGACCGTTGTGCGGCGGACACTAGTAAGGGGTACTGCTCTTTTCATAACCCATATCGTGAATTTATTATTCTTATTGTTAAATTCCAAACAACGTGATAGCGCTACCAGGAAACGCGTAGTTTCAAGCGTTTCTAAGAACTGGAGCTTACGAAGAAGTTGGAGTCTTGTGTATCGGTTACTTATATGATAAGTACAGTGTCAAGAAACAAACTGTATGGAACATACGTAAGGATAAAGATAAACGAAAGGGTATTCTCAACAGTACAATGCACATTCTTCTTTGTCTAGCTCTTCATTACGTGTTAGGAAACATAAAATTGGCTAGGAATAACTATATGAAAGAGTACCGAGACAGGCATGTCTCCTTAATTATCATTTATTTACATACACTGCAAGATTAATTATATTTGTGTATCTTACGTATGCATTAGTGTTATTTATATAAACACATTCCGTCCGTTATTTCCGAAATCCGTACTTATGAGGTACGTTTATAACAGGTTTTACCGTGTTGTCTAATAAAGTAGACACTTTTGTCCTAATTATAATCCATCATGGGTTCAACAGGATATATGTCTGTTAAGGTAATGTTTTAGTTCTGTTTGATCCAGGGGAGATAAACCTTAAAATACTTGTTAGACAGGTTGGAATTTTGGGTTATGACGCTTGAATGCTTATGAGCTGATCAGTTGTTTAAAAATATATGATACGGAAGTCTTCTCGAAGTTTCGAGAGACAGAAAAGCGTGGTGAACGCTAATCATCTCAAGTGCTGAGATGAATTTATTCTGAGTTGTTTTGAGCTATGAGCGATTATCTCTCGCGGCTAGCCCGCGCGTGTATTATTGTCGGAGCTGTGTTTTGAACAGCCGATTCTCCTGACTGTTTGAGCGGGGCTGATATGCGGAATCCCGTGACAGTTCGCTCTAGGCGTTTGACCGGGCTGGTCAGCAATGTTTTTCTGATTGTGGAGTCTGATTTTGAACGCGCTCAGCGCCGGGCCTGTTTCGGCTGTGCTTGGATTCTTGGACTTTTGTGGTGTTAGCTTTTAGCTAGCTGCGACTTTTTTTTTTTTTTTTTTTGGTGTGTGTACCATATTTGGTTTAAAGCCAAGAAGGTAGTAATAACATGTCTGCTCCAGTAGTGCCAACATTTGTCCTTAATATGGAAAAAGATTTGGAGGGGGTGAGCTGCATAAGCCAGGAACATTAGTGATTTCAATTGCTGGGCAACTGGCTAATAGAGCCTCCTACTCCCTTATCATCAGCATTCTGGCCGGACCAGCTGGAGTTGGTACAAGTGGCGTCGCCACGTTATACAGGTTTGCGGGCCCATTCAAATGGTTCGCATCGCTGACAACAGCAGCGCACATGAAGCATTACGCTGGCCTGCTCGGCAGAAAATTTGAGTGGACCAACCGGTAGATGTCTGTATACATTGAACACTTGGACAAGGAAAAATCCAAGGGAAAACTTCACTGGATGCCCCCGACCATGAAGGCAGAGGCGGCCCAGCGAATTGCAGCAGCGGTGACAGTTGACAAGGAGGCGGAGGTCTCAAGAATAAAGACAGCCCACAATAAGTGGAATTTTATGTACAAGCCTTCGGACCACCGAATACCACATTTTCTGAACCTGAAGATGGAGGGACCGACAGAAAAATTCCAAAGGTATGGGTGTCCCTACCGGGGAGGAAAATCGAATGTGCCATCTGTGGGCAAGATACCCACTGGATTAGTCAATGCCCCAGGAAGCGGACACCCCCCCCCCCCAGGCCAAGCAAGTGAGGAAGGAGGAAGTGACTGCCGATACCACACCGACCGAACAGAGTTTGTTAAATCAGCCGATTGAGTCCCCCGTTCCAGAGAGCCCACGGAACAGGGTGGATGAAGAGGGGTATGAAACCGTGAGCTACAAGAAAGAGGACAAACGCACCCCGATAAGGAAGCATCTAGTCTTCCATGCAATGGGGCCGGTAAAATCTAAAGTAATAAGGCACAGCGGAAGCACATCGCCATCCAAGCGTTTGCCTTGCAATCCACAAGACCTGCCACTTTCTCCAAATGCATCCACTTCTAAGCCCTCCCCGAGGTATGAGTCAACTCCCGTGGTTGACGAACATGAGCCGGAATTGACTGGGCTCCAAACTGGTGGAGCCAGCCAATCCCCAGAAAAGTCGACACCTGAGCAAGGAAAACTATACTCCAGTTTGGCGACGATGACAGAAGATGAAGCCATGGACTATATGATGTCGCAGGCTAGTTTGTTTATTGATGCCAGAGACTTTGACGATGTGAGCGAATGAGCTTGCAGTTACAAGTCCCTCTTCCCTGCACTGGGGGCCAGTGCGAGCCAATAGTTCCTAGATGTTTCAGTTCCAGGAGTCCGATGACGACCGGTGTAAGTGTGGGCACGCCCGGATTGCACCCCAATGTTATCCCCTCTTGTGAGCCTGCTAGGAAGACGGTCAGCACACTACTAGGGCGGGGGAAGACGCCTCACCTCCAGATTGGCCAAGAAACAAGACTCGCCAATTGTTTTGTAATACTAATAGTAAATTGTAAAAACACCTATAGTTTAGGCAGTGTTACTTATAATTTAATAGCTTTGCGTTTCTTTAATGTAAATAAGTTTTGTGCTAGTTTAACGCATGTTGACACCGCATACACCAACACACTATAATGTATGCAGCTAAGCAGTCAATTCTCCCCCCTACAGGGGTGGGAGTCCCTGGTAGCGCGTCTTCGCACGTGCTTGATCACAATCATCAATGCAGAAAGACAGATGGTCAGACCCCAGTCACCACTTTGTCGAGCAGTATAGTTAGGGCCAGCCCCCAGACACCCTTTTGTCAAGCAGTTTAGACACGACTTTGTCGAGTAGTTTAGTCATGACAGGCGGTCAGCTCTCAGTAACCGCTCTGTCGAGTAGACTACATGTAACAAGTGACCAACCTACCACTTTGCCAGGTACATCAATTGTAACAAGTCCAGCTACCACTTTGTTGAGTAGTTCATTTACGACAAGCGGGGAGCCCCCAGTCACCACTTTGTCGAGTAGTTTAGATTCGGCAAGTGACCACCCGGCCACTTTGCCAGGTAGACAGTTTGTAACATGTGGCCAACCCCCCGCTACCACTTTGTCAAGCAGCATAGTTTTAATATCTCTCAACATCAATGGTTTGAGAAATAAACTAAAGCATGTTATCAAACTGATTAAAAAAGATAAACCGGATTTCTTATTTTTGCAACAGACCGGTATTACCTCTGATTTTCATGCCAATCTGTTGGTAACTAAATTAGGACTTAAACATGGCTGGTTTGCCCTAGGCACCAGTCATGGTGGAGCAGCCATTCTGCAGATTAATGAAGATTGGGAAGCAGTACACTATAGAACAGACAGTTGTGGCAGAACTGTCTTAATGCAAATACAAAACAAACACAACAGACAAGACTCACACACACTCATCAATATATACGCACCAGCGGCGGCACTTGACCGACCTAGTTTTTATGACAGATTACATAACATCCTAACGGAACATTATAAAGGGACTAACAAAATTGTAGGTGGAGATTTTAATTGTGTCCTGTCTAACCTAGATTTGTCTAGAAGCTCCGTTATGGAAGCACAGGCACGAGAAAAGTCTTCACTTTTACGACAGATTCAAACTATGTTAGACGAACACGACCTCTCGGACGTTTACAGAAAAATAGAACTTCACAAACAAACCTTTACACACTACGACAAGACAAACCCATACTTTAGACGGGCATCAAGACTGGACAGAATATATGCATCTAGTACCTACAATATACACAAAACATACTATATAGAAAGTACTCTTAAATTTACAGACCACAAGGCAGTTTATACATCTTTAAGCACGGTACACATGCACAAACAAGTAAAGAGATCCCCGCATTGGAAATTTAACAACAATTTACTTAAAACACTTACTACACAGAACAAATAACACAACTAATACAGGGATACGCACAAGACATTCCCAAAAATAACATCGCACAATATTGGGATATGTTTAAAAATACAATAAGAGATAGGATACAGATTTTGGCCACACTTATAAATAGGAAGTTTAAAAAAGAAGAGGGGATTTTAGAAGAAGCAATTAGTTTAACCAAAAGATTAGGTAACACAAACCCTCACATTCATACTTTAGAAGAACAGTTAGATCAATATAGGCAGTATACTTACCAGGGAGCACTATGTAGGACAAAACTAAACACTATAACGCAAGAAATCCCTAGTAGACAATATTTAGCAATAGAACAGAACGTACATCGCAGTAGACAGATACATGAAATAATAGACATGAACGGACAACAGCAAACAGATAACACCAGCATTAGTCACGCTTTCTTCGAATATTACAAGCAACTATATACTAAAGAAGAAACCGACGCAAACATACAAGAGAAATTTCTACAGTACCCAAAGTGTTTAAGTGAAGAGGAAAGTGAGAAGCTAGATCAACCTTTAACTTTAGACAATTTTCAAGAGGCCCTTAGTACCTTCCAAAAAGATAGAGCACCCGGGCCAGATGTGCTTACTGCACAATTCTGCAGGGCTTTCTTCCCCTTTTTAGGGCCCATTCTAATTAAAATATTTGAGGAGGCAATCCAAAAAGGGGAACTCCCAGATAGTTTAAATCAGTCCTATATTACCTTAATACCCAAGGACAGTAATGACAAAAAGTCAATTAAGAATTTCAGACCCATCTCCCTTTTAAATAATGATTACAAAATTCTAGCAAAAGCACTCACTCTGAAGCTTAAGCCACACATGCATAACATGATACATGAAGACCAGAAGTGTAGTGTACAAGGTAGGAACATTTGTAGACACACACACTTCATAAGAGATTTGATCACATACACGCATGATAGGCAATACCAGAGCGCCATATTATCTTTAGACCAGGAAAAGGCATTTGATAGAGTATCACATGCCTTTCTACATAAAAGTCTCAAAGCAAATAACATAGGAGAATATTTTAGAACATGGATTAAAATCCTATACGTAAGACCTGAAAGTAAAATATTGGTTAACACAGCTTAACCAAATCCTTCAAATTATCGAGATCTGTTAGGCAGGGATGTCCATTAGCACCCCTGTTATATGTAATAACATTAGAACCAGTTTTGGAAAGAATAACACAAGATATAAACATCACGGGAACCTACGTTCCCGGCAAAGGGGAGAGGAAGTTGTAAGCTTACGCCGACAATACTGTATTCTTTCCAACAACAAAGGATTATATAAAAAATATATTAGAGGTTTTCACAGAGTTTTAAAAGTCTAGTATAATGGGAATAGGCAGATGGGCGAATAGATCAGATTTCCCATTTCAACTAACCCAAGTGAACAAAATTAAAATTTACGGGATAAACGACTCCTTCAATCCGCAAGACCCCAACACAGAAACATGAGCAAAATTGTTAGGGAAAATTCAAAACATGCTAGAAATTTACAAGTACAAAACAGCCACCATCTTTGGAGGAAGTGTCATAATAAACTGTTTTATTATGCCTAAAATAATATACACAGCAAATGTTCAGATTATACCTAAAAATATTGTAACAGAAATAAATAAACTAATTAGGGCCTTTATTTTTAGGAACACTTGGCACAGTATAAAACACGCAACTCTAATATAAATAAAAATAAAGGGAGGATAGCCTTACAAGATATTAACACCAAAATCAAGGCTTTAAGGATTAAATACATAAGAGAAGTTACAAAAGCCCGGGTCTATACCCACTGGCACACTATTATATTGGTTTAAGATTATCAAATCTTTGTAAACTGAACAATAATCAACCCCATTTTTTTGGTACACCGCCACCCTTTTACGCAATATGTCTACAAAATTTAGAAGGGAATAAACGTTTAATAAAGCAGGACACCAAACTTATATACAAACTTCTAGTCAGAGCGCAAGAATCACCTCTGGGCACACGAATTAAAAGGGGGTACAACCTTTTCGTAACGGACTACACACAGAGTTTCACAAACATTCATACAGTAGACGTTAGACCAGAAGCAAAAGAAGTCACTTTCAGATTACTATACAATTTAACACCGCTTGCTAACAAAACATCAACAAAGGCAGGCAGATCAGCACCAACATGTAAATTATGCAGTGACAACATTATAGAGACAGAAGACCACTTGTTTTACACATGTAAGACAGTGGTCCCTACTTTAAACAAATTAAGGAAATTAATAGCCTCCAACACACAACAAACACTTTATTTGTACAGAGCTGTCATGCTTAACACGTTACCACAGATGTCGAGACAGACAGAACTTAAACTACTGACTTTACTAGCTGACTTTAGATATCTTGTATGGACATGTAAGAATAGGGCTGTATACGACGGTAGACATTATGACAGTAGAATATTTTCACAGATATACGAACATATAACACAAAATATAGTAGGACAAGACTAAAACTTTGTCCTTTTCTAGTTTCTGCTGTACAATATATACACCTCCATCAACCATCTCATGTTAGGGTGTCATTGTCACTTAAGTCGTTGTACCATTAATTATCTAGAACTTCCATGCTCTCACCAACATTTGTTATCATCCGTATCTTTAATTTTGTAACAATTTTACATCTTGCTTTTTTTCGGATATTTAGGGTTATTCTATTGATTTATTGTTTCCAAATAATTAGTCTATCTTATATAATGCAATAATTTGATTTGTACCTAGATTATTATCTTTAAATTTTGTTGTAACAATTTTGCATCTTGTTCTTGTAATATTATCTTATTTAAAGCATTTTATCTTAAATAATATTGATTTGTTTGTTTGCCAAAAATTATTTTATGCAATAATGTTGATTTGTGCCTGGTTTATTAACTTTAAATTTTGTGTAACAATTTTGCAACTTGTTCTTTTTTGGATTGTAATATTTAGGGTTATTCTATTTAAAGCGACTCTTCTTAAATAATATTGATTTGTTGTTTGCAAAAATTAGTTTATCTTATATAATGCAATAATTTAATTTGTGCCGGGTTTATTAACTTTAGATTTTATGAAAGAATTTTGCATCTTGCTCTTTTTTAGTTTTGTAATATTTAGGGTTATCTTATTTAAAGTAATTTTGATTAAATAATATTGTTTTGATGTTCGCAAATAATTAGTTTATCTTATATAATGTAATAATTTGATTTGTACCTGGTTTATTAACTTTAAATTGTATCGTTTATAATGGGTTTTTTTAATTTTTAATCGTTGTAAATACTATCAATGTTGTAAAAATCTTTACCAAATAAAGGTTTAAAAAAAAAAAGATGTTTTTCTAAGTGTGTTCCTGCGCAGTGTACTGGGAAGATGTCTAGGAGTGTTTTTCGCTGGAATTAGAGGATTTTATGGAGTCTGTGAGATAGATATTGGAATATGTTTTTGAGGCCATGAGATGTATAGGCCAGTGTTTCCTATGAAGGGATATTTGTGAAGATATTTTGAGGCCATATATTATTAGCACTGCGATGCCTGCAGTCTGCTTGAAGGAATAGCGCTGAGATATTAGAGATATTTTGAGGCCATATATTATTAGCACTGCGATGCCTGCAGTCTTCTGAAGAGATTTATTGCTATTGTATCTTGTGTAGTGTATCGTTCCTGATGTCGATGTTTCTGTGGCGTAATAAACAGTATAGAACTGTATTTGGAGTTTAAACCTTCCTGACTTCTACATGTAGTTTTGTGCGTGTGACCTTTTGATGGTGTCAACAAAAATAACCTCGCAACATATGCGATGGCCTGTGTGGTGTGTGCTATGAACTGCTATCCAATAATACTACTACACCTTTGCAACAACACATTGGCAACAGTGGTTTAACACATTATCCTGATATTAACAGTGATGTTGGTCAGTTTGTACTTCAATAATGTCTCCTTTACATTAAAAAAAAAAATATCAGCTCTCTGACCTTAATTTTGAACGTGGTCTTTGTTTTGACTTAAGACAAGATCATGATAACCGTAGTCCTCAACTTTCATATTGGAGTATTCTTAATGACGACTTCTGCAAATAACAAAATGTCCCTCACTTTGAGACGAATATTTAGCCACGACGTCTTTTGTGGTGAAACATGCACTATAATGTAACCGAAAGATCTTTTGAAAATCTTATGTTTTGGTTGAAGGGATGCGCTTCACCAAAATGAAACTTGCATTATATATATGACATTCTGCCCTTCCTCTCTCTCTCATCATGTATACTGTATCCTTTCATCCTCACATTTACTTTAAGCATTATTAAGGCATTTATCATTATAAAAGTAATATAACATCAAACATTTGCAATAATCATCATAATTAAAGTATGTTTTTAAAATAAATAAAGATAGATAGATAGATAGATAGATAGATAGATAGATAGATAGATAGATAGATAGATAGATAGATAGATAGAAAGATAGATAGATAGATAGATAGATAGATAGATAGATAGATAGATAGATAGATAAATAGATAGACAGATAGATAGATAGATAGATAGATAGATAGATAGATAGATAGATAGATAGATAGATAGATAGATAGATAGATAGATAGATAGATAGATAGATAGATAGATAGATAGATAGATAGATAGATAGATAGATAGATAGATAGATAGATAGATAGATAACGAACGAACGAACGAACAAACTATATTTTCAATGGATTAAGAATTGGGCACGCAGGCCCGTCTAACATTCTGCCCTTCCTTTCGCTCACCTTTCATAGATAGATAGATAGATAGATAGATAGATAGATAGATAGATAGATAGATAGATAGATAGATAGATAGATAGATAGATAGATAGATAGATAGATAGATAGATAGATAGATAGATAGATAGATAGATAGATAGATAGATAGATAGATAGATAGAACGAACTTTATTTTCAAAGGGTTGAGAATTGGGCACGCAGGCCCGTCTAACATTCTGCCCTTCCTTTCGCTCACCTTTCATACCGCATCCTTTCAATAGCACATGTATTTTTAGCATTATATAAGCAAACAACATTATCGAGGTAAAATAATAACATGCATTTGTAACATCCAGACATAATCAAATTTAAGGTGGGGGGGGGGGAGAATTATTAATTAAAATACATTAACAAAAATTGATACCTTGAAAAAAAAAATTTTTTAAAGTAAATAAAAATAAAAACTAACAAACACAATCTAAACCATTCATACAGTAAATAAGACATAATTTGAAATGTAATCAGAAAATGGTGGCATATAATAAGACTCGTGACATTTTGGAAATCTGCTGAATTAGCTGGGGCTTCATGTGTTGTCAGCGCATGCGGAAAATGTTCCCACAGGTGAGCAACTTTGAGTCCCAAGCAGATACTGCCACAGGGAGTGAATTGTTGACGCCTCCACTACACGAGATCCAGTTTTGTGACCTATGCTCCTTAGGGAGGTAAAGGCTATTAACTGATAGATGAGAATCGTACATATAGGCCCGTCTTGCATTTTGTCCTTCCTCGAACTCATCTTTATTGCTAGGTATCCAGACATTCTCCAACACACTTAAGGTATTAGTTCAATGGCGATGCAACGTTATAAGCAGTATAAAACATACATTTACAGTATCTGATTACAATTAAGAAGTAAGGTATATTAAAATGGAAAGCTAAATCATCAGACCCTCCGTACAGTATATTAGATAATAATAATTCGAAACATAATCCCTTAGGGCGGCATATAATCCGCACTCATAATATATTTGAACAGTCTACAATTATATGAGTAGGGACTGTGCATGTTTTTCAGGTCATGTGGAAGATTGTTCCAAAGATGAGCAGCTGAGTAAGCCAAGCTCTTCTTATACAAATCTAGCCTCGGCTTGGGTACCTCTAACTGGTTTAGATAGATAGATAGATAGATAGATAGATAGATAGATAGATAGATAGATAGATAGATAGATAGATAGATAGATAGATAGATAGATAGATAGATAGATAGATAGATAGATAGATAGATAGATAGATAGATAGATAGATAGATAGATAGATAGATAGATAGATAGATAGATAGATAGATAGATAGATAGATAGATAGATAGATAGATAGATAGATAGATAGATAGATAGATAGATAGATAGATAGATAGATAGATAGATAACAGCAGAGGAACCTAGTGTTCAAGATATCAAGGAAAGGAAACTCTTCCAATGTGTTGGGAAGTCCGTAGCGTGTAACTCTTTACCTTTTCTACTGAAAGGCAGCATTCTGGAAATACCGTCTAAAAACGGTAAGAGCAAACCTAAAAATAGAAACATGGAATTCCAGAACGTTAAGTGGGACAGAGAAACATGATTATAGGCAATAAGGAAGTAGATAATTTGGGTGTGGTAATGGAAAGAAAAGATGACGCCCACTGAGTATAGAAAAAATAAAAAGATATAAACGTATATACACGGGGGGCCCAAAAGGGGAGATAAGAATAGTAACACTGTACCTTCCAGTCATGTCGTAAAAACAGACTAAGGAGGGTTTGGCACAATGTTCGACCGTACGTATGATACGTATTGCATTTTTTACGATCAAATACGTATAATACGCGTAGGTAAAACTTCCGTACGTTCAAATACGTCGCATCACTGCGTCAATTGACCATTTGTCTGTAAATCTGAACGTTTTAACACATGTTCGTCTAGCAATTCAAGCTGTAGTTTAAATAGAACAAGTATGTATGATATTTTCCTTTAAAGTGTCAGTAAAACTCTTGTTACATAAAAACAAACAACTTGTTTTTTTAACACAATATGCGCCAATGAGTAATTTCAAGTAAATAAATTAAGGGGCTGCTGTAAAACTGGTAAGGAATATATATATAAGTATATAAACCAATAAAGCGGTATTGAATCAGTTCTACAAATTAACGGTTCACATGAAACAGGTGTGACAGGGCTAGGTATATTTGAGGCGAACTTATGTCGATGTGGCTATCTCACACCCAAGACCCATGTACTAAGAAAATTTTTATTAAGGATCGTTTGACAGGATTTGCAATTATTGGTTGCTTGCAACCCTCTCAGCAGCAGACTTAGCAATTCAAGAAACACAAAGCCTTATACACATCAACATTTAATACTACCGAACACCCAGACAGTGTTCGTAGACTTTCTGAAAAACAATATATAAAAACAATGTCTAAGTGAAATTCAATAGCATGAATAATAACACTTACCATTCAGAAAACATGCGCCCACCAGTGGCGTATCCTGGTAATGCGAGCTAGGCGTGCTGCTACTTGAAATGACTATGTACGCCTACTATTTAACCCCTTCCCCTCTTAATTTAAAAACCAATTATATTCAATTACGCAACGATAGTTATTCGGCTGGAAGAAAAAAATTAACTAAATAATACATATTTTCACTTACAGGTTTCACTTGAAGATCAGATCTATTCTTCTTTCCTTTTGCAGAAATTTCTCTGTTTCATCATCGTAAAATGTATTCTTCATTCTAACCTTGATCAAAAGTTCCTTTTCGATGGACAATAGGCTGAGACTGGAGATATTGACCTTGTGTAGATCTGTGGTAACTGTGGATTCGCTTTAAAGCTCAAAACGATCTTTCTACAGAAGCAGTAGTTGCTGGAATTGTCATTATCAATTCTACCAGTTTGAACACTTCTTTCAAGCCTGAACTGAGATCATATTTCTACTAAGAACTGCAGTAACTCATCAACTGTTATAACATATAAGGAAGGGAAACCCGAGGCCTGTAAACAGTAAATAAATATTAGACAAACATAGAGGTATGTTTTCAGGCACTCTTAAGAAATAAAGAAGTAGAACACTAGACAACAGAAAAACAACAGACGTGAGTGGCTTACCCAGGATTCGAACCTCGGACCTTCCGTACGACAACACCGCCTAGCTATACAAGCGAATCACACTATCCTCCCTGCCAGCTAGGTGTTACGCACGGATCATTATTATTTTTCGTTTGTATGATCATTTTTCGTATGTATGATCATTTTTTGACTGAAGTGTGTATTATATATATTTACGGTCAAAGGGACAGAACCCGAAATATTGATACTGCTATTTTTTAGGAGTTTACCTTCTCTTGTATAGAGACACGTTCGGTCTATAATTTCTTGAACGAAGCGTGACCATATCTCCTTATTTGGTAGTATCAGTCAACTGTTGTAGATGCCTGAAACCTTTCTTAACGCTTCTTTTCATGACCATAAAAGGCGCGACTGTGTAAGACTTTTATCTCGAATGTTCTTAGAATCGTCTTATTGTGAACGGCGACTCAGAGATTGTCGTTCTGCGCATGTCTCGACTTGGTTTTCGTTTGTTGTTCCGGCCAGCTCGGGGAGTTTAGAGATGGTCTAAGTCGCGAGCAGACGCGACCTGCGTCTTGTGATTTTCTGAGGGAAATACATTGTCTTGTGAGTTAGTTAGCTAACTAGACTATTTCCCAGTATTATTCAAGCCTGCCTGGAGGCATATGTTCATGGTTGATTTTCCGAAATAAGGTAATTCCTCTTGTATCGAACTTTATGCTATCATCTAGAGGTTCGTCATTTTGTCGCCTTTTTGCTCGCCCGTGTGATTCAAAATGGAGAGGTACTTTGACTAGGATTAAGTCACCGGTATCTTTATACCTGAACTAGTTATATATATATGGGTCGCTCTAGACCAACAAGACTATTGTCTGTGTTCCAGGATTCTTTATATCAGAGATCACGTCCAAGTCAGATGGTTAGACTTAGGAAGGTTATAAAGGTCGAGCTGACCTGTAATCCATGTATGCTATTCACGTGCAGACAGTAAACGGACTGATTGTATACATCTGATCTGCTAGCATCAGAAAGGGAATATTTATTATTGTCTATGAACAGTGATGATCTGCAGCTGACACTGTTGCAGAATTTATATATATATTATTTATACAGCTTCACGAACTAGAACTCTATGATTTTGAATGCTGAACTCGTTGAACTATGTTGATGATATAAATATCCTGACTGTTTTGTGGTGTGCAATAAATGGAAAAAAATTATACAACGAAGTTACCATTTCTATGACTCTACACATCATGTTGCCTGTGTTATACTCTGTGAACTGTTCTACTACCACATACACAGCAACATCCAAAAATCAGAGAAGACACCTACATCTTGCACTTTAATACCAGGTGTCGATAGGGGTGGCAAGTGGTCGTCAATCTTATACGGAGCTAACGTACCTGGCATTGTGGCGCACCATTATCATTTAGCCTAAATCCACCCTTATCATTTTTGGTGGCCAGTGTGGGGAAAAATGATAAGGGTGGATTTAGGCTAAATGATAATGGTGCGCCACAATGCCAGGTACGTTAGCTCCGTATAAGATTGACGACCACTTGCCACCCCTATCGACACCTGGTATTAAAGTGCAAGATGTAGGTGTCTTCTCTGATTTTTGGATGTTGCTGTGTATGTGGTAGTAGAACAGTTCACAGAGTATAACACAGGCAACATGATGTGTAGAGTCATAGAAATGGTAACTTCGTTGTATAATTTTTTTCCATTTATTGCACACCACAAAACAGTCAGGATATTTATATCATCAACATAGTTCAACGAGTTCAGCATTCAAAATCATAGAGTTCTAGTTCGTGAAGCTGTATAAATAATATATATATAAATTCTGCAACAGTGTCAGCTGCAGATCATCACTGTTCATAGACAATAATAAATATTCCCTTTCTGATGCTAGCAGATCAGATGTATACAATCAGTCCGTTTACTGTCTGCACGTGAATAGCATACATGGATTACAGGTCAGCTCGACCTTTATAACCTTCCTAAGTCTAACCATCTGACTTGGACGTGATCTCTGATATAACGAATCCTGGAACACAGACAATAGTCTTGTTGGTCTAGAGCGACCCATATATATATAACTAGTTCAGGTATAAAGATACCGGTGACTTAATCCTAGTCAAAGTACCTCTCCATTTTGAATCACACAGGCGAGCAAAAAGGCGACAAAATGACGAACCTCTAGATGATAGCATAAAGTTCGATACAAGAGGAATTACCTTATTTCGGAAAATCAACCATGAACATATGCCTCCAGGCAGGCTTGAATAATACTGGGAAATAGTCTAGTTAGCTAACTAACTCACAAGACAATGTATTTCCCTCAGAAAATCACAAGACGCAGGTCGCGTCTGCTCGCGACTTAGACCATCTCTAAACTCCCCGAGCTGGCCGGAACAACAAACGAAAACCAAGTCGAGACATGCGCAGAACGACAATCTCTGAGTCGCCGTTCACAATAAGACGATTCTAAGAACATTCGAGATAAAAGTCTTACACAGTCGCGCCTTTTATGGTCATGAAAAGAAGCGTTAAGAAAGGTTTCAGGCATCTACAACAGTTGACTGATACTACCAAATAAGGAGATATGGTCACGCTTCGTTCAAGAAATTATAGACCGAACGTGTCTCTATACAAGAGAAGGTAAACTCCTAAAAAATAGCAGTATCAATATTTCGGGTTCTGTCCCTTTGACCGTAAAATATATATAACATGCATTTCAGTCAAAAAAAGATCATACATATGAAAAATGTTTATACAAACGAAAAATAATAATGATCCGTGCGTAACATTACCGCACCCACCCGGGAAAAAAAAATGAAACATTTTTTTTTTTTAAATCCTGGAGCCGGAAAAAAATCTAGGCTCCTAACGCACGTATGATGCGCGGATATATACCTAACAAATTAGCTCAACGCATGGAGCAACACTGAGATGATATCTCAGCTCCTTAGAGAAAAAATTTATCTAAGTATACGCTTATATATTCCAGGAAAGTGCCACCAACACACGCCACAATGATGGCAACATCATAATGAAAATCAAATTATTCTCATACCAATATATGAAATTAAATATATTATTATGATATCATATAATGTGTTGTGCAAACAGCGGTGTAACATATTAATATACCGCACTATTTTATTACATTATATAAAGCAACAGTAATTAATAAGTAATACATGTGTTGATCTTCGTTGACATAAAACATTCAATAGAAGAAGATGTGGACATCATCCGCTCCCAATCTAGGACAGGACTTGATATACTCAAAGTTCCACAATGGACACAATCTCGCATCTTCAATGATGTGCTGCGAAAATATCAATAACACAAATCTTAAAGACAACTGGTAAATCTCTCAATACAATTATGCAAATATATTGTTTAAATGTGGCCGAGTGATCTTTTGGCCCGTATATCACTAACTAAGCCTTCTTAGATAATTACATGGTACAATGTTATAAATTCCCCTCAAAAAAGTGAGAAAAAAAAAATCTACTAACATGTCATTACAACATTGGACTGTATATCAGGAAATATATATATATGACAGAAGAATCATGCGGAATCGTGTGGGCATCTGGACAGAATGTCTGCCATCACATTATCCGAACCACGGATAGCTCGAACCGAGAAATGAAATGGTTGAAGAGCTATGGCATAACGAGTGGACCTCGAGCTCTTCAAGTTTTTGCTCTGAATAGCAGTAAGCGCTTTCTGGTCGGTTTCCACAATGAAATGTGCGCCTAGAAGAAATCTTTGTAACTTCAGAATAGACCACACCATAGCCAATAACTCACGGTCTAAAACCGAGTAATTCTTTTCTGCAGCATTTAATTTCCTAGAGATATACATCACCGGATGCAGAGTATCAGAATACTCCTGCATTAGTGCCGCCCCAATCCCAGTTGACGAGGCGTCACTTCGAAGAACAAAAGTCTTCTCAATAGTAGGTAACCTAAGAATAGGTGGAGATGAAAATAGGGCTTTAACCTGGTCCAATGAGGATTGACATTCTTTAGACCAGCGGATCAGATTAGGCGACCCTTTCTTCAATAAAGTAGAAAGCGGTGCCATAATGGAGGACAGATTCGGAATGAATCGTCCGTAGAATTGGATCAAACCTAATAGACTCCTTACTTGTTTCTTCGTCTTAGGGACCGAAATGTTAAGTATTTTTGAAACATTGTGGTCCTCTGTCTTTAAAAGACCACGACCAACACGATGACCTAGGGAAGAAATCTCACTAAATCCTATAAAGGCTTTAGAGGGTTTTGCAGTCAAGTTATACTCGCGAAGAGTGGACAGTAATTCGTATAAACCCAAATAGTGATCTTCCCAGGAATCACTGAATAGACAGATATCATCTAGGTATGCTATGACATCTGTACGATATGCGAGAATTCGCCGCATCATGCGTACGAATGTAGCAGGGGCGTTCATAAGACCAAAAGGCATGAAATTCCATTGGAATAAACCCCTAGGTGTAGAAAAAGCTGTAAAAGGTTTGGCACGTTCGGTTAGAGGAACTTGCCAATAACCTTTAGACAAATCTAGTTTGGTAAAGAATCTAGAATTAGAAAGTTTATTGAGTAGTTCTTCTAATGAAGGCATAGGTTCAGCGTCGAACTTCGTAACTTGGTTCAATTTGCGATAATCTACGCAAATGCGAATGTTATTATCCTTCTTTCGAACAATAACCATAGACGAAGAGTATGCTGAAGTGGATGGTTCAATGATTTCCAAACGTATCATTTCATCCAATTCTTTTTCTACTTGAGACTGGAAATGGATAGGTATTGGATAAGGTCTGACTCTGATAGGATTATGATCAGTTAGCACAATGTCATGTTCAATGACATGTGTGTGTCCCGGGATGTCTGTAAGAACATCCTGAAATGTTTGCAACATCGAAGAAACTTGTCGATGTTCCTCAGCGGAAAGATTTGGAGAAACGGTCACGTTTTTCCAAGATTCCGTAGAATAAAGTGGGACCATAGAAAGAGGAAGATTGACATCAGAAAAAGTAGTTTCCTCATCCTGTATAACTGACAGAGATGAGTACTGACCATGAGGTACTTGAGAATTGTCCGTAGCCTGGAAAATAGGCTGCAAATAGTCAGGTCTTTCATAAAATTCCGTGAGCATATTTATGTGGAAAGTTTTATGCTTTCCATCAATATCGACAACATAGTCGACATCAGAAATTTTGGAGACTATTGCATATGGACCTTTCCATGCAATTAGAAGTCTGTTCTCCCTTGAAGGAAGTAGAACGAGAGCTTTGTCACCTGGACAAAGTTGTCGTAGACATCTATTCTTATTTGCAAACTGCCTTGCCTTTTCTTTAGCAAATTCGGAAGACGAAGTTGCTAGTTTGCATGCCTCGATGATCTTTTGCCTAAGAGCAATGACGTACTCATAAGAAGATTGAGTTTCATCGCTAATATTATCGGCAGTGATTAGATCGTGAAGTAAAGACATAGGGCCGCGCGGTTGCGCGCCAAAGACAAGTTCAAAAGGGGAAAACCCCGTATGTTCATTGGGGACCTCTCTATACGCAAAGAGAGCCGCGGGTAAGACCCTGTCCCAATCCTGAGGATGATCCTCAGTTATTTTACCAAGTAAAGTTTTCAGAGTCCTATTTAAACGTTCGACTAACCCATTAGACATTGGGTGATAGATACTGCTGAGAGACCTTTTAATGTGTAGCATAGACATTACCTGTGACATAGTGTCTGATATAAGTTGAGTGCCATGGTCTGACAATATTTCTCCGGGAAAACCCAAGCGAGAAAATATCAGCCAAAGAGCGTCTGCGATGTCAGCAGTTGAGATGCTCTTGAGAGGTATTGCCTCTGGCCAACGTGTGCACATATCGACACATGTAAGGATAAATTGATGTCCTCTAGCCGATTAATTCTAAAAGGACCGATAATATCTATTGCCATTTTTTGAAAAGGGCGAATAGGAATGTCAGCAGCCTGGATAGGCGCAGCATGTCGTGGTCCTTTAGATTTGACCTCCTGACATACTTTGCAAGAGCGACAGTACATTCGTATGTCCTTGCTCACAAATGGCCAAAAGAAAGCCGCAAGAACTCTCGACTTTGTACGGGAAAAAACCCATATGTCCAGCACATTGCGAGTCATGAGCATGTTGCAATATTTGCAATCTCATGCTCTTGGGCACAAGAATTTGTGAATGAGTGGACGTAGTCGAGTCTTGTACCATACGTACAAGTACGCCGTTCTTCATAGAAATCCAAGATTTTCTATTAGTATTTTGATTAGGATCACCTTTTTTTGCTAGAATGAAGAATTTTTGTAAAGAAGGATCTTCTTCTTGCAATTTGATAAATGAGTCACGTGTAATAGTCAAGTGACTATCTTGGTCATTTACTTCATCATTATTAGTTAATGAAGTTTGAGGTGGATCCAGAGCATGTGCTCTTGTGACCACCGCATTGGTAGCTTCAATGTTTTGCTCTTCCCAAACAGCAATCTGCTGTGGGGTACATTCCCTAACTCCGTGAATACGACCAATAATAAGGTCCGCAATAGGGTTTGGAAGTAGACACGCGTGGACCTCTCCCGTGAAGAAAGGAGTAGCAATGTGTATTAAAGCAGTAGGATACTTTTCTAACGTGCCACCAAATGTGACACATTTGATGACCTTTCCTGTAGCACAGGATGGATCTACAAGAGATTGCCTAACCCCGACAGTAGTACATCCAGAGTCAAACAACACTGAGACTGGATTACTATTTACAAGCCCCTTATGTAATATAAGAGAACCTCTCCCATCATGAGCAACATTAGCAGGAAGAGCGGGCAAAGGATGACCACAGCTTAAAGTAGTAACGGTCTTCGGGTCAAATAAAGTACTGCATTGGATACATTTATTTGCTCTACCAAAATCAAAAGATGACCATCCGATAGCATTATGGTCTTTATTATCATTAACCTGTTTATCTACTCCCTGAGATTCTTGTTGAACAGAGTTTGTCTGTTGATATTTTTTTCTCTTATGTTGCGATCTACCGCGACCATTATTGCCTCTGCAATTATCATTAAAGTCCCTACTGTAATTTTTATCCTGGTTTGAGTTCCAGTTTCCATAACTGTCATTACCATCTCTATACTGTTGAGAACCTCTATTATCCTGGTATTGAGGTCTCTGAGAAAAAATATTTTCCTCTATACCGATTACCTTTGTGAAAATTTCTAAAGTTAACCGGAGTAGAATAACGTGTAGTATTAGGATGTCTCCAGTTCTGGGAAGAAGAATCACCCTGGAATTGATTACTATGATTCTGGGCATAATTACGGTTACTCTTTTTATTGAAATTTTGCTGGCTACCCTGAAATTTACGCATAAAATTTGGGCCATAAGGTGCTGCCGAAGCAACTGGCAGACCTTCTTTTACTTTAGAGTTGCTAATGGTTATGTGAGGATGCGCAGTAACATACTGGCTACAGTATTCTTCCATTTCTTTTATGTTTTTAGGCTTACGCTCATGAAGAAAAGAAAGAAAAGCTTCATTAACAGAAGACATAACCTTGTCTCTAAGTAGTAAGTCCATAAGAGCTTCAAATGTACTCTCTGTTTTAGACAACTCAACCCATCGTAAAAAAGTAAGACGGATGCCTGAGATGAATTCAGAGAATTCAACTCCAGTTTCTGGTAACATGTTTTTAAATTTAAGACGATATCCGTCCTCGTTAAGTTGGTACTTCTTTAACAATGCCGCCCTGACAACCTCATAGTTGTTTTTGTCAGGCACATCTACCATACCCAATAAAGTCAAAGCATCACCTCTAAGTATCTTGGACAGATGATAAACATATAATGTTTTATCTATATTATGCACCTTACATGCACTTTCAAATCTATCTAGATAAAATGTTATATCATCAATTGAAGCATTGAATGCTGGTAAATTAAGCTTGAAATCAACAGCATTAGACTTATTAGCAGATGATACCTTATTAGCATCATTAGCATTACTAGATAACTTCAACTTTTCTAACTCCAAAGCTAAGAGTTTTTCTTCATGCTCCATTTTTGCTTTTCTCTCATCAGCTTCTCTTTGTAACCTTCTTTCTTCAGCCTCAGCCTGTAACTTTCTTTCTTCAGCCTCAGCCTGTTTTTCTAATCTTTTATTTTCAGCCTCTATTTCAAGTCTCTTAATTTCAGCTTCTTTTTCAAGTCTCTTATTTTCAGCTTCTTTTTCAAGTCTCTTATTTTCAGCTTCTTTTTCAAGTCTCTTATTTTCAGCTTCTTTTTCAAGTCTCTTATTTTCAGCTTCTTTTTCAAGTCTCTTATTTTCAACCTCAGCCTGAAGTCTCTTCTCCTGTGATTCTGCTTCTCTTTTTTTGTTTTTCCATTTCCATTTGTAATCTCTTTTCATCTACCTGCATCTGCAGTTTTAAATTTTCAGCATCTATTCTCTTTTGTTCAGTTAGTTCTTTCATTTTCTTTTCCTCCGACTTCAATGCCTTGGCATATTGAACAGTCGCAAATTCTTCTAATTTATCACCTGTCTTCCCAAGGGCTTTACCCTGCTCAATAAAGTACTCAAATGTAGACATGATGTCTAAAATGTGAGTACAGAACCTGAAATAATTAATTATCTTATTTCAATCTTAATAGCAACCAGACTTAATAAAGTGCTTGTGTAATCAATATGTTTACTCCAATCTCTGTGGGCAACAAGACTTGACACCAACTTGTATTATCAAATGTATAATAATATCACAAGTCACCTCTTAATTATCAGTGCACTACACAAATCAGTGCATAACCAATAAGTTATTTATCATAACTGCACTACAATAGTGCATAAGCAAAAAACCACCAGTTAGTTATGATAAGTGCACTATAGATCAATAGTGCATGAGCATATATGTAACAATAGTGAAAGCTAACTATGCAAGAACTATGCAAACAATAACAAGACAATGTAAACAATAACAAAGGTCACCAACAATGTAAACAATAACAAAGATCAAAGTCAAATGTAAACAACAACAAAGATCAAAGTCAATGTAAACAACAACAAAGATCAGAGTCAATGTAAACAATAACAAAGATCAAACAATATGAAAACATTCGCATAAGTCAAATAAATAAACAGCGAAACTAAAAAGAAATGTGATGACAAAATGCGAAGATATGACAAACAAATGACGCTACAGTGTATACACAAAAATATACTTAAAGAACTGAATAATAGATAGGGGAGACCTACAAATACAAACAATCGAAATCGAAACTAAAAAAAAACACAAAGAAAGAGAGAAAAGAAAAAGAAAAAAAAATATACAAGAAACAAAAATAAAGCACAACTCGTCACAACTAAACAGATATAGCAACGATTGTCGCTAGCAAATTTCACAGTAGGAAATTCGCACAGTCCCTAACGAAAACGCTAACAGTAGAACCTCTGTGACGTGGTATCTTCTACTGAAAGACACCGCCCAACCGAGAAAACCCGCTGAAATATAAACATATAAATATACAAATACAAATAACATATAACATATAAACATGTAAACAGCGCGAAACATGTGATAGACAGAAGGCTCAGTTAGAACATAAGGGCACAGTTCACAAACAAAACAGGCCACTTAACTTCTATATGTCCCAAACGTCAGCACGGTGCAGAACAGGATGTCGTCAGCATTCTGAGGATAAAGATCCAACGTTGATTAACATCTGCTCCCATAGACAGCCATGACGAGGGAAATGAGCTTCTGACAGGAAACAGCTTCTGAACTTGACCTTCTGAATCTGCAACAGTACCTCTCAGACCGGAACAGTTGTTACGGCACTTGTCCTTCTTCTTAACAGATCAGGAAATCCATTCGCTCGGTACTTGTCCTTCTAGTTGTAGACAAACTTCAATACTGCCGAGCAGCGCCGGGTAGTTTCAAAATATCAACAACTGTCAGTACTGCCGGGTACTTTCAAAATCTTTCATCAAAAGTAGCTTTTCTTGAAGGAAGTGAGTTGAACTGTAATTTTGAAAGCTTGATGATGATGTCTGGGTTTGTTGACCCCCTTGATAGCTGGTATCAGAGTAAACCAACATATGGCCACCAAAAATGATAAGGGTGGATTTAGGCTAAATGATAATGGTGCGCCACAATGCCAGGTACGTTAGCTCCGTATAAGATTGACGACCACTTGCCACCCCTATCGACACCTGGTATTAAAGTGCAAGATGTAGGTGTCTTCTCTGATTTTTGGATGTTGCTGTGTATGTGGTAGTAGAACAGTTCACAGAGTATAACACAGGCAACATGATGTGTAGAGTCATAGAAATGGTAACTTCGTTGTATAATTTTTTCCATTTATTGCACACCACAAAACAGTCAGGATATTTATATCATCAACATAGTTCAACGAGTTCAGCATTCAAAATCATAGAGTTCTAGTTCGTGAAGCTGTATAAATAATATATATATAAATTCTGCAACAGTGTCAGCTGCAGATCATCACTGTTCATAGACAATAATAAATATTCCCTTTCTGATGCTAGCAGATCAGATGTATACAATCAGTCCGTTTACTGTCTGCACGTGAATAGCATACATGGATTACAGGTCAGCTCGACCTTTATAACCTTCCTAAGTCTAACCATCTGACTTGGACGTGATCTCTGATATAACGAATCCTGGAACACAGACAATAGTCTTGTTGGTCTAGAGCGACGCATATATATATAACTAGTTCAGGTATAAAGATACCGGTGACTTAATCCTAGTCAAAGTACCTCTCCATTTTGAATCACACAGGCGAGCAAAAAGGCGACAAAATGACGAACCTCTAGATGATAGCATAAAGTTCGATACAAGAGGAATTACCTTATTTCGGAAAATCAACCATGAACATATGCCTCCAGGCAGGCTTGAATAATACTGGGAAATAGTCTAGTTAGCTAACTAACTCACAAGACAATGTATTTCCCTCAGAAAATCACAAGACGCAGGTCGCGTCTGCTCGCGACTTAGACCATCTCTAAACTCCCCGAGCTGGCCGGAACAACAAACGAAAACCAAGTCGAGACATGCGCAGAACGACAATCTCTGAGTCGCCGTTCACAATAAGACGATTCTAAGAACATTCGAGATAAAAGTCTTACACAGTCGCGCCTTTTATGGTCATGAAAAGAAGCGTTAAGAAAGGTTTCAGGCATCTACAACAGTTGACTGATACTACCAAATAAGGAGATATGGTCACGCTTCGTTCCAGAAATTATAGACCGAACGTGTCTCTATACAAGAGAAGGTAAACTCCTAAAAAATAGCAGTATCAATATTTCGGGTTCTGTCCCTTTGACCGTAAATATATATAATACACACTTCAGTCAAAAAATGATCATACATACGAAAAATGATCATACAAACAAAAAATAATAATGATCCGTGCGTAACACTAGGCATCCCCAAAAAAAGATGCTTTACTGACCGGTCATTAGTGCGAAACACAAGACAACACCGGAAGTTTACAATAGGCAGCTTAGCCTTATTAATGACGCAATCACTTCTGTCGTTCCCCTATTAAACAGTATATGTCAGTGTTAAGGGCTTCTCGGGATCCCAGTATGTTCTGGGTGCTTCGATGACTTCTAGTATTTGAGGATGACCAAGTTATTATATGCGTATTCAGTTTATAGAGTCAAAGTCCCTCGGGTTCTTATCACTTTTGTAGGATTCCGTAATACTGTTCGTTGGTATCGATAATGTCTGCTTAACCCTTGTGATACATTCTGTGCTGATTATGTTTTATATTCAATATTCGACCCTTGACTGACCTGTGTTAGTCTCTTGTCTTATTGATTATATTGGCAGTGTGAGATGCAGCGTGTTAAGACATTAATCATCACTGGTCATGATCAGTTGAAGATGAATAGCATTTAACTCAACTCCGAATACGATAGTTGATAAGACTGTGATTTTGACGACTCAAAATATTTAATTATTAATTTCATACCATGAGCAGACACCAACTACATGGGAACAAAAGTCACATCACATTCATATACGATCTGTAAGAGTTCTCATTATTTCATAAGCACATGTTCACAATCTCTATCTAGAGTTCTGGTTAGAGGTCAGTTCCTTTTAACGGCCAATGTCCTTTGGCATAAATTCAGAGGCTAACTAGACTTACTCCCGTCGCTAGTTTATACAATAGCCTGTTGCACTAGACTTAACTATCCTGCTAGTTTTTCAATACACTTATTATGCTAGGCTTACGTCTACTGCTAGTCGTTTAATATCCGTTACACTAGGCTTACGCTTGCCGCTAGCTGTACAATATCCATCTATACTAGTCTTACACTATTGCTAGTAACATAATGTTCCTTTGGCATACCACGCCGGGCTAATCTGCCATAATTATGCAAACTGCGTTATTCATACGACGACTTACGTTTGGTTCAAGAAATACACTGCTCAAATGGCTTCCCAGCCACACAATTAAAAATTGGTTGTACCACACAATATCAGTGGCAATGGCCACACTTCTGAAACACACTGCCGTTCGGGTCAAAACCCACAAGTCGAATGACGTTGCAAAGACACACGCGTCATGCATAGAGATATGCATACTACGTCGTTAATATATATTCAATTGCGATGTTCCACGGTGCAGCAGTCCGAGTTGGCCAAACTCAAATGCTTGCACACATGCAACAATCATCGACATCGGTCGATGAGATATATCTCTATTCGTTTAAGGTGTTCCATGATACAGCCATTCGGATCGTCGACAAATCCAAATGTCTGTAAGCATGAAACAATCCTCAACCTCATTCGCGGAGATATAATCATTTGAGGAATGCGCCATGCTGCAGACATGAAGCAATCCTCAACATCATCCCCCTCACTTCCAAACGTGACACTTGTGGCACGGATGATAGTGATGGAGAAGACGCCCGTCTCCCGAACATATCAATATTAGTACTACCTACTTATAACTATGATAATCATTAAGTAGACACATTAAATTTTATAACATTAATAATAGCACTTGTCAACATGGTGACTAAAGAGTTAATTCAATTTCTTCTCAGAGAAGTTGCGCGATAAAAGATCTGCCAAGTTATTGTCTGATCCAGCAATGGGCAGAATCGTAAATGAAAATTCTTGAATCAACAAGTACCATCGGTGTATTCTAGCGTTACGCATTGTCCTAGCTGTTATGTAAGTAAGAGGACTATGGTCTGTCATGATAAAAAAATGTGTGCCGATGAGGTATCTTGCTAGCTTCTCCAGGCACCAGACGATGGACAGGAGCTCACGTTCACCTGTCGCAAACTTTTGTTCAGCCGGAGTCAGTTTCCTCGACACATAGAAACATGGATGGAGTGTTTCCTTGTAACATTGCAGCAAACAGCCACCCATGGAGTAGCTCGAGGCATCTGATTGCAGAATGAATGGAATACGTATATTCGGTAATAACAAAATAGGTGCATTGCTAAATAATTTCTTAATTGTTACCAAAGCGCTTTCGCAATCTTTGTCCCAACGTACCTTATTAGGACTACCTTTGGTCAACAGTGCGGACAAAGGTGTAGATAGTTGTGCGAAATGCGGGATGAACTTATGGTAATAGTTTATCAGGCCTAAAAGGCTTCTAACTTGTTTCTTAGTTGAAGGGGTAGAAATCTCAAGAATTCTTTTGACTGTATTGTCGTCAGGATACAGTTTGTGGTTACCTATTCGGTGACCAAGAAAAGAAATTTCCTGACAACCAATTTGGACCTTTGAAGGTCGCACAGTCAAACCATGCATACGTAACGTATGTAGAAGGGAAGTTAAACCATCAATATGGTCTTCCCACGAGTCATGAAAGAGGCAGATGTCATCGATGTACGTGATGACATCTTTTCGATCGCCAAGAAGGCGGCGCATCATGCGCACAAACGTCGCTGGCGCATTTACCAACCCAAAACACATATAATTCCATTGGTAGAGCCCAAAAGGAGTTGTGAAAGCTGTGTAAGGTTTGGCATTTTCGGCAAGAGGAATTTGCCAGTAGCCTTTAGAGAAATCTAGTTTGCTAAAGAAAGTAGCATTAGATAATTCAGACAAAAGATCATCTAAAAGTGGCATAGGCTCACCGTCTGTGATTGTAATTTTGTTCAATCGCCTAAAATCAATACAAATACGTAAAGAATCATCCTTCTTTTTAACAATCACCATTGGGAATGCATATGGTGATTCCGAAGGAGATATCACACCTAAACGTATCATCTCCTTTAACTCTTTTTCTACCCTATCTTTGTGGTGTAAAGATATAGGATAGGGTCTAAGTTTGATAGGTTTATAATCAGTAAGAGTAATATCATGGGATATAAGCGATGTCTGACCTGGAAGGTCGGTGAGAACATCATTGAAAGAAATAAGAATATCCCGAACTTGATCTTGTTGAGAAGAAGACAGTGAAGAAGAAATAGTCACGTCTTTCCAAGATTCCGATGATTGCAAAGAAGGTAATTGGAATTGTAAAGGGATAGACGAAGTGGTATCTTCTTCATGAACAACTGCAAAAGAAGCAGTATGATGTGAAGAATCATCAATAGAGTTAATAACAGGAATTAATTCCTGTGGTCTTTCAACCGCTAATTTTAGCATGTTGACGTGGAAGGTTTTTATTTTACCTCTAACGTTCACTGAGTAGTCAACATCTGTGACTTGTTTGATAACATCAAATGGACCTTGCCATGATATCAGTAATTTGTTATCGTTATGAGGTAGCAACAACCAAACTTTTTTCCCTGGTTTGAATGATCTTAATATTCTCTTTTGATTATGTAATAATCTTGATCGTTGAGTGGCTGATTTTATACTCTGGGATGCATAAGTGCACGCATCGATGATTCGTTGTCGGAGATCAATCACTAACTCGTAGCTGTTTCGAGTGGCTGTATCAATTGACGCTCCAATCAACAAATCCTTGAGTATCATCATTGGTCCGCGAGGATTCGAACCATAAACCAATTCGAACGGAGACCATCCCGTGCTCTCGTGGGGCACTTCACGAAAAGCGAAGACGGCCGCCGGCAGAAGCCGATCCCATTCACGAGGGCATTCTTCAGTTATCTTAGATAACATCTGTTTTAGAGTGCTATTGTAGCGCTCGCACACACCGTTTGATTGAGGCCTATACGCACTACAAAACGAGTGGTGAACAGAAAGCATGGATTCTAAATCCCTCATGATGTTAGAAGTAAATTGTGATCCTTGATCTGACAATATATCTTCCGGAAAACCGATTCGACAAAATATCGAAAATAATGCATCAGACACAGATGCAGTTGTGATGGTTTTCAATGGTATGGCCTCTGGCCAACGCGTGCAAAGATCTACGCAAGTTAAAATGTAACGAAATCCATTATTTGAAACAATTGATAACGGACCCACTATATCTACTGCAATCTTTTTGAAAGGTCTCTCAGGCACGTCTGTAATCTGTAAGGGTGCCGTATGGAACCTGCCCTTACGTGCTATACCTTGGCATGTTGTACATGATTTGCAGTATAACTTTGTATCCTTATTAACCCCAGGCCAATAAAATTGTGACGTAACACGAAACAATGTTCTTTTGATCCCCATATGCCCTGCCATAGGGGAGTCATGACCTGTTTGTAGGACCAATGGTCTGTATTCCTTAGGTACTATCACTTGATGTATAATTGTTTTGCCATCATCATAATATCTAGTGAGTATTGATTTCTTTATCTTGAACCATTGTTTAGCCCCTCTTGTGTATTTAATAGTTTTTTGTTCTGCTCGGCTAAACAATCCTTGTAAAGTTGGGTCACTCTTCTGTTTTTCTGCAAAAACAGAAGGTGAAACAGTGCCAACTTGACACATAATTGTATCTATTATAGGAAGAGGTGGTGTAGCCATATCCGTAGCTAACTGTTGTGCTCTCGTTACAACAGCATTTGCCACCTGTGGGTGAGATTCAACCCACATTGCAATCTCCTCAGGAGTGCAATCTTTAACTCCTGGTATGTTTCCTATTATAATTTCAGTTATGGGTGCTCTCAAGCCGCAGGCATAGACAGTGCCTGTGTAAAAAGGAGTATCAATGTATACTCGTGCTACAGGGAAAGTTTCTATATTCCCACCAAATGTGACACACTTAACTGATTTGCCTGTAAAAGCAGAGGGCTCGATAAGCGAGTGCTTAATGCCTATCGTTGAAGACCCAGTGTCCCGCAAAACTCTCACTACCTTACCCTCCAATATTCCGGGATGAAATGTAAGATAACCGACATTTACACATGCCGACATTGTTGGCATACAATAGCCACAATCAAGTGTAATTGTAGACTTTAATCTGTCTTTCGACTGACACTGATAACATGTATCATTCATTACCATACATGCGTTCGCATGATCATTATCATCATTACCTTTCTCCTTTTTAACACTGCAACTATTTGCATGTCTCTGTTTATTTTTGTCTCTCGACGGAGATCTGGCATTACCTTTGTTATTATTGACTGACTTTTTATTGCTATAATAAAAATCAGTAGAGTCATCCTTCCTGGCATCTCTACCATAAGATGATCTCTGTTTATAATATCCTTTTTGATGTGAACCATCATAATCCCTGCCTCTGTGATACCCACGATCATGAGGTGAATATCCTCTATAACCTCGTCGATATGAATTCGAAGGAGAGCGATGACGACGGAAGTTATAAAAACCTCTGTTGGATTGATAATAATCTGAACGACAACGTCCATCAAAGCTCTTCGATCGAGGTCTGTGATCATGTTGTGCCGCACACACAGGCATAGGATCTCGAATAGTCGATCTATGAAGATCTTTATTCTGATGTGCGGTCTGATACTGTCTTCCGAGTTTTTCATACTCATTGATAGAATTAGGATGTCTTTCCTGTAAAAATGCTTCTAATTCAGTGCTGCATGCGGATAAAACTTTATCTCGCAGCATGAGATCTATAACACCTTCATATGTTTTATTTATACCAGATAGATCAATCCATCTGCTAAGGAAATGTTTAATAGATGCAATGAATTCACCAAAATCTGCATCCTTGCTTGGTTTAGCCGCATGAAAGCGATCTCTGAATCCAGACTCAGTTAACTGGAAACGTCTTAGTAATACCTCTTTTACGACATCGAAATCGCTTCTGCTCTTTTCATCAAGACTCATGAAACATTTAAGTGAGTCACCAGTCAAAAAATCAAGTAAAAGACTGCTCCATCTTTCCTTCGGTATGTTCAGAGCTGTGACCTTCATGATGAATCTAGATAGGAAAGAGTCAACACAATCGCGAGTCTGGTCAAAATGTGGCATTTTTAACTTAGGATAAAAAATATTTGTAGCAGCCGCAGTCTTAGTCTGTTCAGACTGCACTTTAGCTAATTCTAAAGCTTTTTCTTTTTCTGCATGAAGTTTTAATGTTTCCATTTCCATGGCATTTTTATGGGCTTGATCCAGTTGCATAAATTCCATTCTCCTTAATTCCATTCTTTCCTTCTCTAATGCCATTTTTTCCTTGTCGAATTCTCTGTCTTTTTCTTGTTGAGCTAATTCTTTATCTTTCTGCTCTCTGTCTTTTTCTTGTTGAGCTAATTCTTTATCTTTCTGAGCCATCTCTTTTTCCTTCAATTCCCTTTCTTGGGTTAATTCAAACCTCCTAAGCTCATCAGCTCGTTTAGTCATTTCGCGCTGTTCCATTCTTTCCAGACGCGATAAATATTCATCATATTTTGTATCTGCAAAACTTTGTAGTTCCGCCCCTGATTTTCCATAACTTTTCCCAATATCAATGAATTCCTGTAGTGTAGACATGATAATAGGTTTCTGAGTACCTTCAATAGTCTATAATATACACCAGGATTATAGAACTCACTATAATATGTACATGAATATATTAATCAATAACAAACAAGTTCCAAGAACATGTGACAAAGACAGTGAAAACAATCAAATGAGTTACAATGAAATGATTTTTCAGTTATACAACAACACTTTACACTTATAAAGTAACTAAAGGAGACTTATAAACAGTAATCAGTAAAAGAAAGAAAAGAATTTACATTACAAAAATATAACAAGACAAGTCGTCATAAACGAACGTGTAAACAAAGAAGTTTTAGATCACACACGACAACAATTGTCAACAGTACTGAAATTAGGTTATGTAAATAAAGAGGACGTAATTCACTTGACGAAACTGCTAAGTACACAAAATATGGTTATACTGCGAACCGAAGAAACATTTATTTCCTGACTCATAAGAAAAAATATAATCAGTCAGATCCTCAGTCAGCAGTATAAGCATGCAAATCTAATAGAAGTTAACATTCACTGAAGCTTTCCTGGGAAAATTCCAGTCAATATTAAACACGACGAGTATACAAATATACGGATAAACATGAATGGGGGAACACAGATGATAGTAAAAAGTAAGTAAAGTGATGATGAACTGTAGACCAAAGATAATGCAAGGACAATATGATAATGTTCAAGCGCCTAAGCACAATCAAGAACTTATCTGTTTAGCTGTCCCTCTGAGAAATACATGAATGCATGTAATTCTAATCCTAGTTCCGAAACTTGTCTTCAACAGCTGAGGTCCATTGATGGTAGACCTTGACCTTCGCAGCAGGGTAACCGTTTGAAAGTATTGCTTCGGTCTTCGAACGTAGTTTCTTCAAACGATCTGCGTCGCAGCCTCAGATGAATTTGATGAAGAGATACATTCTCCACTGGTTCAGGTTCTCGAGTGGAAGATTACCGTTCTATCTGCTTGAATCAGTCTCTTGTGGAAGAAAAATTCGGATTCTCAGGCAATGTTGTCTGCTAACGCTGACGGCATCGATGTAGTGACGTCACTTTCTGTCCTGCGCATTTCAGTTGCCGGTTAGGATTGAATGAATGATTTTGCATTTAAACGTTCATCATCAGTTTGACTTTCTTCGATACTTGAAGGGGGGAATCCAGTATTCACGAAATCCAGACACTTTCTGACACCAGTATGTTAAGGGCTTCTCGGGATCCCAGTATGTTCTGGGTGCTTCGATGACTTCTAGTATTTGAGGATGACCAAGTTATTATATGCGTATTCAGTTTATAGAGTCAAAGTCCCTCGGGTTCTTATCACTTTTGTAGGATTCCGTAATACTGTTCGTTGGTATCGATAATGTCTGCTTAACCCTTGTGATACATTCTGTGCTGAATATGTTTCATATTCAATATTCGACCCTTGACTGACCTGTGTTAGTCTCTTGTCTTATTGATTATATTGGCAGTGTGAGATGCAGCGTGTTAAGACATTAATCATCACTGGTCATGATCAGTTGAAGATGAATAGCATTTAACTCAACTCCGAATACGATAGTTGATAAGACTGTGATTTTGACGACTCAAAATATTTAATTATTAATTTCATACCATGAGCAGACACCACCTACATGGGAACAAAAGTCACATCACATTCATATAGGATCTGTAAGAGTTCTCATTATCTCATAAGCACATGTTCACAATCTCTATCTAGAGTTCTGGTTAGAGGTCAGTTCCTTTTAACGGCCAATGTCCTTTGGCATAAATTCAGAGGCTAACTAGACTTACTCCCGTCGCTAGTTTATACAATAGCCTGTTGCACTAGACTTAACTATCCTGCTAGTTTTTCAATACACTTATTATGCTAGGCTTACGTCTACTGCTAGTCGTTTAATATCCGTTACACTAGGCTTACGCTTGCCGCTAGCTGTACAATATCCATCTATACTAGTCTTACACTATTGCTAGTAACATAATGTTCCTTTGGCATACCACGCCGGGCTAATCTGCCATAATTATGCAAACTGCGTTATTCATACGACGACTTACGTTTGGTTCAAGAAATACACTGCTCAAATGGCTTCCCAGCCACACAATTAAAAATTGGTTGTACCACACAATATCAGTGGCAATGGCCACACTTCTGAAACACACTGCCGTTCGGGTCAAAACCCACAAGTCGAATGACGTTGCAAAGACACACGCGTCATGCATAGAGATATGCATACTACGTCGTTAATATATATTCAATTGCGATGTTCCACGGTGCAGCAGTCCGAGTTGGCCAAACTCAAATGCTTGCACACATGCAACAATCATCGACATCGGTCGATGAGATATATCTCTATTCGTTTAAGGTGTTCCATGATACAGCCATTCGGATCGTCGACAAATCCAAATGTCTGTAAGCATGAAACAATCCTCAACCTCATTCGCGGAGATATAATCATTTCAGGAATGCGCCATGCTGCAGACATGAAGCATAAACTTGTAAACTTCCGGTGTTGTCTTGTGTTTCGCACTAATGACCGGTCAGTAAAACATCTTTATGTTTGTCTAATATTTATTAACTCATGAACTGACTTGTTGCAGAACTCATCCGAACAATACAGTACAACAAGTTCATTCTTCAATCTTACATAGTCGAACATTTCTCCATAAACGTCTTTTAATTTTTTGATGAGGTCCTCTGGAAAATTTTTCTTGAAACTGGTATACTTTTGCTCATAAAGATGGTGGAAATACTCAAGTTTCTTTAAAGCTGCAAACCGTGTTTCTGTGTGAACACTAATGTTATCAATGATTTCAAAATACAGTTGGCAACATGCATCTTTTCCTATACAACCACGGCGTCGTTTATTTGTAGGTGATTTAAATTCGTCTCCCCTCCTTCCCAATGCAGCATACCAAATCTCATTAAAGGCAGTATCCCTTGCTCGTTGAAGTTCATTTTTGATCTCTTCTATTTTCTTGCAGCAGTACAAAATATCGAAATTTCTTGTTTGAAGTAAATTGTATAAAACATCTGTATATGCAAATAATCTTGAAAATACTTGAAGTAGGAAAATTGTATTTAGGCTCCTCAAGAAACACAAAAAGCCATGCGATTTAACCACTGTGTCAGCATCCCATTTTAAAGAACAATCAATGACATTTTCAAAAAAGTCAATAAGCTCTAACCAATGATCGTTCACTGTATGTACTAATCTGGAAGTGAAGTTCCACCTGGTAGGTGCTACAGTTGGCAACTTCTTAGAAAGAAATTCTTGAAGAGCTATTGTTCTCTTAGACGATTTTGAGAAAAATGCATAAAGACCATTGAGAGTTATAAAAAAAATATTGCAGTCTTTGATATTCATCAAACTTTGTTGCAAGACGAGGTTCAAATGCATGCGCACAGCAATGAGTAAAGAGTGCTTTTGGGTAAACATCAATAACCTTTTTTTGTAAGCCATCCAAATGATCTGCCATCACAGACGCTCCATCCTAAGTTTGCCCAACTAACTTATCTTAAAGTTTGTATTCTTGTACCGTGCTAACTACATGTTTAAACAAATCTTCTGAGGTTCTATCCTGACTAACGTCGGTATGCCCGACAAACCTTTCATAAACAACACCATCTAATACATATCTTAAGACGGTTGACAGCTGGGATTTGCAAGTGATATCACAACTCTCATCCAGAAGTATAGCAGCAAAGTTTGAAACGTGGACTTTCTTCTTTATTTCACCAATGAGGACTTCAGAGATAGCGTGAATGAGATCATTTTGCACAGCCGGAGAGGTTCCGCGGAAAACTGTAGAGCTCTGTAGGTGATGTTCAAAAAGAGGGTCATATTGCTGAAGTGCATCCAGAAACTTTAAATAGTTGCCTCTGTTGAAAGAGTCATTACATTCGTCATGTCCTCGGAAAGGAAGCTCTTGTTTACCAAGGAAGCATACCGCATCAATCAGACGTTTCAAGATATCTCGATTCTTTTTTATAAGTTCATTATGTTGGCTGATACTTTGATCGAGCTGATCATTAAGCAAGACGTCCACTCTTTGTCGACCAAACATTTTCAGCTGAAAAAAAACATTGGACATGGCTTTTAGTCTTTTCCTGTCTCTGTGCAGCTGCACTTAAGTGGTTAAGATCATCAAAACCATTTCTACTCCATACGTTGCCTTCTGAAGAAAATAAAAAACAAGGCCAACAGAATAATTTATTCCTCTTTTCACAACCAGTTAACCAATCCACCGACTTGTAATGAGTTGTTGAAAAATGATGTGTGTATACTTCTGTCTTAGTTTTATGTACTGTTTTTAAGAGTGGTAACTCAGGACATGGTTTACCGTTACTCACAATTGATAGTTTTTCACTAAAACTTAGTGAACAAAACTTCTTTTTAGCGATGCCGTCCAACACTTGCATTTTGGGTATATGTCAATTATCTCCGAAATACTAATTAACTTACAATTTGAAACTCACTGTCACTGTAATAATCTGCACTCCCGGCAACTAACAAAAATTAATCACAAAAAACACTGAACTTGGACACAGCCGATGTTTACAACTCGAGAGCTACAAGACGACCGCACACATGTTCGTATTGTATTGACGTATCTGACCATGACCCCGATCCATACAAGCCAGTCTTCAAACGTGAAACCGAAAGGTACAGCACGCATTGTGACGGAATTACCCGAGAAACTTCGGGCGATTGCTACCAACCAATAAAAACTGCACTATAAAACGCGTCTGGGAAACTGAAACTAGATATACTCGTAGATTCTATGCGGGAAAATCCGTTATCTTGATGCGTGCGGTCCGAAAGCAGAACATTAGAAGAGAAATATTTTATAGAATAATAAATTAAATTTTTATTTTCCTTCGGGCATAGGTATACGCAGCACGCACAGCACACATAGAGAATACGCCACTGGCACCCACCACAGTCAGCCATGATCAATCAGCTACAGGTACCCATTCATACTAAGCGTTCTATGGTTACGCCATCTTGCGAGAACGGCATACAGCCCCGCTAACACCCAGCTAAGCTGCGTGGTTGTACATTCTATAGTAACATTACATTATAATACTAAATATTATAGAAATAATGGCTTAGCAAATCTATTTATGGCGGTATAGATAACCAATAGAGATTTTACACTGTAAAACTATGAAACTAAGAAAGCTAACACCAATTAGCTACAGCCGATCTTACTATTACTTACACCACATTATCAGTCTAATATTACTGAAGAAGCACAGGACTTATTCTAGTGAGCTGTAACATATTAAATTGCAGCTCTCGCCACACTAAAATAAACTATTTTGGCATCAGCACCGTAATTAATAAATATAACAGTCTAAATCGCGCCACAATTAAATATTATTCAAACCAACTACGTGTCGGATTTACGTAAGCTCATGGAAGGTTTCCTGAACCCCAATCAATATGGAAATACGTAACCATTAAATTTCATTTACACAAATGTAATAACTGAATATGCCAGTTCTAGTACCGTTTAATTCAAATGTTATCTCAGTGTTAACATACGGCTGTGAGAGTTGGAAAATAACAAAATCATTGGAGAACAAGCTGAATACATTCGAGAACAAATGTCTTAGAAAACTCATGAACATCAGTTGGAAAGAATTCAAGACTAATCGACAAATAAGAGAAGACTCTAGGCAGAAATATGTCTCCGACTATATAAGGAAAAGACGATGGTCATATATCGGTCATGTCCTACGAATGCAAAACAACAGAATACCACTACAGGCGCTCACTTGGGTTCCTGAGGGTAAGCGGAAAAAAGGAAGACCAAAAGAAACACTCAGAAGAACAATAATAAGAGAAGGAAGAACGTTGGGCCTAAATAATGTGCAAGAGCTAAGAGGAGTGGCGTCACAACGAACAACCTGGAGAGCACTGGTTTCTGCCTTATGCGCCGTGTTTGGCGCTTAAAGAATTTATTATTATTATTATTAGTACCGGCCACGTGTTACATTTCCTGAACATAGACCCACGCCGTTTCCGAATAGATTTAGATCTAACATTAACAGCACACGAAATAAATACCACAGAATTAAATATATACTTATTTAAAATACTACGGCTCAGAGATGGTGATCGTATATACTTTTTAACAATATAAAGACTTTTAGAATGTTGGAGAATAATACATTTACTTAGAAGTCCTAGGCATGTTCTTGAACTAGACTTCAGCTTTCAAAGCTTGTTCTCTCTCCGCGACCGGCAATAAGAATTATACAGAATTTTATTTGATGCGGTAGCCTGGACGCTTCTCTTCTCTGATTGGCTGCTACTCCTTCAGTGGCATTACTAATGTTCTATTTTTAGATGTGACCTAAAAATGGCTGTTACATGCTTTGTTGTGGTAGAAGGTACAGAACAACCGACAAAATGGCGATGGCGCTGTCACATATTCACCGCCTGATTTTGTTGTCGTCCCGAAATCTTCTCTAAGCTAAGCGTTTCAGTCGTAATCTCTCAGAACATCTCGGGACAGGACCCTCTATCGGCTGCAGGGCATCCCAGCCTGGTTCGGGCGTTAAACCATGTGCGTCCTCTCCAGGGTCTGTCTCCTCTGGCAAAGCTGGTGCTTCAGGTAGGCCTATTGTCGTATCTATCAAATCTGGAGAATCATCTTTGTCTTCACTTCGTCTCAGTTCGTTGCCAGTGACTCTAATGCTCGGACTTGCTCTATCTGTTCGTTGGATGACATATGGACCACATGTCATTGTGGGAGCACGAACAACAATGTTCTCTTCTGACCACATGTCACGAATTTTGGACCTGTCAGCGTAGTGCATTCTTTTCCTCACCAATTCTCCCACCTGTAGTGGAATAGAACACGGCACCTTGTCACATCTCTTTTCCCGGACTGCTGCCAACTTCTGCAACTGTGCGTCTGCTCTTACGTGCGCCTCTCGTAACCTGGAAATGTGCCCTTCAAGCTATGGTCAACCGTAGCTGGTTTTTCGTCACCTGATGAATGGCCCAATATGAAATCGATGGACATTTTTGGCTCCCACCCAAACAAAAAATAGTAAGGGGAGTAACCCGTAGATGCATGGAGAGTAGCGTTGTAGACTGCAAGGACCCCTGCCAGGTGGTCAGACCATCTCCGTTTCTCATTGGTGGACAATGGCCTTAAGAGATCATGCAATGTCCTGTTAAACAGCTCACACTAGCCATTTCCACTAGGATTGTATGCCGTCGTTCGACTTTTCTCGACGCCATATACTCTGCACAGTTCAGATATGACAGCCGATTCGAAATTTCTACCCTAGTCGGAATGAAGCCTCTGTGGCACGCCTAGGTACAAAATCCACTTTTCTACCAACGCTCGGGCCACGGTGGCTGCTTTTTGGTCTCTGGTTGGGACGGCAACTGCAAACTTGCTGAATACGTCAGTTATAATGAGTACATTCTCGTAGCCTCGTGCGTCTCTTTCAAGCAGCGTAAAATCCATGGCGACTACTTCAAAATGCTTGGATGCCAGCAGGTTACCCGATGGACCTTGGATCTTGAGATGCGGGGCTTTTGCTATATTGCATCTACTGCACCTTCTGCAGAATTTCTCTACATCATGCGTTATGCCATTACAGAAACACCTGTTCCTCAGTATCTGAAACATGCGGTCACGATCCTGATTGACAGTTTTGTGCACTGCCTCCAGAACTCGCGTTTTTAAAGATTCTGGAACCACAAGCTGCGTGATGTTAGTCCCATTTGGTCCGCTTACTGTGCGATACTGTCCGATTAGTGGCAAGCGCTTACGCTGCCTTAGTAGCTTCTTTGCTGGCTTTGATAATCTCCTCATTTCCTCCATGGGCAATCTAGTACCATCTCTCATAATTCTGGAGACTGTCATTATATCAGTATCAGCCTCCTGCAGTGCTAACAGTTCTTCAAGAGAATAGGATGGAAACGTTAGTGCCACACTTGTGCCTGGATCTGTTGCATCTCCCATCTCCACTGCTCCACACATGGCCCTTAACTCCATATTCTGCAGCAAACCTAACCTTGGGGGTATAACTGTTGGGCGGGCTTTCACTAACGCTTTGTGACTGATGGCGACATCATCATCTTCATCGGTGTGTTCTGGATTCTCATTAGGATACCGAGAGAGGTAGTCAGTATTTCCGTTCGCTCTACCTGCCTTGTGTTTGATAGAGTAATTGAACATCGACATCTGTGCTATCTACCTCGGTTCGATGGCGCTAAGCTTAGACTTTTGCCACACAGCCAAACTCCTGTTGTCGGTAAACACCTCAACTTGAGCGCCGAGCAGATAACTCCTGAAGTTTTCCGTCATAGCCCATTTCATACTTAGCAACTCTAATTTCATGCTACTTTTGGAATTTTTCTCTGATGGTCGCAGAGTGCGACTGGCATATGCTAACACCCTTTTCTTGCCATCTTGCACTTGTGACAGCACGACCCCCAATCCTTGGTATGACGCATCTACTTCCAGTATAAAGGGCACAGAAAAATCTAGGAAACCAAGAAGAGGAGTAGACGTAAGTATAGTTTTCAAATGCTATCACATTCTTGGGTCCACAGTTCTCCTACAGCAGTTTTCCTGGACCTCCGTTTACCCTGTGGATCTTGGTCTTCATTTAACTGAGCAGCCAGTTCATGCAGTGGGCGTGCTAAAGTGGCAAACCCGGTCACAAACCTCCGATAATGACTGGCAAGACCAAGGAATGCACGTAACTCTGTCTGTGTTCTGGGCATTGATGCCTCTTTAATAGCCTGTATCTTATCTTTCATCGCTCTAATGCCCTCTTCAGGTACCGTATGACCCAAAAATTCCACTTTTGCCTTGCAGAAATGACATTTAGTCGCATTCAACTTCAGGCATAGTTGCTGCAACCGCTGGAACACTTTTTCAAGCCGCTGCAGGTGTTCTGTAAAGCCGGCTGAGTACACAAGAATGTCATCTAGAAAGACCAGTAACAGCTGGAACATCATATCGTGCATGGAACTGCATCAGTCGCTGAAAAGTACTGGCTGAATTAGCTAGTCCATTGGGCATCCTAGTGTACTCATACAATCCAAATAGTGTGATGAACGCTGTTTTCTTTTGATCTTCTGCCCTCATAGTTACCTGGTAGTAGCCACTTGCTAGATCTAGTGAAGAAAATATTTTCGTTCCTCCTAAAGAGTCTAAATATTTCTCCACACGGGAAAGAGGGTAGGCGTCCTTTTTGGTCTTGGCATTGACAGCTCTGACGTCTACACATAATCGCAGTTTGCCATCTTTCTTCCTCACGAGCACAATAGGCGAAGCCCAGGAACTTGAACTTTCTCCTATAATTTGTTTGTCGAGGAGACCTCGCAAGTGGTCCTGCACCTCTTTGTAGAAAGCTGGAGGAATTCGCCTGTAGGGTTGTTTTACTGGAGTATCATCCGTCAACTGAATTGAATGAGATACCTTACTTGTATACACTACATCATTCTCATCTTTAGCGAAAAGGCTGTCATATTGTTGTAGTAACTTCTGTAGTTGGCGCTTTTCGTCTTGACTGCCCTCAAACCCATTTAAATTAACTGGGCTGCATACAGAAACCTTGGCTGAACATACTGGCTGTGCAAATATCTCTACTACCTGGACTCCATCAACGCTGAAGTGTCTCTCATAGTCCGCGCATGCCTCAGAAAGTTCTCCAACTTGAGTACCCTTAGCCAATAAAAGGTCTTCATCTCCAAGATTTACTGCTTGGATCTCACAGAAACCTCCTCTGAGAACAGTTAGTGTATGACATATAAACAGCCCTTTATGGTCTAAATCTCTTTAGGGTTTAAAAAGCACTGTCTTCTCTGATCTGGAGCCTCTTCTACATTTCACCTGTATAGTAGCAATCGAGCGTGCTGGTATGTGGGTTTTTCTTCCTCCTGCAACCCACACCTTTACTCTATCTAACCTTGCCTCTTGTGTACTGTAAAGTTTCTTGTCCACTGTAAAGTGTCAGTCTGTAAAGAAGTGTGGTGTGTTCTTTTTCTTCTGTAAAGATGTGTACAGAGCTTTTGAGATCAGGCATGCTCCAGTCTACCCAGCTGTAAATGGGTAACTCACCCTAGTCCTGAGTTAGGGAAGGCAAAGGCAGCTGTGAACAGTAGTTTCCCTCTAAGGCTCCAGGGGAAGCAGGCCCTAAACTTGGTCACTTCAACCGACGCAGGATGGTGTAGATATGGAGTAGAGGTGTAGAGTGTGATTAACGCGAATGGTGTACTGTTCGTGTTCTGACCAATCTAAACACTCATTCACTTGTGTCTACAAGGCACCAATGCAGACTGCTGGAATCTTTGTTTACACAGTTTATTTAGACTCACACACTGGGACATAACGAGTAAATCATGGGTATGTTGACACATCAATTTGCAGGCATACATAGTAGATCCTATGTCATGACACATTCATAAATAATAGGTAGTACATCAATATCTTCCAATGTCATGATACATAATGGCCGCATCCCCTATCTGACTAAGCGCGTCAGTGAAGGCGGATCGGTAAGTAACTAAAGTTGCTTTATGTTCACAGTTTATCATATTGTGAAACCACGATAAGGGGTTTCTATCAAAATTGAGATCTCCTTGCCACTGTCCGAATAATAAGATACATGCCCCGTTCTTTGGACAGTGATTCAAAAATACGATGACAGGAATGTAACATGGCCGCCTTCCTGAGTTGTCGCTCACTCGCTCACAGGAGGATATATATATAAGCCAAAGTTAATTTGCAATACATATGCATAATTTCATAAAGTTCCTCCATACAGATCTACCGTAATCTAGTTACCTCACGTAGACATAATTACAGTATGGAGCCCGTCATCTCCGTCGAAACAAACTTGACCCTAGCGTTGCGAAGCACAAAATTCCAGCTAGGTCTAACCGACCTGAGATCACCAAAAAACAGAGACTGGCATTACATGGAGTCCGAATCATACATGGTACCGTACATTAGGAAAGTCTCTAACACAACTCTAGTAGAGACACAATCTCCTATAGAAGAAAAACCACTTCGTAAATCATTTTTACTGAAGAATATACCAGCCCTGGAAAAATGCGTACCCGCCATTGTCACGGTACATCGGAACTCATCACGACTAGAGAAGACAACTCCTACTTCCGCTAGAGCGGTGTAACAAGAATATAGTCCTGCCTACCCATCCAAAATATACAATATAGGACTGATTCTACTTGTACTAATAATATGTAATACATATGAATTCAGGCCATAAACATAATAAGCAAATTAATCTATTTTCTGGCCCTAAGAAATAGGTACGGACAAGGGTGTCATATCCATGCGCCGAATTAATATCAAGAACGATTACTCCTATAATCAAAAGGGTAAAACAATTATGGATTATCTAGCCTTCCCCATAGACAGCATTTTCATACACAAATGAATGAATGTCTATATCTTTTCCATATTAAATAGCCATATCGATTTTTGTAATATGTGCGTCAAAATATGCACGCAACAGATTACCACACCCCTCGGGAAAAAAAAAATGGTACATTTTTTTTTGAAATACATCTAGGAGCAACATACAATAGGCTCACCAATAACAATGCGCAGATGATAAGCATAAGTTTTCTGACCTTAGAGAAAGTACTTCTCTAAGTATAAATATTTCCAGAGAGGTGTCACCAACGCATACTACAATATTAGCAATGACACAATTTGTACATTAGTTTATACATAAATTTCATCTAAGATATCTTAACATCATGATCATCAAAGACGAAAAAAACATTGAAAGATCAGCGGTGAATAAATATCAATGAACCGCTAAGTAGTGTTACAATCAATATATGATATTACATATGTGTACACATTTCAACATAGGAACAACTGTATCAAAGTTGTACAACAGTTATGAATCATGTGGGCATCTAGATAAAATATCTGCCATCACATTTTCTGACCCACGGATAGCTCGCACCGAAAAATGAAATGGCTGCAGAGCAATCGCGTAACGCGTTGATCTCGCGCTCTTCAGATTTTTACTCTGAATAGCCGTAAGAGCTTTCTGGTCAGTTTCCACAATGAAATGCGCGCCAAGAAGAAATCTTTGCAGTTTAAGGATTGACCAAACCATAGCCAATAATTCACGGTCTAGGACCGAGTAATTCTTCTCTGCGGCATTTAATTTCCGAGAAATATACATCACAGGATGCAGAGTTCCAGAGTACTCTTGCATTAGTGCTGCTCCAATCCCGGTGGATGAAGCGTCACTACGAAGAATAAATGTCTTATCCTTAGAAGGCAATACTAGGATAGGTGGAGTAGAAAACATAGTTTTAACCTTATCCAAAGAGGATTGACATTCTTGAGTCCAATGGACTACATTAGGAGACCCTTTCTTTAGCAAGGAAGAAAGAGGTGACATAATGGAGGACAGATTCGGGATGAATCGTCCATAAAATTGTATTAGACCTAAGAGACTTCGCACTTGCTTTTTAGTCTTAGGAATAGAAATGTTAAGTATCTTACTTGTATTATGGTCTTCTGTTTTTAGGAACCCATGACCAACACGGTGTCCTAAGAAAGATATTTCGCTAAAACCAATACATGCTTTCGATGGTTTCGCTGTCAGGTTATGCTCGCGTAAGATAGACAATAGTTCATTTATCCCATTATAGTGATCGTTCCAAGTATCACTGAAAAGACAGATGTCATCAAGATACGCAATGACATCTGAGCGATGAGATAGGATTCGACGCATCATGCGTACGAATGTTGCAGGGGCGTTCATAAGACCGAAAGGCATGAAATTCCATTGGAATAGACCCCTAGGCGTCGAAAAAGCAGTAAACGGTTTGGCGTGTTCGGATAATGGAACTTGCCAATATCCCTTAGACAAATCGAGTTTAGTAAAGAAATGAGAATTCGATAGTCTCGTAAGTAGCTCTTCTAGTAAAGGCATAGGTTCAGCATCAAATTTCGTTACTTGGTTCAATTTGCGATAATCCACGCAAAGACGTATGTTATTGTCTTTTTTTCGTACAATAACCATCGGCGAAGAATATGCTGATGTGGATGGTTCAATAATTTTTTTAACTCTATCATCTCATCCAACTCTTTCTCTACCTGTGCTTGAAAATGTATCGGGATAGGATACGGTCTGACTCTTATAGGACTATGGTCAGTAAGAATAATGTCATGTTGAATGACATCAGTTTGACCAGGAATGTCAGTAAGGACATCCTGAAATTGTTCTAACATAGTAGAAACTTGTTTCTGCTCTCCTGGAGATAATTCTGGAGAAATTGCAACATCTTTCCATGATTCATTAGAGTGAAGAGGAATCATTGGAAAAGGTAGATTTACATCCGAGAAACTCGTTTCCTCATCCTGTATTACTGACAGAGATGAGTACTGTCCATGTTGGACTGGAAAATCGTCCGTTGCCTGGAAAACAGGTTGTAAATAATCAGGACGTTCATGGAATTCCGTGAGCATGTTGATGTGGAAGGTTTTACGCTTCCCGTCAATATCGACGATATAGTCAACATCGGAAACTTTTGATATTATATCGTACGGACCTTTCCAAGAAATAAGAAGTCTATTTTCCCTACAAGGTAGCAAGACAAATGCTTTGTCACCTGGACAAAGTTGTCGCAAGCATCTCTTTTTATTGGCAAATTCCCTTGCCTTCTGTTTCGCAAATTCAGAAGAAGCAGTTGCCAATTTGCATGCTTCAATAATCTTGTGTCTAAGTGCGATGACATATTCATAAGAAGATTTTGTGTCATTGACAATATTATCAGCAGTTATAAGATCATGAAGTAAGGACATAGGACCTCGCGGTTTCGCGCCAAAGACAAGTTCAAAGGGAGAAAATCCTGTATGTTCGTTGGCGACCTCTCTATATGCAAAGAGAGCCGCGGGTAAAACCCTATCCCAATCCTGTGGATGATCTTCTGTTATCTTACCTAGTAGGTTTTTCAGAGTTCTATTCAGACGTTCCACCATCCCATTGGACATAGGATGATAAATACTACTCAGCGATCTCTCTATCTTAAGAGTCGACATTACTTGAGACATGGTATCCGATATGAGTTGGGTACCATGGTCGGATAATATTTCTGCTGGAAATCCCAGACGAGAAAATATTAACCAAAGAGCATCTGCGACATCAGCAGTAGTTATGCTCTTTAGAGGAACAGCCTCCGGCCAACGTGTGCACATATCAACACACGTCAAAATAAATTGGTGTCCTCTAGCAGACTTTATCTTAAATGGACCAATGATGTCTATCGCCATTTTTTGAAATGGTCGAATGGGAATGTCTGCAGCCTGAATAGGTGCATCATGGCGTGGACCTCTGGATTTAATCTCTTGACATACTTTACAAGATCGACAATAGATTCGTATGTCCTTATTCACAGCAGGCCAAAAGAAAGATTGAAGAACTCTAGCTTTAGTACGGGAAAAACCCATATGTCCAGCACACTGTGAATCATGAGCGTGCTGTAAGATTTTAACTCTCATATTTTTAGGCACAAGGATTTGAGAATGAATGGACTTAGCGGAGTCTTGTACCATACGTACAAGTACGCCATTCTTCATCGTAATCCATGATTTACGATTTGTATCCTTATTCGGATCACCTTTTGTTGCCAGAGTAAAGAATTTCTTTAGAGTAGGATCATCTTCCTGCTGTTTTATAAAGGAATCATGGGAAATCTCCAAGGGATCATCTTGGATCTGCGCATCATTATCTTCAGAATGTGAAGATTGCGGCATATTAAGAGCTTGAGCCCTAGTGATTACTGCATTAGCAGATTGCATATTAACATTTTCCCAATTAGAAATTTGCTGTGGAGTGCATTCTTTCACTCCATGAATGCGACCGATGATAAGATCAGCGATCGGATTCGGCAAGAGACATGCTTGCACCTCTCCTGTAAAGAAAGGCGTAGCAATATTGATAATGGCAGTGGAGTACTTCTCCAATGTGCCACCAAATGTTACACATTTGACTATATTGCCTGTAGCTCGAGAAGGATTTACGAGTGATTGCCTCACTCCGATGGTAGTGCACCCCGAATCGAAAAGAATTGATACCGGAGTACCATCTATTAGGCCCCTATTAAAGACAAGAGCACCCCTTCCATTATGCGCGATTGACGCATGGAGCGCGGGAAGCGGGTGACCGCAGCTTAAAGTAGAAACTGTGGTTGGATCGAATAATGTTTTGCATTGCGAACACTCAGATGCTCTAGCAAAATCGAAAGCGGAATTTGCTACACTATTGGAGTCTTTTTTATCATTATTCTGATTACCGGCGTCGTGGAACTCCTGTTGTGCAGAGTTAGCCTGGTAATAAGATTTACCATGTCTTTTGTGTTGTGATCTACCTCGGTTATAATTGTCTCTATAATTATTATTGCCTCTGTTATAACCCCTATTTGGGTTTGAATCATAATATTCATGATCATAATCATCACGCTCATTATATTGAGTATCCCTGTAATATTGGTTTTTTTTGTCTCCATGAAGCACTTGGGTAGTTCCTATAGCTACTCCCTTTCCGAGAATTTCTAAAATTATGGGTACCCCTCGCGTGTCGAGGACTATCAGCCCGATTCCAGTTCTTCGAAGAAGAACTCTGATTTGAGTGGTTATCTTGGTTTTGATGCTTATTCCAATTAACCTTTTTATCAAATTTATTTTTAGCTCCTTGGAATTTGTGTGAGTAATTCTGATTATATTCTGTTGCCGAAGCAACTGGCATACTCTCTTTAATGTTAGAGTTACTAAGAATCATGTCAGGGTGTGCCGTGGCATACTGGTCACAATATTCTTCCATTTGCTTTAATGTACTAGGTTTACGCTCATGTAAGAACTCTAGGAATGATTTATTTACCGAAGACATGACCTTGTCTCTTAGCAATAAATCCGTAAGACCATCAAATGTTTTCTCTGTTTTGGATAATTCAATCCATCGTGAAAGTGTAATTCGTGCTTTTGAGATGAATTCTGAGAATTCTACACCTACCTCAGGTCTCATTGTTTTAAACAAAAGACGATAACCTTCCTCAGACAGCTGATATCTCTTTATCAAAGCTGCCCTAACAGCATCATAATTATCCTTGTCGGCCTCTTCGACGAAATATAACTTACTCAGAGACTCCCCTTTTAGATTTTCAGACAACTGATTCACATACTGTGATTTGTCAACATTATGAGCACGACAAGCACGTTCAAATCTATCAAGCCAGAATGCTATATCATCACTGGCAGAGTTGAACGCTGGTACCTTGACCTTGTACACAAAGGGTTTACCATTACCACTAGATGCCTGATTAACATTACTCATACTTGTCAATTTTAATTTCTCTAATTCAAACTCATGTTCTCTTATTGCTTTTCTCTCTTCAGCTTCTCTATCTAATTTTTTCTGTTCTGCAGCAGCTTCCAATTTCTTCTGTTCTGCATCAAATCTCCTTTCCTCCACTTGCATCTGCAATTTCTTTAGTTCAGCAGCAGTATCAGCTTCTTTTTCTAATCTTTTTTCTTCAGCTAGAGCTTTTCTCTCTTCAGCAGCAGCAGCAGCAGCTTTTCTCTCTTCAGCAGCAGCAGCAGCAGCTTTTCTCTTTTCAGCAGCAGCAGCAGCTTCTAATTTTTTTTCTTCTATTTGAAGTTTTCTCTCCTCAGCCGCAGCTTTTTTCCTCAGCAGCAGCTTTTCTCTCTTCTGCAGCTAATGCTTTGTCATATTGAGCAACAGCCATTGTTCTAAGTCTTTCCCAGTCTTATCAAGGGATTTTCCTTGTGCTATAAAGTAATCTAATGTAGACATTTTGTCTTCTTAAATCAGAAACCTGAAAAAGTAAATAAATTACCTTATTTCACTTTAATGGGAGACAAGTCTATACCATAGACTTAGTCTTAGTGAAAACTTGTATGGTTTATAATAACCAATGATAACTTGAGTACCTGTGGACAACAATAACTGTCTATCTCAAATACTGTGGGAGACAAGCCTTACAAAGGTCTTGTATACCCTAATGTAATCAATGATCACTTGAGTACCTGTGGAAAATAATATTTCCCTTTACCAATCACTTTGGGAGACAAGCCTTATAAAGGTCTTGTACACTTTGTTTTATAACAATAACAATCATAAAGTACTGATCTGTACTATAATATAAGTGTATTCTACTATACCTCCTATGTCATATGCCAACTAAAGACATTACAAAAGACAAACAAGAAAAGACAATCTGAAAACATTTGCAGAGATCAAATTAAATTAAATAGGAGAAATGAAAAAAAATGATCACAGAATCTGTGATGATAACTGCAATAAGATAACAAGACAAATAACGTCACAGTGTATAAATATAAGGGTGTAAAGAACTAAAATGAAAGGAAAGATGAGACCTACAATTATACAAACAAATCAAACAAAAATAAAGAACAGAAAAATGTTACAAATACAAATATGAAACAGTCGTCACAACTAACCAAATATTTGCAAACTATGTTGCATGCAAATTTCAATTAAGAAATTGCTCCCTATAGAACGCCAGAACAAGACCAATATCACTTGGTATTTCCTGTTCTAGTCACCTCCCATCCAGGCCCGCAAAACACATAACAATCACACATATAAACAAATAATATATAAACATAAATATATATAAATCATCAATGTGTGTATCATATCATGCAATGTGTTGTAGTTGCAATGTATTGTACTGTATGCTCAGTTTTAATAAATTAGACTACCACTTTATTGAGTAATAGCTTTGCTTTCAAACTATTACACTGTCCAATTTTTTTGAGCACATTAGAAGATCCACCGATGAAATTTGCACTTTATGTTCAACAATGCTCTTCTATTACAGCAGGATAAACACTCACTGTACTGTGCCAAATGTCAACAAGTGCTGACCCAGATATTACTACACTTGTCAGAACAGGTCAAGCAGACATTGATTGTATAGCTGTCCTACTGGTGTTGATGTGGTCAAACAAATGTTCTTTCATCTGTAAAATGTGATTCTCAACAAAAGACTGCGTAGGCTGGACCCAGGAATCTGGCTCACCACTGTAAAGTTTCTTGTCCACTGTAAAGTGTCAGTCTGTAAAGAAGTGTGGTGTGTTCTTTTTCTTCTGTAAAGATGTGTACAGAGCTGTTGAGATCAGGCATGCTCCAGTCTACCCAGCTGTAAATGGGTAACTCACCCTAGTCCTGAGTTAGGGAAGGCAAAGGCAGCTGTGAACAGTAGTTTCCCTCTAAGGCTCCAGGGGAAGCAGGCCCTAAACTTGGTCACTTCAACCGACGCAGGATGGTGTAGATATGGAGTAGAGGTGTAGAGTGTGATTAACGCGAATGGTGTACTGTTCGTGTTCTGACCAATCTAAACACTCATTCACTTGTGTCTACAAGGCACCAATGCAGACTGCTGGAATCTTTGTTTACACAGTTTATTTAGACTCACACACTGGGACATAACGAGTAAATCATGGGTATGTTGACACATCAATTTGCAGGCATACATAGTAGATCCTATGTCATGACACATTCATAAATAATAGGTAGTACATCAATATCTTCCAATGTCATGATACATAATGGCCGCATCCCCTATCTGACTAAGCGCGTCAGTGAAGGCGGATCGGTAAGTAACTAAAGTTGCTTTATGTTCACAGTTTATCATATTGTGAAACCACGATAAGGGGTTTCTATCAAAATTGAGATCTCCTTGCCACTGTCCGAATAATACGATACATGCCCCGTTCTTTGGACAGTGATTCAAAAATACGATGACAGGAATGTAACATGGCCGCCTTCCTGAGTTGTCGCTCACTCGCTCACAGGAGGATATATATATATAAGCCAAAGTTAATTTGCAATACATATGCATAATTTCATAAAGTTCCTCCATACAGATCTACCGTAATCTAGTTACCTCACGTAGACATAATTACAGTATGGAGCCCGTCATCTCCGTCGATACAAACTTGACCCTAGCGTTGCGAAGCACAAAATTCCAGCTAGGTCTAACCGACCTGAGATCACCAAAAAACAGGGACAGGCATTACATGGAGTCCGAATCATACATGGTACCGTACATTAGGAAAGTCTCTAACACAACTCTAGTAGAGACACAATCTCCTATAGAAGAAAAACCACTTCGTAAATCATTTTTACTGAAGAATATACCAGCCCTGGGAAAATGCGTACCCGCCATTGTCACGGTACATCGGAACTCATCACGACTAGAGAAGACAACTCCTACTTCCGCTAGAGCGGTGTAACAAGAATATAGTCCTGCCTACCCATCCAAAATATACAATATAGGACTGATTCTACTTGTACTAATAATATGTAATACATATGAATTCAGGCCATAAACATAATAAGCAAATTAATCTATTTTCTGGCCCTAAGAAATAGGTACGGACAAGGGTGTCATATCCATGCGCCGAATTAATATCAAGAACGATTACTCCTATAATCAAAAGGGTAAAACAATTATGGATTATCTAGCCTTCCCTATAGACAGCATTTTCATACACAAATGAATGAATGTCTATATCTTTTCCATATTAAATAGCCATATCGATTTTTGTAATATGTGCGTCAAAATATGCACGCAACATGTACCTTTTCTTGGAGCTTGCCATTTGAGGAAGCGGTGGATGTTTTTTACTTCCACCAGTATGTTGGTGCCTATTATACCAGGCGCTTTGTCAGGCCCATTGACACTCTTAACGACATAGATGCCACAGTTCTTGACATGGCACTCCCCAATCTTGACATAAACCACTAGATGGCCAGCATATGAAATTGTGGCACCATTGGCAGCAGTTAGTCGTACCCATTTACTTTCATCCAGGGCCAGATCTCCAAAATGCTGCTGAAAGCACTGTTCCGTAACAGGTGAAACTTGTGACCCCGTGTCACGAATACACCTGACTTTCTTTCCTGCTAATAGTACATCACATTCCGGTCGACCACCAACCATCTTTATCTTTGAGTCATTCTGCTCCCTTTCTGTAACCTGACTCCCAGCCGCAGGGGTGTCTAGTTTAATGCATGTGGACATCGATTCTGTACGGGGCCTTCGTCCTCTGCATCTAAAACAGCGAACTGTCCTGGTACGTCTCCCCTGCTCCTGAGACATCGCATCAATTTTAGCCTGTAATCGAGCCACCTGTGGCTCTCAGCCGCTCCACCTCTGCGTTTAATGCATGTGTATAGGGTACCGTCTCTGTATTTACTACTCCGACACTGGCAACACCAGCCCCAGAAGCGTGTTCAGTCTCTAAGAACCGTAGGGAATAGTCCCTCGCCGACTTAAACGATGCTGTAGGCTCTTTAATGATCATTTCCTTTGCAAACTTTCTTACTAGATCATCTCTCAGACAAGCAGCAAACTGGTCACGAAGGAAGGATGGCTCCAAAGGAGTGACATTATTCTGTTTTTGTGCTCTTACAACACTTTCAAACACCTCGTGAATGCGATGGGAGAATTCCCAAAGACATTCCCTTGCCTCTTGCCGGGTAGTAGTGTAAAAAATGGCCATTAGCTCTGGGATGCTTCGACGCTCCCCGTACACCCTAAGAATGGAATGTAGCATAGCTTCTAGGTCAGCATTCTAAGTCTGAATCCTCAGCTCCCTGCGGACACTCGGGGTGACACTGTCCCAAATAACATCCGCCTGATGCTCTTTGCTCATCACCCCTACTCTCCAGGCGGCTCCCACCTTTCTGACATATTCTTCGTCTGTAGGACCCGTGAGCTCCCCAAAGCACGGCACTTTCTTGTGAGTAGGTACCATTATGTACCGTACTCGTTCTGGTTGACGATCCAGTCCCACTACAGGGTCATCCACTTCAGCCACATCTTCGTTATCACATATACCAGCAGCGCGTGTGCTGCGTGCCGCCATCTTGTTGCTAGTAGAGTTGACTAGAAATATTGACAAACTGGATGATCCCGTCCCTTGTCTTGCACTTAATTGGGTGTTCTACTCTTTCGGCTGTTGTTACTCTGATTACTAAAGAGTTGCTTCACTGCGTGCTGTCTGTCAATCCTGTCGACGACGCCACTTGTGACAGGGGCTAGGTGTGGTTGAGGCGTACTTATGTCGATGTGGCTACCTCAAACCCAAGACTCATGCATTAAGAACATTTTTATTAAGGATCGTTTGACAAGGGTTGCAATTATTGGTTGCTTGCAACCCTCTCAGCAGCAGACTTAGCAATTAAAGCAACACAAAGCCTTATACAGATCAACATTTAATACTACCGAACACCCAGACAGTGTTCGTAGACTTTCTGAAAAACAATATATAAAAACAATGTCTAAGTGAAATTCAATAGCATAAATAATAACACTTACCATGCGCCTACCACATGCGCCCACCACAGTCAGCTATGATCAATCAGCTACAGGTACCCATTCATACCACGCGCTCTATGGTTACGCCATCTAGCGAGAACGGCATACAGCCACGCTAACACCCAGCTAAGCTGTGTGGTTGTACATTTGTAGCTGTGTGTATTTCCTTTAGGGCCTGGAACGGCACCATATAGAGTAATGTGTGGCCGTGTGGGTTTACAGTTGTGTTGATATGAACATTTGTTACTAGAGAGTGAGTTGTTTGACTGGCCTAAATTCGCAAGAGGTGTTTATTCTTCTCTTATATTTGGGAATAACCAGGTTCTTTCTTTGTCCTCTGTAGGTGTTATGGTCAGAGCAAATAAAGGTCAAAAATTTGGTAGCAAACTTGCATATCCCTCTTCATGGATTTTTTATGCAAAACAAAGTAAGTTCATAACCGCTTGATTAAATTTCATAGGTGAACTTTATTTACAAACTCTCCTTCAATTTTGACACAATAAAAAAATCATGGCTTATTCATATCTCCAGCATTTTCATTTTTAGTTTCCCGTATGCATAATGGGTTTAGCATTTTGTAAGTCACTCTGATTTGGTTTATTCATCATCTCTCGTGAGGCTCAAGGGATGCTCATGTCCCCTCTTTCTTTCTTTGTACAACTATTTTATGCAGACATCTTAATATCGTAGGAAAATATAACTGTTTCTGTACTTTCTGCATTTCCTCAGAAATAATCACAAATAAAACAACTTCGAATATAACACTCTGTGGTCACAACTGCATAAACAATCCGTTCATAGTTGAAATAAAATCTTCAACAGACAGCTAACGCTGGTACGTCTGAATGGCTTTACATCTTCCCTGCAACTGACTTAGCCCGGGGATTTTAGCTGGGTAAGAAAGCGTGCGTGGTCTAATTACGTCCAGCTTAATCATTGGCTAGGAATCACGTGTCCAAGCCAAAATTAACCTAAAATTTTGTACTAATATATTTTTCCATAACCGTTCCCGCCCTTACTGTCTTTTACCTAAGTTACGAATATATTCTGTTTTCATTAAAATAGCAGTTTATTTTATACTTGATTTTTATTACACAAACTATCCTCTGTTTCAGTTTAAATGGAGATTTACCAAAAGCTATTTTTTTCTTAGTATAATTTCCAAAAAATGACCAACGTACGGTCACGTATAGATCCCGGGGCTCTGCAAATGTATCCGTAGGGAGACATTTGAGTAATATCAATATATAAAAAATATCCCAACAAATTTTCAGAAAAAATGTAAAGTCCACACTTTTCAAAGTCCAAAAATATTTCAGAAAAAATTAACCTAATTCCTAAACCTGGGTTCCTATATGTATGTATGGGACTGTCTTCCTTAAACAGGCCCTATTAATGGACATAATTTCAAAAAATGTAAACCATCTATCATATCAAGGCATATGCTAACCAAATTTTCCGATTGGTAACACTGGCCAACAAAATATTTAACCATCAATCTAATTTGTAAGGTCGCCACTCAGTAACTACACGAGTGGAACCTTGAACCATTTGAACGAATAACATTTTCCATACAAAATCAAATTCTGTATAGTTAACAACATTATTAATTTAACTTGATAAAGGGAGGAGAAAACTGTTAATATCATAACTTTTTGGCTCCTGTCTAAGAATACTCAAAATATTTTTCAGGATTTTCATGTTACTAATTCTTCCTGGTTGTCACAGAGAGTTATAATCTATAAATTTTCTATATATTCTCTTCTTTCTTCGACCAGTATCCTCTATTTTATTATCACTCTCTATCCTTTTCCTGTATTTGTCGCATTCGTTCGTTTGCGAGAAATATTTTCTTTCCCATTCTCACTTCGCCGGTTTCGTTTTCTCATTTAGAAACGCAGTAGATTACCTAACGTGTCAGTCCCTTGCACGAGATAATTTTAGGTGGGATTTCAGTCTATCAGACTATCGAGCAGACTTGTGTCTGCACTTTCAGCTGACACGCGCGTTTTCTTCGGCTGAGCGCTCAGGTGAGGCGCGATAACCGACATCTCCACGGCGCAGTATGAGACATTTGTCTGGCAATTCCATCTGACAAGGCACTCACTGTTGGCCCTGGTCAGCGTGAGGTGTGAAGACGAGAAGTGTCAGTTATGGAATGCGTCTTGTTAATGGGAGGTGAGACCTGCGCTATTGCGTGGTTTTGGATATAGCGCGTATCCTTGGTCTGTTTAAGATATTAATCAGAGTTTTAACTTGATTTCACTCATTCTGTATTTGCAGTAGACGTGATCACTTCGTTCTAGATACTTAAACTTATAATTGAAATCTCTTAGTTTCGTTGTGATACCGTAGTTCTGTGTTAAGGTAAATATTATATTTAATATATCTAGATTTTGCGAGTGATTAAGTGTTAAATCGCCTATTTTATCCTACTAGTTTCTTTTGTGCAGATTGATTATAATATAGTCTGTATTATTTTCTAGTGACGTGTTTCAGTGGAAAGCAGAATAAATTATAATTTCCAGCATTAAAATCGTGTAGCTATAATGAATTTAATTTAACTGCTAAATAATCAGACGTGAAAAATTTTTCTACACTAACTTATAAATGCTAGATGCCTCATGAGTGTTGACGGAATACGTATGTATTCCTAATTCATGATGATTGATTTTATGTATATAACGTATTTATACAGGAAGGTTTAAATGATAAGTCAAGCTGTACGCTTGCAGTTTAAAAATGTAAGTTATATTGAGTACATAATATGTAAAATATTTCATATGTGTTTTTTCTTTATTCAGTGAATACTGGGTAACCCAACTTTGCCGGCGTTTAGTACAGAGACATACCTGTGAGAAACATAAACATTATATATCTTTAACCACGTGGGTTTACAAGTTACCACCTGTCTGACAGTGCGTGTGTCTCCATAAATAGACAGAGTACTACTCCCACTAACGGTTTTTATTAAAGATTAAAAGCTTATACTGTGCCTTTGCGCCAGATATTATTTCTGCACAAACTCTCTAGTACATTTTTAGCCGTTGTGGCAAGTGAGATATTACAATCAATAACTTTTTTTCCGACACTGTTGATAAGCGGTGGTGTGACCAACTAAATTCCTACACTGAAAGAAGACACCGACCTGACATTCCTCATTTCTAGAAACAACTCATTTGACACTGTGCTCGTTGTTAATGTTCGTGCCGGGACACAATTTTAATGTAACTTAAACAGACATCCAAAAAGTAGGAACACCCAATGAATCGTTCCCTGAAGCAGAGAATTCAACCCGTCTTTTTGGAACTGGGGATTTCTTGGTCAAGACTGTTTTCGACGATACTGTATGTGGTTGTCCTAAAATTATGTTTTCTCGATGCTGTCATCAAAGCTGTAAGTACGAAAGAGAACACGTGGTCACGACTGAATAAATAGAGTGAGCGCAGGTCAGAGTGTTTCTTTACTGTTGTATTTTTGGCACCCATTTTTTTCTGTCTGGATTTCTTATGCAAGGGTTATTGTGCTAATCATATTTCCCTTAAAATAGAGCAGAGAGATCAAGTCTGCCCATACCTTAAAAGGAGGAAATATTAGACCTAATTATATGTATCCTTGATTCCTTGGGCTATCACTTTCTTCTAACAGGACTGTGGGCATACCTTGAGGGATAAGATCATACTGTGGGTCTATCATTTTTGTATCATTTTTTATTGACTTTATGACTATTTGTATATGCTTTGATGTAATTTCTATGTGTTGTGATGAAATTTTAGATGATAATTAAAATTTCTCTTGAAATTAATCAGCGCGTTGGTCAGCTCGTTCCAAATATCTATTTAATCATTTGTATAGGTTTCCCACGTCTGTACGTCTAACTGTCGTCTTGTATGTGCGTGCACGTGAGTGGATAGAACTATATAAATATATATATATATATATATATATATATATATATATATATATATATATATATATATATATATATATATATATATATATATATATATATATATATATATATATATGCGTTTAGACTGTCTGACTCCTCTAAATCTGTCGTAGAAGATACGTGAAAGAGAGAAGATTTCTCGATTTCAGAGACAGCCTCTATCACAGTCATTCCATCTCACTCGTGGAAATCTATTGCTATTACTATCTCTCACTGGGACTATCACTCATTCTAATCTATTCAGAAGGGACCAACCCAAGTCTTAATTCTCCTATAAAAATCTACGACACTGGTGCTCCAATATAGTATGCATTCAAGTTATTTTCCAGTATAAAGTATTCAAATTCTTTTCAAAATAATCCACGTTATCTTTGTAATGATGATCCAATTGCATAAAACCGTCAATTTATTCGTGGTTATTCATCATTTTTTTTTCTTTTTTTCACTGAATGATCTACTAACTCATTATGACGTGTGTAAAACATCTCTATGTGCAAAAAATTTCAAACTATAATGTAAAAATCATCATTTTCATATGCAATCATAATTTACACAATGAAAATATTCAAAACCTCATGGCTTATCCCTATTAATTCGTATCTGAATTTTCGTCATGTAGTTGATATTCTCCAAGTGATATGTGTATAGGTTCGTTTCAAGTGTCCATTACTATAGAACATGGTCTATTTTTTTTTTCTTCAAAATATGCGATGTTTTGCTCCAAAATCTATATAAGTTATACGTCTGGTGATGATCCTGTCCATAAATAACTCGGTTATTTCTAATCATTCATAGATTTGTCCTTATCTTCTGTCAACACAGTATTTTCCATGTGAACTATTTCCTAGAAATATACTTTTTTTTTTTTTTTTCAAAAATCTTTATTGTCATGAATAAGTAATAGTGATATAAAATATTAGGTGAAGATAATTTTTGAACTTACAATTAGTTGTAAGGGAACATGATAAGTAGTTGATTGGTTATATTGAGTGACCGTACTTTATTGTATTGACATATAATTAAATAATTGACTAGGTAAGTATATTAACTGAATTGTTAGGGCAACGGTGGAATATTTTATGAGAATTGGCAAAGTAGTTGATTATAATATTAGATAATATGTTTGAAATTTGATTGACTCAGAGAGTCATATAAATAGTTACTATGGATATTTTTGATCATTTTCTCCGGGAGGGAGATAGATTACGTATAGGGGGGTGTAGCTGTGAGGAAAATGCCATGGAACATTTCTTAATTCAAATAAGCGAGGATGTTAAGGAGTTTGCTTGGCGTATGTGTGGATATGCCCCTTCACGGGAGAAAGCAGTGAGACTTGCTAACTTATTATCCACTATTTTTTATGATGAAGGTAAAATGACTACTCAGGACTGTAGTAGTATTGAGTTGAATGAGTTGAAGGAAACCATAACGAAGCATAAGGGCTGTGGGATTACCCTCACTAATGAGCTGATACAGCTAAAAGGGAAATATGAGAAGAAGTTGTCAACAATGGATTTTGAAAATGCTGTATTAAATAATAAGGTGACGGTGTTGATAGCAGATAATACGAAATTTCTTAGTCAGAAGAAAGAGTTAGAGGATGAGGTGACCTCATTGAAACAGATGTTGGATGACCAGATAAGTAAAGTGAACTCTTTCACGCGTGACTTGGCATTATTGCGTGAAGAAAATGATAAATTTATTATTGAATCTCAGAGAAGTAATGAGACATTTAGGGGTTTATTTGATAATTTGAAATCAAAATGTGACAAGTTGAGGTCCGATCATGTATCTTTGATTTCGGAGTATGTTAAGTTTAAATCAGAAGGTGAAAAAGGGGAGATTGAATCTCACAAGGACAATATTGTATCAAACTTAAGTGATGTTTGTTTAACTGATGACAGGGTAACGGCCTTAGAATCGTTACTCCTGAATGAGAAACGTATATATGCTGAACTGGAAAATAAAATGCAACAGCAGATCGTTGAACTTTCAGCTAAATTGAATACAGTTGATTCTACAATTGTTAGTGAGAGGAAGATAGCTACTAACTTGGATAAATTAAATAAGAAGCAGAAGCAGGAGATTGCATTCCTGACTTCTGAAGGTAATAAATTAAGAAGGAGGGTTGATTGTCTATTGGATGTACTGTCAAGTAAAAAGATGGGGTTGAACAACAGTTATGATAAACGTACTTTACCACATGACTTAAGTACTAAGGATGATACTAAATTACCAGCACACCCAGTAAAGATGATCAGATCATTTCGAGGCAAGTACACCTTCCCTCGACAGATCAATACTGCCAATTCAGGGCACAAGTCTTGGCGACATGATCAGCCACCAACTGGTCTTAAAAAAACTGTTGACGTTGTCAACAAGGGAAAGGAGTGTACCAAGAAGAGTAACATGTTGAAACATATGGTTGGTGTGAAGAGTGATAGGAAAATACTGAATAAAATTAATACCAGTACATTGAAAAAAAGAATGTACTTGGTTCTTCTGGTCTGTCTACTACTACATGCCCTACAAATGTACCCTTACAGGGTAGGAGTCATCATACTCATGTTCAACAGGCTAATCCAGGTTATAGAAAGAATTATACTTACATGACTGACATACATTGCGATTTGCCTCATGCAACTAAGGTTGCACAGCACTCGTGTTCCTATGTTAGTGACAATGGTCCTACTTATGTAAATGTGCATATTCTCACACGGTGTTAGTGCGAAATCTACTACAGGAAACTAACTGGCGGACACTTGGTAATTTATTTTTACTACACGGCAGACGTTAAGTTTGTGCGTCTGTTGCCACATACCAATAGCAAGTATGGTGAGGCGTTGGTAACATTTACGACTAATAGAGACGCTCGCTTGGTTATGGAGCGTGACAATGGTGTTTACTTTCATCACCATTCTCTCAGGCTACAATTGGTACCTGATTCTGCTTCACGCAGATATTAGCCTATAGATATTAGGATTAGTTATCACATTCTTTGATGACTCAGCATACGCAGTCATCAGTTATTTTCTCTCGTGGTCATCTATTCTCATCGATATAGAGTGGTTAGTGACTTTTCTTGTTGTACACATGTTTTCTGTCTTATGTAGTTTTACCATGCCTACGATAGACAGTAACGTGGTGGATCTTTCTAACTATGTTCAGCCAATGCTGGATAAGTTAGTATATCGTCTATTTGTCTTGAGAAAAGACATGCTTATGAAAGCCACATGGACTGCATAAGCTAACATTGTGTCCACTAAATTTCTAGGGAATATTTTTTATTTAACCTCCTAAATTTGAGGTCAACATGTGCTACTAAATTTTACGCAAATGTATCTCTCCGTCAGATGCGGGCAATTTCAACTCCAGTGACGTTCGCATTCAAGGACAATTAATCGATTAATGGAATTTACATACGAAGCACGTGACAGTTCCACATCAACCGTAAAACGACGTTGCGAGATTAATTGGCTGTACGATCGATAATACGTCAAGAGCGTACTGGATATCGAGTCCAGCACATCAAACCAACAATATTGATTCCAGTTTGGATGAACTGCATAAACTTACACACTCAACATCTCCTTCCATGTTCGTGGTCATAAGTGCCTACAACTGACAATTGAGATTGGACTATACGTACTGTGACGTACGTCTAGTTTGACAAGTGAATTTTCCCTGATTTGACGGATGATTAAAGGGACTTTTAGCTTTTCATAACATCAGTACCAACGAACATTTGTTGCAACTTTTTTTTTTGCCAGAGCGAACCTATTCCACCTTGGCTCATTAGCTATGCGCAATAACATCGTTGGAGTTTACACGTGGGCTCATTAATATTCACTGAAGCAGAGCGAACTTTTCACCACGTTGGCTATTAAATATGCAGACCGATATCTGCCATGCTTCTGAAGATTGCATTGTCTTAGCATAGGTTAAGCCACACCCACGGTTACCTCTAGAGCTATTTAGAGCGATTACAAGCAAGCATTCTGCTAGACATTTCGTTCGTACCTGCCTTAAGGAGTGGCCAGAATCAAACATAGGAGCGACATAGATCTAAGGCGCGATGGTCCTTAGAAGCAGCGTCTTGCAGGAATTTCGCACCTCGATGCGAACCACAGAACGCTCGAAAGATCGAGGAAACGGAAGAAGCGCAGCGGTTAACAACCAGAAAGCCAGGAGCGGCCTCTCTGTTAGCACGACGGCGAGAATTTCGATTTTTACCTCAAGATCAAGAAAGATGTTAGAATCTAACATACCCCCCTCATTTATCATTCTTAATAGTATATATGCAGACCTCTGGGAACTGCCATTACCATTCGTTTTACCACAGCTTTTAAAGTACCACTAGCTTATAGCTGAATCCTGCTAGACTCCCCAGGGATCTTTCGGCTATATTGGAGTGTTCTGTGCTTAAACGGTATATATTTGTTTAAAGTGATCAGTGGTCTAGTTCATTCATTCATTTTATTTCACTGGACTTTGTGATTAATTTAAAGCTATTAAATTAAACTTATCTCAAATAGTTCCAGTTGAAAAGTTAATGAAATATCTATTATATTATTTCCCAAGATGATAGATACTCAAATGCTTATAGTAACATTTAAAGACGCGAAGGAATTTATAACTAAATTTAACTGAGTTAAGTTCTAATTTATACGTGTGTTTTAAAGTGGAGTTCTTCTAGAATTTTTTTAAAATTAAAGACGCGAGTGTATAAATAGTTAACTGTAAATTTATCGCTCTTTAGAATGTTTTCTATTTTTTATCTAGAGTGATCATTACCTTTGCGATCCCAGTACAACCTGGTAAAGAGTCCCCAGACTCAGTTCTTAAAACCCCTTCCAGAATCTGATGAGACTGTGTAATAAATTTTAAATCTTTGAGGCGATCCTATGTTGGGGTTCCGCTATCTAATTTTTTTCAAGAAAGAAAGCATACCCAAAGACAAATTAAATACCTCATCAACTAAATTAAGTTGTAACTGGAAGATGAACAATTGCCAGAGTTTTCTATTTGTTTACTGCTACTGAGAGAGAGTACAGATTTACCTGAACCCTGACAGTGCATAAGTCTTCACTGGATTAGTCGTGTCACCATCAGTCGCTAAAGCAAAGAAACCACCCCATTGTCACCACCAGGACTTGTGACAGTGCCATCCTTTAGAACTCTTTTCCCTAACAAAAAAAGACATCTGTATCTTCATATTCCGGCGATTTCAGGAACCATTGTGCAAACAAACAACCCTGTTACTCTGGGGCCGGCAATAGAAGAAAAGACACTAACTTAGTAAAGTGTTTTGAAGTGGTTTTTTGTAATATTTCTAAGGAGCGCCAGAGTCCAAGATTCGGTAAGTCTTTGTGTGCGACAGTACGTTGGCCAACTGAGCGTGCTTGAATGAAGGGAGATCTATTTGTTTAAACCCTTATAAGTTGTTCACCTATTAAAGAAGTTTTCTGTATTTATCGTATTATTTCACTTAAGTGGGATTTTATTACCTTTGTTCCCCCCCCCCCCCCCCCGCATTAAATCTGCTTAGGAAGGGGAAACGTTGTTTTTTTTTTTGTTTGAGAATTTAATAGGATAATTTGTTCCTAACACCCCCCCCCACCCCCCACCCCTCATAACTTTGTAACATCTCTTATCAGAGTCACGAATTTACTGTTGAGTTAAATTACCTATCTCTGATCATCATCACACCCCCCCCCCCCCCCCCTTGTCTTTTGAGACTGCGTCTATCTTATTAATACAAGCGAGAAGGGATTATTGGATACTCCTCCTAAACAAATTCCCCCCTTTCCCCCCCCCCACTTGTATTTGTAATTTCTGTAAACATATGATTTTACCTGTGAACTGATATGTTGTGAGTTGATTTTATGATAAATAAACATACTAAACTTTGGTCGTGTGTTGGAAGGTCCAGGCCCAAAATTACCCATAACTGTTTATCTGTAGTTTGTATTTACGTTGTGTCGGAGTGTTTAAAACACCAAATTGGTGCGTGCACTTCAGTGTATGGAAACTGGCAATTAATTGGGCCCAGTAGAGATGTAGGAGTCTTTGAGATAAACAAAGATTGTCGTAAAAGAGACTGTCCTTACTCTATTCCATCACTTGTAAATCAACTACCTTTTTTCCTAAATCCTTATCTTTCACAGAGCCTTCACTATCACACTTCACTCTATAACGGGACCACTGGTTCTCAGAATCATCTCAATAAATTTACGACACGTACATTTTAATGATTCTGTTTTACAACGTCATGTTACACGGCTTACGTGTTAGGAACCGGATGCATACGAATAACACTTCGAAGGAACTTGCAATGAACTAACGTATGTTTACATTCTGCACATGAAAGTTACGATGTTCCACGAGACTTATTTCAAGGTTTCAATTATCAACGTTTGGACTTTGGATTGCGTCCATTCGTCTCTCACTCGTTATGATACACTCGAAAATGAATATTCGCGTCATCTTTGGACTTATCGTTTTCAAATGTGAATCAGATTGACTGAATGAACTCTGTCAAATTATATATTCATCCTTGCCTGGAATACAGATGGGAACTATTAACTCAGTTTTCATTACGAACGATTTATATAAAGATTATCGCTTATGGAATGAAATTCTTCTTCACATGGAAAAAACCGTAGATTCACACATGGAAATAACAACGTTTGGATCTTCATAACGAACACTATTAATTTCAATACTTATTGATTTAATAAAATAAAAATATAGTGTTAGAAAAAGTAGAAAAAAAAATTAAAGAAAAGAGAAAACTAAACATTCTCACACAATTGAAACAATTTAATCAATATATTTATAAATATGATAATTCTTATATGTAGTTAGCGACTAATGTTTACATAATTATTACATAATAGGATATGTATTATTATTTTGTTAGTTGATACATTAAGTTAATTAGATAGTAGTTAGTGTGCACATATATTTCATTTTAATCTATTCACTTCTCACTATTTAATTCTTATGCATTATACATTATTCTTTTCTTTACTTTAGTTTAGTTAATTAGATTTTAATTCTATAATATCCTACACCTAGTACACTGATTATTTAGTTAATTTCTATTTAGTCACATATTGGTTCCTGTATCACTATATTTGCTCCACTACAATGGAAACTGGATTTTACGTACAAAATATCGATTTTTTACTTTTGAGCTTATTTTATTAAATAATCATCGAGGAATCGATTGAGCAAGGTTTTATAACATAAAAAAAATGCATTTCATGTATCAAAAAGCATATTGTCGGCACTACCCCCATGCTATGATTTTCAAATTTGTGCCGAAAATGCACGATTTCTCTCTAAAACTATCTAACAGAGGAGTCTCAAATTTGGCATGCATGTAGTACACATCTATATCTTTAAAGTAACACATATGCATTTTTGATATTTTGGTAATTTTCTTTTATAAATTTTTAAAAATATTTTTAAAAATATTTTTTCACACAAATATTTTGTTTTTTAAATCATTAAAAATAGAATTTTAAACTTATCAAAATAATAATGAGTAGTACACATCTATATCTTTAAAGTAGCACATCTGCATTTTTGATATTTTGGTAATTTTCTTGATAAATTTATAAAAAATATTTTTATAAATATTTTTTCATACAAATATAGTTTTTTTTTAAAAATCATTAAAAATAGAATTTTAAACTTATCAAAATAATCATGAGTAAAATTGTTTTAATTGTCAGTCACAACATGTGGGTGCAATTTGATAAAGTTTGGTCAATGGGAAACAAGATTTTTGCTCTTGAAAATTGGTGAAAAACCCAATATAGCGGTTGTTTTTTAGGTTACCATGGTAGAAGGACAGAAGAAAAATTAGGCAAGACAAAGGCGAGAGGAGGAGCTGCAGGAAGCTGAAGGAGGTGCAGCATATAGTGCTGGACAAATTTAAACACATTCAGCCCCCTAGAATGGAGTATATTGGACAAGACAAGTCAATCGGTGACTAAAATGCATTTTTCTCAAAACTAACATTTTATTAACAAAAAATGTTATTTTTTACAAACTTTGTAATAGAACAATCTGAAATTTGGCATGCATGTAGGACACATATATACCTTTAAATTGACAAGGGCTTTTTTTTTGATATTTTGGTAATTTGCTTTGATATATTTTTTAAATATTTTTTTTTCATTGTTTTTCATACAAATATAGTGTATTTTTGAAAAAAAATCATTAAAAATAGAATTTTAAACTTATCAAAAAAAGCCTATGACAAATTGTTTTAATTGTCAGTCACATCATGTGTGTGCAATTTGATAAAGTTTGGTCAATGGTAAACATAAGATTTTTGGTCTTGAAAATTGATGAAAAACCCAATATGGCGGTTGTTTTTTTTTGGTTACCATGTAGAAGGAAAGAAGAAAAATTAGGCAACATAACGGCAAGAGGAGGAGCTGCAGGAAGCTGAAGGAGGTGCAGCATATAGTGCTGGACAATTTTAAACACATTCAGCCCCCCAGAATGGAGTATATTGGACAAGACAAGTCATTCGGTGACTAAAATGCATTTTTCTTAAAACTAACATTTTATTAACAAAAAAGGTTATTTTTTACAAACTATCTAATTTTTCAGTCTAAAATTTGGCATGCATGTAGGATGCATATATACCTTTAAATTGACTGGGGCTTTTTTTGATATTTTGGTAATTTGCTTTGATATAATTTTTTTAATATTTTTTTTTTCATTTTTTCATACAAATATAGTGTATTTTTAAAAAAAAAATCATTAAAAATAGAATTTTAAACTTATCAAGAAAAGCCCCTAACAAATTGTTGTAATTGACAGTCACAACATGTATGTTCAATTTGGTAAAGTTTGGTCAATGGGAAACATAAGTATTTAGCTCTCGAAAATTTGTGAAAATCCAAAATGGCGGATGATTTTTTTGGTTACCATGGTAACCACATGCATTTTAACAAAATAAACTGTAGAATTTGGTTCATGGACATACACTGTGTCTATTGAGCACATAAAAAGTTTGAAAATGTTATTAGAACAAAAGTTAGTTTTCACTGTAGTCCAGCCCCTTAAGACAAACTTCCTGGTACTCTAGACAATATGAGTAGTATGTACCGCGCAAAACGGTTATCATTCAGGCGTGACTTTTATATAACAAAATACGCTGATCGATTTCAGGCGTTGGCGCGCCACGCGTTGGCGCGTGACTTTTATGTAGCGATATATTTTAGTCAGGGTGACTTCCTCTGACGATCAGCTTGCGTCCTTTATTGTGTGTAGGTTGTGTTATGTGTTATAACAGTTAGACAACAGTTATACATATATATTTTACAACATTTATATATTTAGTTATACATATATTACAACAGGTAGACAATATTTAGTTATACATATATTACAATATTTATAACATATATACATACAATATACATAAAAAATATAAAAAATCGATAATGATGGATTAGGTTACTAAGAGAGTTTTTGAAGCGAGTGGAGCCTTTGTGTGCTGGCGTGGGTGAAGACGTATGTTGCGATGTAGCTGGTGGGGTGGGTTAGGGGGCTTTATTATGTGTTGTAGTTGGTGGGGCTGCCGACTCGTGGGGTGTGTGCCGGTATTTTAATTGTTGTTTATACAATTCTTATATATGGGAGTGAAGTGTTAGAGACTATACCAGTTCTAACATCGAGAGGTGGGAGTGAAGTTTTAGAGACCTGTACTAGGTCTAATGACGAGAGGTGGGAGTATCGAGAGGTGGGAGTGAAGTGTCGATTGTGCAGGTGGCACATGGGTGTTTATATAGTAAGATATTATATCAATAATGCCGGTTGTGTTGTTTATTTTACAAAACAGTTATGCGTACATATTACAGACAGGAATACAAATTTAGTTATACATATATGACAAAAGTTAGACAATATTTAGTTAGAGATATCTTTAGACATACATAGGTAACAAAGAATTTAGTTAATATATTTTTTTTTTCAAATACCATTTTCATATAGTGGCATTGTACAATATTAACAATCAACACATAGGATCACATAGGGACGTGTACAGTATTTTTTTACATTTATATGGAAAGACGGGAGGTGTGTTTTCAAATAACATTATATGATCACATAGTGACATGTACAGTAATTTTTATATTTTATATTGGAAGACGGTTATGTTAGATGGAAAGAGGCGTACAATTTTATTTTACAAACAACAGTAACAAAGGATCTTTTAATAAATATATCACCGGGTACAGCTGCAGACCAGACCATGAGCGAGGGAAGTCGTCGCGTCGTAAAAAAGGACAGAGAGGTGCGTGTATATACCTGCCTAGGTATCTGTATGTGTTGTATTGTGTTGGGGGTGTGTGTTGGGTGTGTGGTATGGTTTTTGGTTGGTGTACAGAGTGGACGAGAGATTTTTTTGGGTAGGAAGTTTATGTATTGTATTGGGTTTCTGTTGTATTGGAGTGCATATACAAAGGTATCTGTGCGTGTGCGCGCATGGGTAGTATGTCTTTTGTTGGTGTTGTATACATGGTGAAAGAGAGATATATTTTGGGGTAGGGAGTTTATGTATTGTATTGGGTTTGTGTTGTATTGGGGTGCATATACCTAGGTATCTGTGCGCATGTACATAGCGGAAGAGAGATATTTTAGATGTTGAGGGGAGATGTGGTGACATTGTCGGGATGCACCTGTCTTTTGATGTAAAAGTATGACAAGGAGTTGCGATGTTGATCATATGTGTATATGGCAGAGTTGTGTGTTCGGAACCCCATAATTTTCCCGCCCTCTGCTTGTTGTGTGTTGAGGAATTCTAAGAAGGTATTTTTGTCTAATTTGGTGTGGTGTTTGCTCAATGTATGTGGTAGAGATAGAAGGATGTAGCTGGGATCGCTTCAACATAATATTTGGTGTTGGGTCTGTTTACTTGTGCGTGTGTAAGAATATCACTGTCATGTAAGTTTGAGAAAAAGTCTTGAAATCTGTAATGTTGTTGACTAGATGATGCTGTTCTAAAACATAGGCGTTGTTGTGTGAGGCGTGGTAGAAACGGAGCTCTTGGATTTCTCTGTGGCGTAAAACTGAATGATGACTGTAATTAATTTTGAATCGTTTTGTCTGTTGTGTAAAGACGGGTGTCAAAAGACTTGCCCAGTCGACGGGTTGGTTATTATGAAAGAAAGTGAATGTCGATAAGTATTTATGGATGTTCTTATGTGATTTTATGGATGTCCAATTCTGTGTATAGATATGTTTAATATCAGCCGCTATGTCTTGTAAACGGTCATAGTCAGAGGACAAGCGAGGTTTTTTGTTTTGGGTTTGGGTACTGGCCATGGCTCGTTTCTTGGTCTGGTCTGCAACATTTGTAGAGGGGTGAGCTGGGTTGGGGTCGGTTGTCTGTGGGTGAGCCTGGGCGGATAGAATTGTGGCAGCTGAAGTGGCTCCTGATGAAGGTATTCTGGAAGAGACTGTTTCGCCTGCTGCAGCAAATGATGGTTTGAAGTAGTGCGCCGATGCTGAAGGCATTCTCAATGAGTCTGATATTACTGTGGTACCTGGTGGTAATGTCTGTTGGTGCGTCGATGTTGAAGGTGATGTTATTGTAAAGTTTTTGGCACCTGTTCATGATGCTGAGTCTGGCGTTGTTGTGGCACCGGTTTCTGTTGGAATCGGAGTAGGGGAAGTGAGTTGTTGGTGGTTTTCGTGGACCCGTAGAAAAAAGGTTTTACCACAAATGTCACAAGAAAACAAAGTCAGAGAATGCGCTGTCTTGTTGTGGCGCAATAGGTCGGCACGTCTGGTTAAAGTCTTGTCGCATCGGGTACACAGCAGGCTGTTTTTGCCCCACTGACGTTGTTTGTATCATTAAGGTGTCTATTTGTGTTGCCCCGGTCCCATGTTCCTTCTCTATGTGCCGTTGAAGGTTAGCCGCTATGGTAAAGTTTGTACTACAGAGAGAACATGCGTATCTCTGCTCTGCATGCACCGTGTTCATATGCCGAGTAAGATCGCATGCCCGGGTAAAAGACTGCTCACACTCCGAGCATCCATATCGCAGGTTTTATGGTGAAGACATCTGAGAAAGAGAAAAAAAAATTAAGACATCGTTAAAATTAAACATGTAACAATCAGGTAACCTAGACAAAAAGGACAAATTGAGAGAGAGAGAGAGAGAGAGAGAGAGAGAGAGAGAGAGAGAGAGAGAGAGAGAGAGATTAGACACCAAAAATTAAACATAAAAATAAATAAGACTTATGGACAGAAACACACACACACACACACACACACTCTCAGTTATAACGAGAGTGCATCTCTTTCTGCAATGTTAACATATCAGAAAGGCCCCGCGCTGTTGTAATGGCGTGGTACCAAATCAATTTAAAACCCAGCATGTTCGCGAGTCAAGTGACGAGTTGATCTGTCCTTTTTGTTAATATAACGAAAATATAAGTTTTTATTAACGCGGCTGTTACTTTCAAACACGGTTGTCGGTTATAGCAGGGCGTCTGTCCTTTAATGTAATATATGTTTGTCTTTATTTTATGTAATCTTACAGCTAGTTCAGCATTGTTTTTTTTTTAATCCAAAATACGCTATTTTCTAAGCTAGTATGTTTTTTAATTTTCACTGGACGATTGTATGTAACCTTTTATCAGTTTGTACTGGTTCGGTTCCTTATTTAGTTATTTTAATATATTAACTTTTGCATTTCAATCCCTTTGAGCTTTCTTATATTCTGTGATGTAAAAAATATCCCGCCCCGCCATGATATAGCGACGTAAAACCAGAGTTATGATTTTGGACATCGCTTTTATGAGAAACGCGCAAAGTTCCTTTTTTATTTCATGAGAATCGATTGGCAATTATTCAAATAGCCTTTGATTCACTTCAGGTTTCCACGCTGAACAAAGTATAAAGTATGAATTTTTCATCAGAAAACAGGGCCCATAAAACGATCGAGATTACTTATTCTCTATAACCAGCAACGCCAGACTGATGCTTTGTCTATTTTTTTTATAGCAGACACCTGGTGTAATTAATTTGCCCGAGTTATTGCCCTACCGTTGTGTTTCTATAACGTGGACACGAGATCAAATGATATCGATTTTTCGACCTCTCTTTTGTTTTCCAAGGTATCATGGGCAATATTTTTTCCTGGGTAATAAAAGTGTGCTGCGTACAAATTGTAATTATGTTCGATTTCCTAGTGTGGTGCAATATCGAGGAATGAGTCACCAGCAGACAATGAAAAAGCCGCTATGTCTCGAACCAAGGCGTGGTTTTTACACTTGTTTAACAATACGCGAGAAACGCAGATAATTTTTTAAACTAAGGACATTTTTCAGAACCAAGACGTTTAACACTGGCTACTACATATACACATTTTTTTTTTAAATGACATGTAAGAATTGGTAGAAAGAGAAACGAAAACACGCAAACAGATAAAATATTTTTTTTAAAATACCTGCTAGTATTAGTGTAGACAAATAAAATATAAATTTGAAAAAAGATTAACTTTTAGCAATACTTCTTAGTGAAAAAACAGACGAATACACACACACATTTACATATATTTAGAAATAAAAACTTTGCGTAGGATTTTCTTCCACAGTCTCTGTCTGTTAAGAAATACTCCTACCGAAAAAATGAAACAAAAAGACAAACACACAGCCATATATTTTTTAAATATAGAAATGCCAGAGATATTTATATTTAACACAAAACTCGAATACCGAAAAAATAAAGGAATATACACCACGAATAGAGATATAAGACTCCGTAGTAAGTTACGCCATAAATGACTGTTAGTTTTTAAACAAACTACATTTAGGGTATGATTTGACTTTTAACATCCTAACACAAAATATATACAAAAGAATAACATACGTTTTTGGTGGTCTGGTTTCAGTGGCTGGTCTTCAAAACAATTGGTATTTCAGAAGGTTGTTTCTTTTGGTTTCAAAACGGCTGGTCGCAGAGGTATGTGTTTGTCGAGTTCTGTTGCGTGAATGAGCGGTTTATAGGCTTTGTCTTAGATCATATCAAAAACAGAATTGTCTCTCACAGAGGCACTGCGCATGCGTAACAAGAAATTTAATTGGGTGCAGGTGTGGTCATGAAAAATTAATTGTTCTCTGGTTGGAAAAAGTTAATGACGTTTTACGAACGAACTGCTGAACAAAGGAGGACATGTACAATACTGAACTATGCTTTTTTAGTTAAGATATAACTAAGTGTCATCAGTGCGAATTTGTGTGTTTTCGTGACAGTGTGCGTTTGTTTCTCTGTTAGGCTGTATGTAAAAATATATATTGTCAAATTAGATATTTTGTGTGTCCGTTCGTTAGTGTGATAGTATATATATATATATATATATATATATATATATATATATATATATATATATATATATATATATATATATATATATATATATATATATATATATATATATATATAGAGGCTCAAAAGGTTGCTTTTTAAAGATATCCTTTTTTTAGAGCTTACAAGCGTTACCAGGGTCTATATATATATATATATATATATATATATATAGGTATATATATTTATATGTATATATCTATATATATATATATATATATATATATATATATATATATATATATATATATATATATATATATATATATATATATATATATATATATATATATATATATATATATACAGTAGAACTCCATTTATCCGAACCCCATGGGACCGAGCATCGTTCGGATAATCAAATGTTCGGATAATTGGATTAAATAATGTATCGAGTACATGTACACATACTGTATTTCTAACAATAATTAACCATCACATGGAAAATACACTATAAAACATATTTACTTGTACTGTAATAATAATACCCACACTGTATTAGATCACTGTATCACCAAAATCTTTTATTACACTGCAGTGCATGTACTACTTGTATTAATTATTTTTGTTAAGAAAGAGAAATGTTTTCAAAATAACATTACAAACGATTCAAAACCAGGCGCAACTTACGTATATATGTACTTGCACAGATGTAGCCCACTATTTAAAATAATGAGGAATCCTCTTTTGCACCAAACTGGATAGTCTCCTTTTGGCTGATAAGTCCCGCATTCTCTTCAACAGCAGAAGCTGTGTAGGACAGCTGTCATCTTCTTGCTCGTACCAAGCCATCGCTGTTTCTAGTGCTATAAAGGCCTCTTCAGGTTTTGGTCGACGTTTTGGGTTTTCTTCATAATCTACAAGTACATCATGTACTTCTGAGGAGTCTTCATCATCGGTCACTACATGTATTTGGTTTTCTTCTTGCACAAAAGACAAAATTTTTTCGTCATTCAAAAACTGAAAACCAGAATCATTATCATCTTCTAGCCACATGTGTGCATCATCTTTGTCACAGTCCGAAAATCCGGGCATTGCTTGAAACAGTTCCACAACTTCATTTATACAATCATCATTTGTGTCCACTGCAGTAGTTTCATTTCCTCCTTTTTTCCCAAGCAATCTACTCCAAGCCTTGTTGAGATTATCTTGTGACAGGGTGGTCCAAGCATCAGCTAACATATATCAGCAGTCTTTGAGATTAAGCTTTTTGGAAAACGCCACCACACTTTCTTCATCTTCAGCCAACAATAAACGACGCAGGACTTCCTTCTTGTACATCTTTTTAAGCTTTGCTATAACACCCTGATCCATTGGTTGAATCAGTGCTGTTACATTGGGAGGCAGAAAAATTACTATAAAATTTGCATTTCGCATTTCTCATGGTTTTACGTTTCTTCGACCCATTTTCACTATCAAATTTCGATGCAAAACTCATAATTTTATGCTTGTTACTTTTGATGTCAGAGACGGTAGCTTTCCCAACATTGAAAATCCTCGCAAGTGAAGACAGTTTCACCTTGTCCTAGTCTCTTGATAATTTCTGTTTTCGTTTCAATTGACAAAACATTGCGGTTCCTTTTACTGTATATGCTTTAGGCCTACTGGAAGATGCCATATCGCACAGAGAAATACTTGTACACCAAAATTATTCTGCTGTAGTAGCAGACACAATTATTTTAAATTGAACTGTCTGTGTAGCCAGTGTTCTACCTAGAACGCACACGTACACTGGATTGGTAAACCAGATATTAACTGACTTTATGATCTAACTGACTTCCTGTACGTAAGCGACCGACCATTAGCCTTCCCATTCTCTACAAATTGTTCGCACACATTTGAAGTTTGCCGCATCAAAAGATTCAGAATTTTTGTGACAGAGTGAGTAACGAGTCCTTCTCATATTGTTGAAAAACGTCGCAGTGGAGTTCTCGCGATGTTGAAAACAGGGGATCTCAATTGGTGAATAAAATAACTGCATGTTAGTGTAATTAAGCATTGTTAGCTATGAATCCAAGATGGGTACATCCATTTACGGCGCTCATAGCCGGACCCACGAGCAGCGGGATATCTGTCTTTGTACAAAGGTTTTTACAACATATCAGGGATATGATGGTACCTGCTCCTGTCGAAATTATATGGTGTTATGGAGAGTGGCAGTCCATGTATAATTCGATGACTGGAGTTCAGTTTATTGAAGGACTACCGGACATGAAGCAGTGGTCAGGTGATAAGAAACACCTGCTCGTTATAGATGATCTGATGAGTGAGACGGATGATAGAATAACGAAACTATTCACCAAAGGCAGTCATCATAGTGATATTAGTGTAATGTACATTGTGCAAAATCTATTTGGCAAGAACAAAGAACACAGAACCATTAGCTTGAATTCTCATTACATAGTGCTTTTGAAAAATCCAAGCGATGGTTCGCAGATTATTAATCTAGCTAAGCAGATGTACCCAGGTCAGACTGCTTATGTCCAAGAAAGTTTTAAAGACGCGACGTCGGCCCCACACGGTTATTTGCTAATCGACATTCGTCAGACAACACCCGACGCTTTAAGATTACGTATCCACATATTTCCCCACGAAAAACAAGTCGTCTGCGTACCCAAATAACGAGATGGGAGACAAGGTGAGACGACATGCTGAAATGCTGAAGTTTCCAGGCACTGCTAAACCCCCAGCCATCAAGGCTGTTATGAAAACTGCGTCACCCGAGCTTGTAGGAACACTCTGTGAGTGTTGTCACAACGTATTAAAAGGTAACGTTTCACTGACACCCCCTCAGAAGAGGCGTATGAGTCGTTACAAAAACACCCTGTGAGCGCTCACCAAGAAGAAATTGTCGCTCAAAAGACGAAAACAATTTTTACAAACCGGCGGTTTTTTAAGTGCGCTCTTTAGACCACTACTATCCGTACTAAGAGGGGTCTTGTAGATGGCCAAGAAAATGATTTTGATGGACCCTCATTTGTTAGAGGCTCAAAAATCTTATAGAACCCCTGACGCTCTGAGAGATAACTTGGGAGAATGGGATACGCAAATGCAACTAGTCTTGGATCGAGAAGATTTGCCGGTGGGTGACAAAGCTAGATTATATCAACGAACACTGCAGCATTATTTGACTCGACTAGAACAGTACAGTCACGTACCGCTAGGTCTCGTGGACATTAAGTCTCCATTTAACGAGTCGAGGTCGAAGCCTCCCATCGATCAACCCACTGTACTTAAAGACAAGGTCGTGGACAAAACTCTTCAGTCCCAACCCAAACAAGTCACAACCACTAATCGAAAAAGGTGGTTGCCAGTAAATTGGGAGAAACATCGTCGTATTCGCTCAGAAGAAGGAAAAAGACAAAAACGCCAAAGTGGGAAGCATGGCCAAAGAAGTGAATAAGATTTTAAAACAACATTAATACGAGCCGCAACGACCAGGGTCGTATGGCGGAGTCGGTGCCTTCAACGTAGTTCCAAACTTACACGTAAAAAAATTGAAGAGTGGTTAAGCCGTCTGGATACGTACACCTTACACAAACCGGTGCGTAGAAAAATTAAAAGACGCATGATCATCTCGGGTGGTATCGATCAACAGTTCCAGGCTGATTTAATAGACTTGCGGGGTTTAAAAAATTCAACTATGGGTTTTCCTATCTAATGTCGTGTATCGACGTGTTTAGTAAATTTGCTTGGGCTGTTCCCCTGAAAAACAAAACTGGGAAAGCTTTAGTAACAGCGGTGAAGACCATTTTTACCAATCGCAAAGAGATAAATTTTCAAACAGACAAAGGCAGTGAGTTCGTAAACAAAACATTCTTAAAGTTTCTTAAGGATGAAGGTGTCCATTTCTTCACTACGGAAAATGAAGACACCAAGGCAGCGATTATCGAGAGGTTTAAACGAACCCTCAAAGAAAAAACGTGGAGTTACTTTACCAAAACCAACAGTCTTCGATACGTCGACGGGATAAACCAACTGGTTCACAACTACAATTATTCGTATCAACGGAGTATTAAGATGGCGCAGTCGGAAGTTACCCCGATCAATCAAGAAGAGGTGTGGCATACGTTGTATTTGACCCCTGACGTCGTCGGCAGAAACGTCTATTTTAAAACCGGTGATCGCGTGCGTATCGCCAAAGCCAAAAACATTTTAAAAAGGTTTATACACCCGCGTGGACAGAAGAGTTGTTTACGGTCAGTCGGCTAAACCAAACAGGACCGGTCACATACACTCTTAAAGATGATTCGGGTGAAAAATTGAAAGGGTCTTTTTACCAAGAAGAGTTTCAGCGGGTCGGTGACAAGGTAGTTTATCGAATCGAGTCCATTTTGCAAGAAAGCGAGGTGTAAGAGGTGTTAAAGGGTATTTAGTCAAATGGTTCGGTTATAACTCGTCATTCAACAGCTGGATTTCCTCCAAACAACTAGCGAGATATCGAGACTGATGGAGATAGAAGAAGTGAGCACCCCAGTTTTACGATCACCCCCGTCCAAGGCCACGAGAACCTCACTCTGGTCTTTTTTTTGGAAACTAGTCCCACGGGTAGAGATCGTTTTCATCTGCCAGATGATCGTAATATATGTCGTCATCGGAGTCTCGTTATTCAATCTGAGTCGGAGCAACGCCGAGGGACCGGACGGCAAGTTTTGGATCGGCTTAATGAGCAGTTGTCTGGGTTACATGTTACCTAACCCTAAGCTAGGATGAGTTTTTACGGGACTTTACCCAGCAATGCCTTGATGAAAATATACCCGAACAATAACGCCGATCACTTTTTCGTCAAATTGTCACAGACTATAGACTTGACTTCCCGTTACGAGGTTGGGTTGGTTGAGATTCAATTTCCCAAAAGTTATTTTAACGTGCTAGAGGATGAAGTATGGATACATTACTTTCCCAACAAAGACGAGGGACCTATAATACTCACGTTACCTGCCGGTCTATACACCTCACCCGACACGCTGATCGACGAGTTGAATCGTTTGCTTTTAGGCACGGATGTGAATGAAAAAGTCCGAGTTAGAATCCATTTTAAAAATAATAAGCCCACCTTGAATCTGTATGAACCGGGCGCTTAGGCTTGCCAACTTCGATCGCCACAGACATCGACCCAATACTACGAGGAGAGACTGAAGTACAAATGGATAGCGACATGAAAAATGTCAATGTGTACTGCGACCTCGTAGCGGCGAGACCGGTTGGGGATGCCTCTGTCCCTTTGTTACGTATTGTCCCTATTTTGGACAGGGCTACCGCTTCGGTTTTTATGATTTACGACAAACCCCACTACGTACCCCTGAGTTGTTTTTCGTTTGACGCTGTAGAAATCCTTTTAACTAACGATCAGGGTAAGACTATCTGTAACAACCCCACAATTACCAATAGTAGTGTACAGCAAACCAGCAATCAGTGGTGTTAATGATGGGTGTTGTAGGTAGGTGAAGACAGGGCGTGTGATGGAAAACAAAGGTTAACTCGACCGAAGCAGGGTAGTGTAAACATGGAGTGAGAGTGCAAGGTACGCGAATGATGGAATGTTCTGTAGAGTTGACAAGTGGACTGTACACACACTCACTCAGCTCGAAGTCAATGACATATACGACTGTGGACGTTTCTATGGTTTAATAAGGACGCACACTTGGACATCACAATTACAGTCACAGTTCAGGTTGGCAAAATATCATCATATATTTGACAAATGGGTGGCAACATCAGCTGTATATTCATGTAGCATATAAATACAATGGGGCGATAGTAGGTAAGCACTCAATGTTCTGATGGTCTATCGCCACATGCTTCCACTGACTAATCGCGTTAGTAAAGGTAAATACATCATCATCATCAACAATGGTTCACTGTCCGAACCTTCTTTTGGCTAAATTTCACAAGCCGTAAATTTATTAAAACTTTATAGTACCAATGTTAAACCACAGTAGCGGGTTTTTTCATAATATGTAGATCTCTGTACCATTGTCCGATAATAAGACCTTTTCTGTTCTCCGACAATGATCCGTTCACAATGACGGGAATTCAAAATGGATTTCCTCCATGAGCTTTGCTCACCCAGGATGATAAATGATAAGCAGAATTAATTCATAATTCGATCATAAATGTTCTCATTGGGTTTCCATACATTTCTGTTATCAATAAGGCTGCTTCAATAAGATATCCAGTGCTGCTGGATAACACGTCATCTTCATCTGCTTTCAAACAATTCTAATGTGCGATAATACATCTGCCATCTAGGCCTAGCCACAAAGTTCAGCAAAAGGGTCTGGTTTTACCTTGATTTAGGAATAAACACAATAGCGAATAACGCACGCCATTCGTTGGCGTTAACAAAGAACATTAGGAGAATCTCTTTACAGTCATACAGAGACACCATCTCCTTCCTAGAATGATTCACAGAGATCAAGCTTCAACGTTTCTAAACAAACAGCCCAAAACAGCCATGACATGACAGCCTTCTTCGTCGACACTCCAAATCGACGCATGCGCAGAAAATGCCTTTTGACCCCAGCGTTCAGCTAAAAAAATAGGCCGACATAGAAATACAAAAATTCAAAGATATAAGACCGAATCTTCTTAAATAGACAAGGAATACATATAAATTCGGGCCATAAACATTTTAAGCAAGACCAATCTGTTTTCTGGCCATAACAGACGAACAATGACATAGATCTAGAATTCATACGCCAGATCGAGATACAAGAACCGATAACCCTTAGAACCGAATACCATATCGACTAATCAGGGTGCTGCCCCTTTAGTCTAAGAATCATCGATTCTCAAATAAATACTTTTCGTCAGACAAATAGTTATTCTGTACATTTGTATGCCAACCAACAGTAATCTGTGCGTTACATAATTCCACACAAAAGAATATGTGCGCAACAGACTACCACACCCCCCGGGAAGAAAAATGAAAATCATTTTTTTTTTCATCTTAGAGCAACATACAATAGGCTCGCAACGCAACAATAATGCGCAGATGAGAAGTATCAGAAATTTATAACGCCAAATAAAGGCAAAGTCGAAGTATCGCTCGACCGGTGAGAATCTATTTCAACATCTCAGAGAAGTATTTCTCCAAGTATAAATATTTCCAGAGAGGTGTCACCAACGCATACTACAATACTGGTAATGACACAATGCATACAATAATTTCATACAATAATTTCATATTAGGTATCTTAAGTTCATGATTAACAAAGAAGAAAAATCATCAAAGAACAGCGGTGAATATACATCAATGAACCGCTAAGTAGTGATACATTCACTATATTACAAAATACAAGTGTGTAAATATCTTGATATAGAAAGAAAACAATTATAGACTTAGACGTATTAGAAAGTCCAAGACCTAACAGTTAGGTGGAATCATGTGGGCATCTAGACAAAATGTCTGCCATTACATTATCTGATAAACGTATAGCTCGTACCGAGAAATGAAAAGGTTGAAGAGCAATTGCATATCGAGTAGACCTCGAGCTCTTCAAATTCTTACTCTGTATAGCCGTAAGAGCTTTTAGGTCGGTTTCTACTATGAAATGTGCGCCTAGAAGGAATCTTTGTAGTTTAAGGATTGACCAGACCATAGCCAACAGTTCACGGTCTAAAACCGAGTAATTCCTTTCTGCAGCATTAAGTTTTCTATTGATATACATTACATGATGCAGAGTTCCAGAGCACTCTTGCATTAGTGCCGCTCCAATTCCAGTGGATGAAGCGTCACTACGAAGAAAAAATGTTTTATCTTTCGTAGGTAACACTAAAATTGGTGGTGTTGAACACATAGTTTTGATCGTATCCAGCGAGGATTGGCATTCCTGAGACCAGTGAACCACATTAGGAGACCTTTTCTTTTGTGGTGTAGAAAGAGGTGCCATAATAGAGGATAGATTCTGAATGAATCGTCCATAAAATTGTATGAGACCTAAGAGACTTCGCACTTGCTTTTTAGTCTTAGGAATAGAAATGTTAAGTATTTTACTGATGTTATGGTCCTCTGTCTTTAGGAAACCATGACCGACTCGGTTTCCTAGGAAAGAAATTTCGCTAAAACCAATGTAGGCTTTAGAGGGTTTCGCATTTAGGTTATTCTCGTGTAATGTAGACAGTAATTCATCTAACCCCGAATAGTGATCTTTCCAAGTATCGCTGAAAAGACAGATGTCGTCTAGGTATGCAATGACATCTGACCGATAAGATAGGATTCGACGCATCATGCGTACGAATGTAACAGGGGCGTTCATAAGCCCGAAAGGCATGAAATTCCATTGGAAAAGGCCCCTAGGTGTAGAAAAAGCAGTAAGAGGTTTGGCGCGTTCAGATAACGCAACTTGCCAATATCCTTTAGACAAATCAAGTTTAGTGAAAAAATGAGATTTAGAAAGCCTAGTAAGTAGCTCCTCTAGTAAAGGCATAGGTTCAGCATCGAACTTCGTAACTTGGTTCAATTTGCGATAGTCAACGCAAAGACGTATGTTATTGTCTTTTTTTTCGAACAATAACCATCGGCGAAGAATATGCAGAAGTGGATGGTTCAATTATTTTCAAATCTATCATCTCATCCAACTCCTTCTCAACCTGTGCTTGAAAATGTATAGGGATAGGATAATGTCTGAGCCTAATAGGATTATGGTCAGTTAGAATAATGTCATGTTCAATGACATGAGTTTGTCTAGGGATGTCAGTGAGGACATCCTGAAATGTTTGTAACATAGTCGAAACATGTCGTTGTTCTCCTAAAGACAAATCAGGAGAAACAGTAACGTTTTCCATGATTCACTAGAATGAAGTGGGATCATTGGAAGCGGAAGATTAACATCCGAAAAACTTGTTTCCTCATCCTGTATTACGGACAGTGATGAGTAATGACCATGTTGGACTGAAGAATCGTCCGTTGCCTGGAAAATAGGCTGTAAATAATCCGGACGTTCATGGAATCCCGTAAGCATGTTGATGTGGAAGGTTTTATGCTTCCCATCGATATCGACAATATAGTCAACATCTGAAATTTTCGATATTATATCGTACGGACCTTTCCAAGAAATAAGAAGTCTGTTTTCCTTACAAGGTAGCAAAACAAATGCTTTGTCACCAGGACAAATTTGTCGTAAGGTTCTTTTTTTATTGGCAAATTGCCTTGCCTTCTGTTTAGCAAATTCAGAAGAAGAAGTTGCTAATTTGCATGCTTCGATAATCTTTTGTCTAAGCGCGATGACATATTCATAAGAGGATTTTGTGTAATCGTTGATATTACCAGCGGTTATGAGATCATGAAGCAAAGACATAGGGCCGCGCGGTCGCGCGCCAAAGACAAGTTCAAAGGGAGAAAATCCTGTATGTTCATTGGGGACCTCTCTGTAAGCGAAGAGGGCCGCAGGTAAAACCATGTCCCAATCTTGAGGATGATCATCAGTTATCTTCCCTAATAAGTTTTTGAGTGTTCTATTTAGGCGTTCGACCATCCCATTAGACATTGGGTGATTGATACTACTCAAAGATCTCTCTATCTGCAGAGTAGACATTACTTGAGACATGGTGTCCGATATTAGTTGTGTGCCATGGTCTGATAATATTTCTCCGGGAAATCCCAGACGAGAAAATATAAGCCAAAGAGCATCTGCAATATCAGCAGTAGTAATGCTCTTCAGAGGAATAGCCTCTGGCCAACGTGTGCACATATCAACACATGTCAAGATAAATTGGTGTCCTCTGGCAGACTTGATCTTAAATGGACCAATAATGTCTATTGCCATTTTCTGAAACGGCCGAATAGGAATGTCTGCAGCCTGAATAGGTGCAGCATGGCGGGGATCTTTGGATTTGACCTCTTGACATACTTTACAAGATCGACAATAAATCCGTATGTCCTTATTTACAAATGGCCAAAAGAAAGCCGCAAGAACTCTTGACTTCGTACGGGAAAAACCCATATGTCCAGCACACGGAGAGTCGTGAGCGTGCTGCAAAATTTTAACTCTTGAACTCTTGGGCACAAGAATTTGAGAATGACTTGACTTAGTGGAGTCTTGCACCATACGTACAAGTACGCCATTCTTCATTGTAATCCAAGATTTACAATTTGAATCTTTATTCGGATCACCTTTCGTTACAAGAGTGAAGAATTTCTTTAGAGTGGGATCATCTTCTTGCTGTTTTATAGATGAGTCACGAGAAATTACCAAGGGATCATCTCGGTTATGCACTTCATTATCTTCAGTAGATGAAGTTTGAGGCATATTAAGAGCTTGAGCTCTAGTGACTACAGCATTAGCAGTTTGCATATTTTGTTTTTCCCAAACGGAAATTTGTTGCGGAGTGCATTCTTTGACTCCGTGAATGCGACCGATGATAAGATCAGCGATCGGATTCGGCAGAAGACATGCGTGAACATCTCCTGTAAAGAAAGGAGTAGCAATCTTAATGATAGCAGTAGAGTATTTCTCTAAAGTGCCGCCAAATGTTACACATTTGACTACTTTGCCTGTTGCATGGGAAGGATCTACAAGCGACTGCCTAACACCAATGGTGGTGCATCCAGAATCAAAAAGAACTGAGACTGGATTGTCATTCACTAAACCTTTCTGTAAGACAAGAGAACCTCTTGCATCATGCGCGACTGACGCAGGAAGAGCGGGAAGAGAGTGTCCGCAACTTAAAGTAGACACCGTAGTTGGTTCAAATAATGTTTTGCATTGGGGGCACTGAGATGCTCTCCCAAAATCAAAAGCGGAACATGCCATATTATTAGCGTCATTATTATCTTTAGCTTGTTTATAGGCTTCATGGGACTCTTACTGTGCAGAGTTTGGCTGGAAATGAGATTTATGTCTTTTGTATTGTGATCTACCTCGATCATTATTGCCTCTGTAATTATTATTGTTACCTTTATTATAACCCGTATTTGGGTTTGAGTCATAGTTCTCATGGTTAATATTATCATGTTCATTATAATGAGTATCTCTGTAATTATGATCTTGTTGTCTCCATGACGGATAACTTGGATAGTTTCTATAATGACTTCCTTTGCGGAAATTCCTATAATTGTGACCACCCCTGAATCGAGGGCTGTCGGTTCGTCTCCAGTTATTCGAAGAAGAATCATGAAATGATTGGTTACCTTGGTTTTGATAACTATTATGGTTACCTTTTTTATCAAACCTGTTTTGTTGTCTCTAAAATTTGTGTGAATAATTAGGATTGTATGGTGTTGCTGAAGCAACTGGCATACTCTCCTTAATCTTAATGTTGCCAAAAGTCACGTCATGGTGTGCAGTGACATATTGAGAACAATATTCTTCCATTTCGTTTAGTGTTTTGGGTTTACGCTCATGTATAAATTCAAGGAATGGTTTACTCACACATGACGTAATCTTATCTCTGAGCAACAAATCCATAGGTGCTTCATATGTTTTTTCTGTTTTGGATAGCTCAATCCATCTTGTAAATGTAAGACGTGCCTTTGCAATGAATTCTGAGAATTCAACCCCTGCCTCAAGCACCATCGTCTTAAACAACATACGATAACCTTCTTCTAACAATTGATTTTTTTTATCAAGGATGCCCTAATAACATCATAATTATCTTTATCAGCCTCTTCTACCAGACTTAAACTAGTCAGAAAACCACCTCTCAAATTCTCTGACAACTGATTTGCATATTGTGATCTATCCACATTATGATTTCGACAAGCAAGTTCAAATCTATCCAGCCAGAATGTAATATCGTCACTGGAAGGATTGAACGGTGGTAGCTTAACCTTAAAAGTAGAAGGTTTACCATTATTACCAGGTGACTGATTGACATTACTCATATTTGTCAATTTCAATTTTTCTATCTCAAAAGCTAACAGTCTTTCCTGATGTTCATGTTCCATCTTTGTTTTTTCTTTTCTTTCTTCACTCTCTCTGTCTAATTTCTTTTGTTCAGCCTCTCTGTCTAATCTCTTTTGTTCAGCATCAGCTTCCCTTTGTAATCTTTTTTCTTCAGCCTCAGCTTCTCTTTTTTGTTTTTCCATTTCCATCTGGAATTTCCTTTCATCTGCCTGCATCTGCAGTTTTAAATTCTCAGGATCTATTTTCTGTTTTTCATTTTGAATTTTCAATCTTTTTTCTTCTGCTTTCAATGCCTTGGCATACTCCGTTGTAGCAAAAAGTCTCAACTCCTCAGGAGGTACTTTAAGGACTTTCCCTTGCTCAATAAAATATTCTAAAGTCGCCATAATGTTTAACACTATGAGACTAGTTACCTGAAATAATAATACAATTTATTTCACCAAACAGGAGCAAGTTTTTAAATAAAACTTGTATAATCAGCTCCGTTAATCTCAATCTCTTTTGAAGACAAGTCTCTTGTACGAACTTGTATGGTTATTATATAATAACAATATCATCAGACATTTATATCATAAGTTCAATCAAAATGCCCATAGTGTATGTCTACGTATGTGTGCCAATAGAAAAAAAACAATAACAATAATACGAAGACAAATATTCAAAACACTACAATAACATTCGCAGAAGTCAACTAAACTAAAAAACTAAACTGAAGAAAATCTCACAAAGGATGTGATGATGACTGCGAAAATGTAAACAAAACAAATGACGTCACAATGTATAAACATAAAGTGTGTATAGAACTGAATGACAGGAAATAGTAGACCTACAAATACAAACAAATGTAATCAAAACTAAAGAATAGAAAAAATGTTACAAAAACAACGAAGAAAAACACAACTCATCACAACTAACACAGATGGCAACAATTTGTCGCTAGCAGATTTTCAATCAAGAAAATCGCACCTATAGAACACTCATACAAGACCTCTGTGACGTGGTATATCTTGTATTAGTCACCTTACCCAACCGCCCACGACATATACGCAACACTAATATGCAACATGTAAACATAAATACATATATATCACATATATATAATGTAATGTAAAGAAGCACAGCTGTTATTCTATAATGGCACAGTTGTACTAAAATAAACTGCCACTTTAATACTAATTTATTTTGAATTTAATTATTACATTGTTCAATCATTTGCACTCAAGAAGATCCAACGTTGACAGTTTCTAGAAGGACTTCTCAGTTCAATACTACTGCATTTCTATTAACACAGATAAACGATCGATCCAACGTCTGTGTAATGCTGATTATTCTAAAAATGTCAACAAACTCTGACCTAATTACTGCTTCTGACTGGTCACGTGGCAAAATGCTGATGAGAAAGTGTAGAGTTGTACTGCTAGTGTGTCGTATGAGGCGTCAGGGAACCATCAGTAGTCGATTTCCAAATCAGTCCTCTGCGAAGGGTAAACCCAGGAATCTGGTCACCAGTGTAACAATCCCAACAGTTACCAGTAGTAGTGTACAGCAAACCAGCAATCAGTGGTGTTAGTGATGGGTGTTGTAGGTAGGTGAAGACTGGGCGTGTGATGGAAAACAAAGGTCAACTCGACCGACGCAGGGTAGTGTAAACATGGAGTGAGAGTGCAAGGTACGCGAATGATGGAATGTTCTGTAGAGTTGACAAGTGGACTGTACACACACTCACTCAGCTCGAAGTCAATGACATAGACGACTGTGCACGTTTCTATGGTTTAATAAGGACGCACACTCGGACATCACAATTACAGTCACAGTACAGGTTGGCAAAATATCATCATATATTTGACAAATGGGTGGAAACATCAGCTGTATATTCATGTAGCATATAAATACAATGGGGCGATAGTAGGCAAGCACTCAATGTTCTGATGGTCTATCGCCACATGCTTCCACTGACTAATCGCGTTAGTAAAGGTAAATACATCATCATCATCAACAATGGTTCACTGTCCGAACCTTCCTTTGGCTAAATTTCACAAGCCGTAAATTTATTAAAACTTTATAGTACCAATGTTAAACCACAGTAGCGGGTTTTTCCATAATATGTAGATCTCTGTACCATTGTCCGATAATAAGACCTTTTCTGTTCTCCGACAGTGATCCGTTCACAATGACGGGAATTCAAAATGGCTTTCCTCCTTGAGCTTCGCTCACCCAGGATGATAAATGATAAGCAGAATTAATTCATAATTCGACCATAAATGTTCTCATTGGGTTTCCATACATTTCTGTTATCAATAAGGCTGCTTCAATAAGTAATCCAGTGCTACTGGAGAACACGTCATCTTCATCTGCATTCAAACAATTCTAATGTGCGATAATACATCTGCCATCTAGGCCTAGCCACAAAGTTCAGCAAAAGGGTCTGGTTTTACCTTGATTTAGGAATAAACATAATAGCGAATAACGCACGCCATTCCTTGGCGTTAACAAAGACCATTAGGAGAATCTCTTTACAGTCATACAGAGACACCATCTCCTTCCTAGAATGATTCACAGAGATCAAGCTTCAACGTTTCTAAACAAACAGCCCAAAACGGCAATGACATGACAGCCTTCTTCGTCGACACTCCAAATCGACGCATGCGCAGAAAATGCCTTTTGACCCCAGCGTTCAGCTCAAAAAATAGGCCGACATAGAAATACAAAGATTCAAAGATATAAGACCTAATCTTCTTAAATAGACAAGGAATACATATAAATTCGGGCCATAAACATTTTAAGCAAGACCAATCTGTTTTCTGGCCATAACAGACGAACAATGACATAGATCTAGAATTCATACGCCAGATCGAGATACAAGAACCGATAACCCATAGAACCGAATAACATATCGACTAATCAGGGTGCTGCCCCTTTAGTCTAAGAATCATCGATTCTCAAATAAATACTTTTCATCAGACAAATACTTATTCTGTACATTTGTATGCCTACCAACAGTAATCTGTGCGTCACACAATTCCACACAAAAGAATATGTGCGCTACACTATCCCATTCACTAGCGGAGCTACGGTGTTGACACTTCACTTCCGAACGCACAGACTGTTTGATTTTGAATAGAAAAATGGGGAGACATGTACCCATCCGACGAAACCACAAAATGTATGAGGAGTTTTACTGAAACCAAGCTGGACACGGGGTGCCAGTGTTTATCGGAGGCAGAAGTCAAAGAAGACATGGGTTGGGTAGTTTTTTCAGCGGGCTCGGTCGCATGGTTCTCCCGTGGTTAAAAACTGGAGGCAAAGCTTTACTCAGAGAAGGGATTGGCACCGGTCTACAGGTCGCGAGCGAAGCGTTAGCTGGCAGAAATATTGGTGAGTCATTTCGTGAGCGAGCCAAAGAATCGGGTCAGCGTTTTTTACAGGGAGCGGTTGACCACCTCACCACTAACCAATCGGGTAGCGGTCTTAGAAGAAAAAGAAAAACGAGAGCTGCCCCACCTGGCGAGTCGAAATAAATAAAATGAAGTAACCGAGCTCGCCCTTCTCATTCACACAAGAAGAAGCGACGGTACTCCGATATATTTGAATGATGGCACTTGTTCACCCCAGCTCGTGCGAATGTCTTCACAGTGGTCTAGACTTGTTTAGCGTGCCACCACCGCAGACAGGCGTATCTCAATTTGTGGAGATACATCCGTTGGCTGCCTTAGCACCCGGAGCCCCGGTGGAATTTGTCATATCGGGGAATGGTGAAGAATATCTAGATTTGTTAAATACTTTTCTGCACGTGCGCGCCAAAATCACGTTAGCTAATGGCGACAAATTACGCGCTGGTTCGGATGTTGCCCCGGTCAACTATTACCTGCATAGTTTATTCTCCCAAGTCGACGTTTCCCTAAACGACACGCTGATTACACCCAGCGAGAACACCAACACTTATAGAGCTTACCTGGAAGCCACTTTGAATTACGGGGAGGAAGCCAAGCGAGGCCATATGACATCGGCTCTGTTTTACAAAGACACACCAAACTTTATTGCGACACCAGTGGTGATAATAACAACGGACTAAAGTTGCGTCGAGATATAGCGACTGGTTCTCAGGACATTGATATGATGGGTCGGTTACATTCAGATATATTCGCCCAAGATCGCTACATGTTAAATGGTGTGACAGTTAAAGTAAAACTCACACCGGCTAAAGATGCGTTCAACGTGCTGGGAAACGACCACGCTGGTGGTTATAAATCTATTATAGCTTATGCGGCCCTGGTTGTACGGAAAGCCAAATTAAACCCAGCCGTCTCTCTAGCTCACGAGAAAGCCTTGTTGCGAGGTAATGCCAAGTACCCCTTGAAAAGAGTTGTGCTAAAAACTTTCTCTATCCATAGAGGTATGCTATCGCACATGCAGGATAATCTGTTTCTCAGTCAAATCCTGACCCGCCTAGTGATAGGCCTAATCACTTCGACCGCTTTTAACGGGTAGTATACGTCTAACCCATTCAATTTCGCTAATTTTGGTCTGATCTATTTAAATGTCAGCGCGGTCGGCAGAACAGTCAGTGGCAAACATTTGTTCATGGATTATGATCACAACCAGTACGTGAGAGACTTCTTCGGGACGAATCTAGCCATGGGACTGGTTGGTAAAGACGCCGGTAACGACCTCGAGTATAGATATTTTAAGAATGGGTACGCCTTATACGCATTTGACCTCACCCCCAGTCTACTGGACGGTGACCAGTTTGAGATGGCCAAGTCAGGTCCTGTCTCCATAGAACTTAAATTCTCCGAGATCACACCCGAGCCATTACAGGTCCTAGTCTACGCCAAGCAAGACTCGATCTTGGAGATCTCGAAATCGCGCCAAGTTTTGACAGACTACACCACTTAGACGATGAATACAGACGAGATACGGACCATACTCCTGTCGGATATATTTGTTAAACAAACTGGGCTCGTTAAAGTTTTAGCTCGTGACCAATTACCTCTACGTATCGAGCAGAGCCAGACGGCTGCGTTCGTCATCAACACTGACCCTAGCTAACGCTCCGGTGACCACTGGGTCGCTCTATATTATAATGGCCTTGGCACTTTTGAATATTTTGATTCTTTTGGACTACCACCTACATACCCGGACCTGGTTAATTTTATATCTAGAAACTCTGACCGACCTTTTAACTACAACGCTAGACATTTACAAGAGGTAGTTACCAACGTTTGTGGCCTCTACGCCATTTATTTCATCTTGACCAAGGCTCGCGGTGGTACTATGCAGCGCGTCCTACTGCCCTTTTCGGCTAGACAACACGCCAATGATCGATTAGTTTTTCGACTAGTCAGACCCTGGCTAGCGAGCAACAAGACTGTTTTCCTTCATAGACACTCACCCCTCACATGACTACACGAAAGAGAAGTGAAGTTAGTGTTACTGTGATTTTTCCCTATATTTTATAGATGTCAACTCGTTTGATATTATTTGATGATCTAAGAGAGATAACTGTCTATTAACTTTTCAGTAACAGGTTAGATTAGAGTTTATCTTCTCTTATCATATTCTCCTATCCTTATAAGGATCGATGTTGACCTGGTTCTAGGGAATGTCTTAAATAGTTGGCATTCCTTCAGACGAAATCTACATGTCTATATAAGGAGCAGTTACCTCGCTTTTCGGGGGAACGCTCTGGACGGTATTAGTTTTACTCAGGACTGTGCTTATTGCACATGCGCAAAGTTTTGGGCGCGGATCGAGAGACTTCCGATCTGGAAGTCGAGCAAGTTTATTCGATACGCCAAGGTTGGCGAGTGTTGTTTTTCTGGTGATTCTTTTCTAGGATGTCAAGGTAAAAATACACATTTTAAATCTTCTCGTTATGCCTAGATCTGCAGACTTTGTGTTGTCTGCATATAAGAGTGATTGACAATTTTGAGGCGACATTTTTGCTAGCACAGTTATAGATGATGTGATATGTAGAGCCCACTATATGTGCTCCTTATAGAAACCAAGACTAATACGTCTTATTTGATGAAAGAAACTCAGAGAAGATAGAGCTATTTTGAAACCAGCTTCCCAGGCGGTATGTTTATCATGGACTGATATGCCTTGCTATCAAGTGATAACAGAGAGGTTAATTTGTCATAGAGAGCCGCTACATTACGGCCTGATTTAGTCGCCATAAAAGCCCGCTACCAGCGGCCTGTATTTTTCGGCAGAAGAAGTTCCTGTCAGATGATGTCAGAGGAACCATAGAGTATTGTCAAATAATTGAGAGACCGCCCTTTCTGTGCGGCATGTCTACTTGTGGTAACTGATGCGTTCAGTCAGTTAGTCCTGGGATACAATACAATCAGAACATAGATTGACAGGCCATTAACGTTCTGTTGTATTAGATGCTTAAGATGTATAGATATCAGATGTCGTCAACCATTACCATGTATGTGATGTTTCGCAACCTTGTCAATTGACTGTACCTGTGATGTCAGCGTATGTCTCGTAATAAATGATTGAAATGTCAGCAGTCGTTAGTCAACCCCTACTTGACTTCTACATGTGATTGTGTGAGTGTCCTGTGTACCTATCAAGATCCTTTACACATTCGCGTCTATTGTATAACCTGATGTCTACACACTCACACATCTCATCAAGCTGCATACAGCTACGAGTTCTACACATGTGACTGTCTGTATGGCGTTTGAGATATTGTCAACATTGCACCTTGTCAGCGCCCCAACATTTGATGACCTGACCCAAATAGAATACACCGCAACATCACTGCTTGTGACACTGGACAACAATACCTGCCTAACAGCACATATGTGTACCCGCCTTTAACACTGTGGTGGCCAATCTGTTGTTAACATTGTGGTGGCCAGATTCCTGGGGTCTTATCTACACAGGAGACAGATTGAGAGGTCAACTAATGATACAAGATTGTTGCCTGACGCCACATCTGCGGAGATTAATTTATGATGTTCCACACACATAAACACCATCAGCAGTACTACAGTCGATGACATCCATCTTGTGAGCGATCCCGTGACTTTATTTACCTGTCAATTGAATGCTGTATCCAGTTCCAACTGTTGTTTACGTGCTACGTCTACATACATCGCTTTAGATCCGCGTTGCATCGTCTGATCTCAACCGTGTTTGCAAGAATTACATTACACGTGTACTGTGGAGTAAACTCGCTGTTGTCGTGTAGCGGAAATCTTCAACGGTGGATCTTCCTTGCATTGTTCTATCTTGTTTGAACTTTGCTGTACTTAAGGCCAGGATTGATCATTAAGATAAATGGCAGTTTGTGTTTGGAAACTGTGCCATTATATTGTGTTCAACTGAGCCTTTCTTGCAACACACTTTATTTACATGCTATGTGTTTATGTTATATATTACTTAGTGTGTTTATTTCTGCGGGTTTCGGTTGGGCGGTGTCTGTTTTAGGGTATCCCACGTTACAGAGGGCCTACAAAAGTGTTCTTTAGGGAAATTATTACGAATTTTCCACAGCGGAAATAGCCAGCGACTTTTTGTTGCTATCGTGATATTTTTTGTTAAGCTGTGCCGAAGTGTTCTTTCGTCGTTTTTGTGATATTTTCTTTATTCTTTAGTTTTGTTCTGATTAGTTTGTATTTGTCTGCCTTCCTTTCCTGTCGTTTATTTTTATACACTTTTTGTTTATACACTGTTGTTGTCATTTGTTTTGTTTAATTTTTTCGCAGTTATCATTGCAATTTTTTTGCAACATTCTCTTTAGTTTAGCTTTTTTGTTTATTTGACCTCTGCGGACGTTTTCGTTTGTCTAGATACTTGTCTTTGTTTGATTAATGTTATACATTGTTGTCATATACAGTCTAGATATATACTTGGTCATGCACTATTAATATTATAATGCACTTTAGATACAAAAGTGATTAATGGTGGTATTATAATTATACAAAGTCTTTGACAAAGACTTGTCTCCCACTGAGGTTGGGATAAAGGGTATTATTATTTCATAAGTACTGATAACAAATTATTGGACATAATGTCTACATTGGATTACTTTATCGAGCAAGGGAAAGCCTTTGGCAAAATTGATGAGAAATTGGAAGAGTTTGCACTTGCTCAATATGCCAAGGCACAGAAGGCAGAAGAAAAAAAGATGCAAATACAAATGGACAGAGAGGCTGAGAATAAAAGATTAGAAAGAGAAATGGAAGAAAGGAAAATTCAGCAACAGCTAGAAGCTGAAAAACAGAAGCTAGAAGTTGAAGAAACGAAAATTCAACAACAGCTAGAAGCTGAGGAAAGAAAAGAAAGACAGAAACTACAAGCAGTACCCGAAGAGAGAAAACAGAAAATGGAACATGAAGAAAAAATTTTAGCTTTGGAGCTGGAGAAATTAAAATTGATGAATATGGGAAATTCTCAAGATACTTCTAGTAAGACATAGGAGAATTCTTATAAGGTCAAATTACCTCCTTTCAACTCTGCAAAGGACGAAATAACGTTCTATCTAGATAGATTTGAACTTACATGTATAACGCATAAGGCGGAAAAGGCGCAATATGTCGGACAACTGATGGAAATACTTACAGGTGAAGCATTAAGTACTATAATGTCGATAGAAGTCCTGACAAGCTTAACTAAGATGATGTCAGAGCAGCCTAATTAAAGAAATATCAACTTATTGAAGACGGTTATCGTCTTCGCTTTAAGACTATGTTACCAGAAACTGGGATAGAATTCTCAGACTTTATTACAAAGATACGTCTTACATTCTCACGATGGATTGAGTTGTCTAAAACTGAACACACATATGAAGCACTTATGGACTTGTTACTCTGTGACAAAGTCATATCTTCAGTTAATGACTCCTTCCTTGCCTTCTTACATGAGCGTAAACCTAAGAACTTGAAAGACATGGAAGAATATTGTTGCCAGTAAGTCACTGCACACCCAAAACAAACTGTTAGCAATTCTAAAGTCAAAGAAGGTTTGCCGGTGGCTTCGGCGGCACCATATGGTCCTAATTTTTATAATAAATTTCAAGGTGCACAACGCAACTTTGATAGGAAGAGTAATTGTAACTTCGGACAGGATCAAAGCGATCAATCCTGTAGAGGTTCGGCTTCAAAGAACTGGAGACAATCTGACAGCCCTCGGAATTTTGGTTCCAACAATTTTGGAAATTTCCGCAGGGGTAGCCACAATAAAAACTATCCTACCTATAATAGTTTTTCACGGAGTCAACGAAACCAATCTAGCGGTTATTCTCACCAAAGGGAAAATAACAATCGCAATTGTGAAAACTGCGGTTCTAACCCAAAAAAATACTTACAGTAGGTCAAATAACAATAATTTCAGAGGAAATAATAATCACGGTAGATGGCAACACAACAACAATAATTTCAGAAGAAATAATAATCGCGGTAGATGGCAACACAACAATAATAAATCATGTCACCATGCTAACTCTGCACTGCAAGAGTCTCAAGAGTCTCATGCAGTTAGTAATCAAGCGAACAATAGTAATAAAAAATCTAGTACTATCACTTGTTCTGTTTTAGATTTTGGGAGAGCATCTCAATGCCCCGAATGTACAACACTATTCGAACCTACTACTATATCTACCCTAAGCTGTCGTCATCCTCTTCCCGCTCTTCCTGTCGCAGCTGTGCATGACGGGAGAGGATCTCTTATTCTACATAGAGGTCTAGTGAATAATAATCCAGTCTCAGTCTTTTTTTATTCTGGATGCACTACTATTGGGGTTAAACAATCTCTTATAGATCTTTCCTGTGTCACTGGAAAGGTGGTTAAATGTGTGACATTTAGTGGCACAGTAGAAAACTATTCGACTGCTATCATCCACATAGCTACTCCTTTCTTTATGGGAGAGGTCAACGGGTGTTTGCTTCCAAATCCTATTGCGGATCTTATCATTGGGCGTATACATGGAGTTAAAGAGTGCACCCCGCAGCAGATTGATGCTTGGGAAGAAGAAAATATCCAAACTGCTAATGCAGTTATCACAAGAGCACAGGCTCAAAATATGCCTCAGACTTCATCGACCGAAAGTGATGAAGTGTCTTTTTCTTCCTCGTTCACCCTGAAAAGGACGGTGGTTGCGTTGTGTCTGTTGACGCCTAAGCTGTGATATCTGCACCTTTCGGTCGACACATCCGACTTCTGCACGGCATTTTTTGGGACAGGGTTTGCCTTCGCATTGCGATTCGTACTCGCTCAGCCAGACTGCACTGCTGCAGACTGTTTCCAGGACCACCACGGGGAGGTGGAGTACGGTCTTGACCAGCTCTGGTTCGCTGATCCTGATGCAAGCAGTCAATCTATGGGTCGCTGACTGCATTCACTATTGCTGCATCTTTGGGTCCCATGAAGTGTCTAATCAAGATGATCACTCGGTGATTTCGCGTGACTCTTTTATAAGTCTTCAACAAGAAGACACCTGTCTAAAAAAATTCTTCCTTCTTGTCAAAAAGGGTGATCCAAATCAGAACACAAATCGCAAATCTTGGATCACTATGAAGAATGGTGTACTAGTGCGTATGGTACAAGATTCGAATACGTCTATGCATTCGCAAATTCTTGTACCTAAAAGTATGAGAGTTCTAATTCTGCAACATGCTCACGACTCTCAGTGTGCTTGTCATATGGGATTTTCCCGTACTAAGTCGAGAGTTCTGGTGGCTTTCTTTTGGCCATTCGTTAATAAAGATATACGTCTTTATTGTCGTTCATGCAAAGTATGTCAAGAAGTAAAGTCGAAAGGTCCTCGCCATGCAGCACCTATCTAGGCTGCGGACATTCCTATTCGTCCGTTTCAAAAAATGGCAATAGACATTATTGACCCTTTTAAAATTAGATCGGCCAGAAGACACCAATTTATTCTGACATGCGTTGACATGTGCACACGTTGGCCAGAGGCTATACCTCTTAGGAGCATTTCCACTGCCGATATTGCAGACGCTCTTTGGCTGATATTTTCTCGTCTGGGATTTCCCAAAGAAATCATGTCAGACCATGGCACTCAATTAATATCTGACTCTGTGTCGCAAATGATGACTACTCTTCATATTAAAAGGTCTCTGAGTAGTAGTTATTATCCGATTTCTAATGGATTAGTTAAACGTCTGAATAGAACCCTCAAGAATTAACTTGGGAAGATAACTGAGGATCCTCCTCAGGATTGGGACGGAGTTTTACCCGCTGCTCTCTTTGCTTATAGAGAGGTTCCTAATGAACGTACAGGGTCCATTTGAGCTTTTCTTTGGCGCGCGTCTGCGTGGCCCCATGTCTTTGCTTCACGATCTTATAACTGCTGACGATATCAGTGATGACACACAATCTTCGTATGAATATGTCATTGCTCTCAGGCAGAAAATTATTGAAGCATGCTGATTAGCAACTTCTGCATCTGAATTTGCTAAAGAAAAGGCAAGGCAAATTGCAAATTAAAAAAAATGCCTGCGTCAACTTTGTCCTGATGACAAAGCACTTGTATTGCTCCATTCCAGGGAAAATAGACTTATCATTGGATGGAAAGGTCCTTACTTGATTGTCTCTAAAATTTCTGATGTCGACTATGTTGTCGATATTGAAGGAAAGCATAAAACATTTCATATAAACATGCTTACAGAATTTTATGAACGTCCAGAGTACCTGCAGCCTATTTTTCAGGCAACGGACGATACTCCAGTCCCTCATGGTCATTACTCATCTCTGTCGGTTATACAGGATGATGAATCTACTTTCTCGGACGTTAATCTTCCTCTTCCGATGATTCCACTGCATTCTACGGAATCATGGAAAAATGTTACTGTTTCTCCTAGATTATCTACTGAGGAACAACTACTAGTCTCTTCCATGTTACAAACATTTCATGATGTTCTCACGGACATTCCTGGACACACATATGTCATTAAACATGACATAATACTTACTAACCATAATCCTATCAGGGTCAGACCTTACCCTATTCCTCTACATTTTCAAACAAGGTCGAGAAAGAATTGGATGAAATGATACAGTTGAAAATAATTGAACCATCCAATTCGGCATACTCTTCGTCTATGGTTATTGTTCGAAAGAAAGACAATAACATACGCCTTTGCGTCGATTACCGTAAACTAAAACAAGTAACGAAGTTCGATGCTGAACCTATGCCTTTATTGGAAGATCTACTTATTAGACTTTCTAATTCTCGGTTCTTTACCAAACTCGACTTGTCTAAAGGCTATTGTCAAGTTCCCCTCACTGAACGAGCCAAACCTCTTACTGCTTTCTCAACACCTAGGGGTTTGTTCCAATGGAACTTCATGCCTTTCGGCCTTATGAATGCCCCAGCTACCTTCGTGCGCATGATGCGTCGAATTCTTTCATATCGTTCAGATGTCATTGCATACTTGGACGATATCTGTCTTTTCATCGATTCTTGGGAAGATCACTATTTGGGGTTATATGAACTGTTGTCTACTCTACGCGAGCATAATTTGACAGCCAAACCCTCTAAAGCCTATGTTGGGTTTAGTGAAATTTCTTTTCTTGGACACAGTGTTGGGCATGGTCTCTTGAAGACAGAGGACCACAACACCTCTAAGATACTAAACATCACTATTCCTAAAACAAAGAAGCAGATTCGTAGCCTCTTAGGTTTAATACAGTTCTACGGAAGATTCATTACGAATCTTTCTTCCATCACGGCATCTCTTTCAACCCTATTGAAAAAAGGATCTCCTAATATGGTGCGCTGGTCCCAAGAATGCCAAGCTTCATTGGATCAGATTAAGACATCATTCTCATCTCCTCCTATTTTAATACTACCTACAGCTGATAAGACTTTTGTTCTACGTAGTGACGCCTCATCAATAGGGATCAGGACGACACTGATGCAGGAGTATTAAGAAACGCTGCATCCTGTAATGTATGTCTCTAGGAAACTTAATGCGGCAGAAAGGAATTATTCTGTTCTGGACCGAGATTTATTAGCTATGGTCTGGGCGATTCTGAAACTTCAGAGATTCCGTCTTGGCGCGCATTTCATAGTAGAAACCTACCAAAAAGCTCTCACAGCTATGCAGAGTAAGGACTTGAAGAGCTCAAGATCCAGTCGATATGCTATTCCTCTTCAACCTTTTCATTTTACGGTACGAGATATCCGTGGTTCGGATAATGTGATGGCAGACATACTGTCACGATGCCCACATGATTTTTCTTAACTCTTATATCCTACATTTCCTGATACACGTCTACATTTATGACAGTACCATACAATAACATGTTTATAAATTGTTTGATTCTTTCTCTGTTACCGTCTTTGGTATAACAGAGGAAGGTTTGGTTATCACGATATGAAGGTCGGAAATTATTACGGCCACATTTGATAATTAGTAATGCAATATTAACTATAGTACATTATAACATTCTAAGATTATCAAATGGAATTGTGTTATTTGTATTCTTCTTAGCAAAACCAGTGCTGTATTTTGGAGAACCTATAAAGAGCTCCTGTTATGCTTATGATGTCCAAGCTTACCCTTTGGACGCTTCTTACATGTGCCGTCCTGAATGGAGTATTGTATTGATCGTCGGATGGCAACTTCAAGTGTTTTCATTAATATAATTGTGTATTCAGAATTGTATAAAACACATTAAATTTAGTTATGATAAGTTATATCACTATGTTCCAGGAGATTACCTTGTTAAAATTACATTAAGGTAATGACTCCGCTATATGATACTGTATTTTTTGATATATATTTAATTGTTGTTTGCATTGTAACTTTGCCTACACCTTAGAGTTATTTGGTGGCACCTCCCCGGCTAGGTTGATATTTGAGGAAAATACTTTCTCTTATCTTGTGAGATATCTTGTGTTCTCACCAGACACTATCATTGTGCGTCATTGAGCCTGACATTATGGTGTTCATCCTTTCATCAGCACATCATTCGTGCGTTATGAGCTTGTTGTATATTGCTCATTGATGTACTTAAAAAAAATGATTTCATTTTTTTACCGGGGGGTGCGGTAAACTGTTACTGTGATTTTTGCCTATATTTTATAGATGTCAACTCGTTTGATATTATTTGATGATCTAAGAGAGATAACTGTCTATTAACTTTTCAGTAACAGGTTAGATTAGAGTTTATCTTCTCTTGTCATATTCCCCTATCCTTATAAGAATCGATGTTGACCTGGTTCTAGGGAATGTCTTAAATAATTAGCATTCCTTAAGACGCAATCTACATGTCCATATAAGGAGCGGTTACCTCGCTTTTCGGGGAAACGCTCTGGACGGTATTAGTTTTACTCAGCACTGTGCTTATTGCACATGCGCAAAGTTTTGGGCGCGGACGAGAGACTTCCGATCTGGAAGTCGAGCTGAGTTTCTGTGTGCGGACAGAAGGTTCGGAGTTTTTTCTCTGCTGTAATATTGGGGAAGAGATGTCCTCTGTGTGACTGAGATGTCAGTGATTTCCCCCAAGTTTATTCGATACGCCAAGGTTGGCGAGTGTTGTTTTTCTGGTGATTCTTTTCTAGGATGTCAAGGTAAAAATACACATTTTAAATCTTCTCGTTATGTCTAGATCTGCAGACTTGGTGTTGTCTGCATATAAGAGTGATTGACAATTTTGAGGTGACATTTTTGCTAGCAGAGTTATAAATGATGTGATATGTAGTGCCCACTACATGTGTTCCTTATAGAAACCAAGACTAATACGTCTTATTTGATGAAAGAAACTCACAGAAGATTGAGCTATTTTGAAACCCGCTTCCCAGGCGGTATGTTTATCATGGACTGATATGCCTTGCTATCAAGTGATAACACAGAAGTTAATTTGTCATAGAGAGCCGCTACTTTACGGCCTGATTTAGTCGCCATAAAAGCCCGCTACCAGCGGCCTGTATTTTTCGGCAGAAGAAGTTCCTGTCAGATGATGTCAGAGGAACCATAGATCATTGTTAAATAATTGAGAGACCGCCCTTTCTGTGCGGTATGTCTACTTGTGGTAACTGACGCGTTCAGTCAGTTAGTCCTGGGATACAATACAATCAGAACATAGATTGACAGGCCATTAACGTTCTGTTGTATTAGATGCTCAAGATGTATAGATATCAGATGTCGTCAACCATTGTGGTAAAGTGAGATGTTATAAATATTTATAGGGGACTTAGTGTACTGACTGAGATCAGCTGTGAAGGTATCTATATCTAATGAGAGTAGTGTATTATAGATAACCTTACTTACTGCCACATATGTATACCTCAGTCAGAATTATTCTGGAATAGTGTGATGACTACGTTATATGTCTAGGGTATGTGTATGATGAAGGGTAAGTCATAACAACAACAGACAGATAAACAATTTAATTTATTCCACCACACTTGACAACACTGTGACACTCACATACATAAAACACTCTAAGAGGATATCTTAAAGGAGTCACTGATAACTTTTCAAATAACATTATGTATTCAGTGCTGTCATGAATGTATATGTGTCCTGATTCAAATACAAAGGGAACCAGGAATCACAATCAATTTTAATTACAAGTTATATGTACAGAATTTATTAATATGATTCATGTAGTGACATATATTATTAATAGTATCCTATGTGTGTCAGTTGTGTAGTGGTAATATGGGGTAATACTGGTTTTGTTTTGTTCAAGCTCTGTTGGTATTTGTCATCATGACTTCAATAGTTTGTTTCTATTGGAACTAGTATTGGAGATGTTCTCAGTTCCTGGTATTAAAACAATTAAATTCCCCTCTTAATTTTCTTTTACAATGTCATTTTAAGATGGGGTACATAATGTTGAGTTCCATGGCCACACTCTCTTATCTTGCGTGATGACTGCAGTAAAAGACTCCTCTGCTCGATTACTTTAATGAGTTCTGGAGCCACCCCACTGGTTGCTATATGGACCAAGGAGTATGCTGTCCACCTCTGGCTTCAGTAAAGCTCTGACCAGGTGCTGCTCAATAACTTTAAGACCACGGTCCCTGAAACAAGAAGGTTGTACCTTCTACGTCAGAACTAATTTATACTCTATTTTTACACTGAGCACAATACATCATAAACATTGAGTTCAGAGCGTTAGGCCAACTGTCAGCTTCATCTGAAATACTTTATACCAGTATTTCCCTCCCTAATGGTTACTACGCCTCTGCAATTCCAGCATTATTTCTTTCTAGTTAATAATCTAGATGTCAGTGTACTGTTTGGCCATTCCATGCAGTTTTACTTTCCTCCGACACCTTCTGTTCAGGCTGGAGCACTATAGACTTTACATCATGTTCGCTAATGAACCACACATATATACAGACATAATTTATCAATTTACATTCAATTTTCATTTAAAAATATTGAATATTTCAAGCTTACCACAATTCATGGAAATAATAAACAGTTTCGTTGACTGGCAATGAATATAGCACAACTCCGATCTGCCGATGTCTCAGGCTTTATTTTATAAAAAATATACACTGGTGCTCAACGCACTGCTTCTTAGTAGGTTTATTACAAGATGTGGCAATGAACAGACGCTCTGAATTGAGTATATTCGCAGCTCTACCCAATCAAACCATGTCTACACATCTTTTCAAAAAAGTACCCCTTTCTCACGTTTCCCCTGACAACACAAGATAGTATTTATAGTCCGACCAATCGTGTTTAGTCTTTCATTTGTTGCGCTCCAATCAAATAGGAGTTAACATGGTAGGCTATTTCCGTAACGTAATGTTTTTTCAAACACGTTATAAAAAAATTTTATGAGCAGAAATGATTTCATGCTGTCAGGCACCCCCACTATTTTATTTTGGCCATAACTTGGTAATTCCTAGACTATTTGCGTAACGTTTTACATATTCTTTGTCAGCAAACCCTAAGGAACCCAAATATACGAATTTAATGGAGCCAATATGCATTTTCTTCTAGGATAGTCGTGCTGTTACTACCTTCTCACTTCCAAACTTGAGGGTGTCTGGGTACTGTCATGTTTTCAAACGTAAACCGGTATACTGTCATAATTCCCAATAAGCGTTTTTCAGGATTTTAAAACCTAACTCTGGTATGGGTAGTGAATTTTATCACTGTCGATTTGAAATAAAGTTAGTGCATGTGGCCTTACACGCGTGATGGCAGTAATTGTGTATCGCGCGACGCGTGTTTAGTGTTGCACGTGTCCCTGCTTTCTGCCTCTCCCTTCTCTCTATCCTTTAGTCCATCTGTCTTTTAGTTACGCCGTGTATAAAATGGAATGAATGAAATATTAAATTTAGGTCATTGATCAGCTTGCGTATCTCAAGGTTTTTCCAAGAAATACAGTACACGTTTCATTGAAGAAAGCGGGTAATAATACATTAGGCTTTTACTATCAACGTGAAAGCGTTACAATTTGCAGACGAAGTAGAAAACAAGGGGGATTTCGAGTACAGTCATTGTGACAGCACTGTTCTTTACCATTCTTCTTTCCTTTTATTAAATTTATTTGTTAGGCTTTGCATTTACGTTTTAATTTATATATGGGGATTAGAATAATTCACGACAACCATTACCATGTATGTGATGTTTCGCAACCTTGTCAATTGACTATACCTGTGATGTCAGCGTATGTCTCGTAATAAATGATGGAAATGTCAGCAGTCGTTAGTCAACACCTACTTGACTTCTATATGTGATTGTGTGAGTGTCCTGTGTACCTATCAAGATCCTTTACACATTCGCTTCTACTGTATAACCTGATATCTACACACTCACACATCTCATCAAGCTGCATACAGCTACGAGTACTACACATGTGACTGTCTGTATGGCATTTGAGTTAGTGTCAACATTGCACCTTGTCAGCGCCCCAACATTTGGTGACCTGACCCAAATAGAATACACCGCAACAACACTGCTTGTGACACTGGACAACAATACCTGCCTAACAGCACATATGTGTACCCGCCTTTAACACTGTTTTGGCCAATCTGTCGTTAACAGTTAGACGTCACCTTACAACCCCCATAGACCAGCTAACGCCTCTATGTCAATTTTTAAAAAAATATATTAACTAAATTCTTTGTTACCTATGTATGTCTAAAGATATGTCTAACTAAATATTGTCTAACTGTTGTCATATATGTATAACTAAATATTGTATACCTGTCTGTAATATGTACGTATAACTGTTTTTTTAAAATAAACAACAACACAACCGCAATTATTAATATAATATCTTACTATATAAACACCCATGTGCCACCTGCGCAATCGACACTTCACTCCCACCTCTCGATACTCCCACCTCTCGCCGTTAGATCTAGTACAGGTCTCTAACACTTCACTTCCACCTCTCGACGTTAGACCTGGTATAGTCTCTAACACTTCACTCCCATATATAAATATTGTGTAAACAACAATTAAAATATAGGCACACACCCCACGAGTCGGCAGCCCCACCAACTACAACACATAATAAAGCCCCCTAACCCACCCCACCAGCTACATTGCAACATACGTCGTCACCCACGCCAGCACACAAAGGCTGCAATAGCTTCAAAAACCCTCTTAGTAACTTATTCCAGCATTATCGATTTTTTATATTTTTTATATAATAATAATAATAATAATAATAATAATATTTTTTGTATATATTGTATGCATATATGTTATAATATATATATATATATGTAACTAAATATTGTCTACCTGTTGTAATATATGTATAACTAAATATATAAATGTTGTAAAATATATATGTATAACTGTTGTCTAACTGTTATATCACATAACACAACCTACACACAATATAGGACGCAAGCTGATCGTCAGAGGAAGTCACCCCGGCTAAAATATATCGCTATATAAAAGTCACGCGCCAACGCCTTGCGCGCCAACGCCTGAAATCGATCGGTGTATTTTGCTATATAAAAGTCACGCTCCAACGCCTGAATGATAACCGTTTTGCGCTTTACATACTACTAATAAGTATCCATGTTATCGCAGGGCATCCTTGTATAAAGTTTTCAATTTTCTTTTTTCATAACTCCAATTTTTCATTTTTGGTGCTCCAATATTTTATACCATTGAATCCTTTCTAGTCCTCCTGTTATTTCGAAAATTCATCATTTAGTAACCCATTGCTTACTATATCTAGCAATACATTGATCAAAAACTCATCAAACAATCATTTATGTAACAATCAACGTGAATTGTCATATCCTTTTGACAATATGAAACAATATTTTCTTATATTACAATATGTGCAGTACTTTAAACACTAGCTCTGTCTTCGCAGGTCGAAGATTTCTCAAAGCTATGCAGTGTTTATAACATCTGTTGTCTGATACAGTATATCTGATACAGCCAGATGGACAGTCTATGATCCTTAAATTTAAAATTATTTTCAGTCATTTACTATGTAGGCGTATGTCATTTGGGTATGTGTATCATATGTCATCCATGACTCAGCGACATGTACTTTCAATCTAGGTCCTCCGTAATGCGGATATCTTTGGTAGGGGCATCACATTTTTTTTTTCTTATATCCGTTTTGTGTATCCTCAGCACATGTAACTTTGTGGGTTAGGACATTTATACTATGTGTTCGTCTCCCATGAGAAATCATCATATGTCTTTATGTCAAAATGTGTCAGTCTTTCTTGACTATCTGTTATATTATTTCTTAACAACAGCAATTACATAAGTGACCCATGGTCATAATTTTAATGTATTGTAGTTTCCCAACTATGGCATCAGCATACGAAAAATCAATACAGCACATCATCAATACTTTCATATTAATATCAGGGATCATCATCTTTTGTGATAGGAAACTCCTTACAGAGCGATACAACAGGAAGCAATCTGATCATCAGAAGTAGTCCCCCCGTCCGACAAGTGTTTCGGCCCTACATACTATTTTACACTCTAAGGAAGGAGGGCCTACTTGGGTCATGACTCCCAAGCGTCTCAGCCTCCTGTTGTCTTGTATCGAAAATGAACCCATTTCACTTATTGTAGCAACTTTAATCCACAACTCCGCTAGCCGTGGAGGCAATTGTGAAAGTAACAAAGAGAAGACAAATTATTCCGTTCGCTCCGTAGCACATCACAACTACGGACACACACTGAGTCACCTGCGCGAAGCCGACGAGACTTGACACTGCGCGCTCGCCACTGAAATTATTCCTGACACCCCTTATAGTATACATCGCCTGTCGCCTCTCAGCCACAGCCCTTTCACTAGTACGCCTAAAAACTCAGCGTATTGTGGACTTAGAAAAATTCCTTGTGTTTTCTGTACCGCAGCGTTTATTGTCACGATTTCCATTGCCCATTGCGGTTGTTCCACAGCCAGCATGATGCCTTTTCGGCAATTTCACTAAGCTTCTTCAGCGCCCTTGTTCTCGACTGTCCCTTTAGCCCCAACAGTTTCAATAGATCATACACTGATGCAGCCACAAGCCCTGTTGCGCCCACTTCAATAGCCATGACCCTTGCAGTGAACCCATCGTGTCTCAGATCCGCAGCCAGATCACTATACTTGGCCGCTTTGAACGAATGTTGCTCGTCTAATCTGGATTCAAATGGCACGGTCAGTTCAATCAGTATGACCTGAAGCGTTGCAGAAGAATGCAGCACTATATCCGGCCGTCTCCGCGATTTTCTGATACTCTCTGGATATGCCCCTCGTCCAGTCGTTTGCACAGTCAAGAAGAGATGGTAAACTGCTACCAGGTTTACTCGGTTTGGGGTGTGCTGACTTTCCTGCCCTCAGAAAGTATGTATTTGCGATGCTCGGCCCGGGATTGCTATTCGCCTTCATCCTTGCCAGATCTATTGACGCAGCAAGCTCATTTAGCACTTTGTTATGGCGCCAAGTGTATCGCCCTTGCCCTAATGACACCTTCCTCGCTGAGAGCACGTGTTCGAGTGTCTGCCTCCCCTGACATAGGGGGCACTGCTCATCATCCGACTTTCCCCATTTTACAAGGTTGGTGGCCGACGGCAGCAGGTCATACATTGATCTAACAACGAAGCTGAGCCTAAGAGGTGCCATATGCCATATATCATTCCATGTCAAGGTCCTCTGCAGGGCTCCTTCCCATGTAGTCCATTAGCCTTGTTGGACCTGCTGCACTGCTTTTTGCAACCTCTTATCATTCTCAGCTCCTCATATCTCCTGAACTACCATGTCTCTGCGCTACTTGCTTGATGCCTTGGACCACCAGCTGATGTCTCCATTATCAAATCACCGTCTATTCGTTTGTGTATCCGATTACCTCCCTCAGTTTGAGTGACTCTTGGGCAGCATCAATAGCTTCTTCCACTCTCCACTTCCTTCCCGTTTTCAGTGTGGGTTGAATGGACTCATTGCAAGCCTTCCCTTTCCAACTTTGTACTCTTCAACAACTGACTTGAAAGGAAGCAGAAGTTTTGACTTTTTGCAGTACAGTGCTACGTCTGACAGACCTGGTGGTACCTCTAGCAACTTTCTCATGAACTTGTTGACCTTCTGCTCTATAGCTTCCACTGTACTTGTGCTTATTTCATATATAAGCAGTGGCAACGCAACTTCGGTATCAAAATGAACTGGAGGCACCACAGTTTGAACTTTCCCAGGAATCTGCTTTGGTCTATGATCTGTAGCCCTCTGTTTGCCATTTCTATTGTCTGCTGCACTTCCTTCGAGTCCTTTAATGAGGCATCGTACACCCTGCCAAGACTTTTAACAGGTTCCTCAATGACAGAAGGGATTCTTTGGTTGGAAACCATGAATATGTTCTCTGCTATCTTCCCTTTCCTGACTGATAGGATTCTCGACTTCTTGGGTTTGAAGCTCATTCTGCACCAGCTGACTAGCTCATCCAGGCGTTCTAACATCCTCCGGGCCTGATGTTTATCTGATGTCAGAACTGTTGTGTCATCCATGAATGCTTTGAGCGGTGGCATGTGACACATTCCACCGAGCTTTGGACCTATAGCCATTCCTTCAGCCGCATTGAGGATTACCTGCATAGCCATCACGAATAGTATCGGAGAGATGGTACACCCCATCGCAATTCCAACTTCAAGGCCAATCCACTTCGTTGTGTACTCTCTGGTTGAAAATCTGACTGCAAACCATGCGAAATACAGCTTCAGCATTGCTGCAATCTATTGTGGAACATTATACATTTCTAGGGCGTGCCACAACATCTGGTGTGGAACGGATCCATAAGCAATCGATAGATCCAACCAGATTACATGGAGGTTTGTTCTGCCTTTTGGATTGCTTCCCAGATCATTGTGGCATGCTCTAGACATCCTCAATAAAATTTCCAGTCTTTTTTCATAGGCATACGTCTTTGGGAACTGGGTATTCCATGTTATCTATATATATTACCATCATGTATTTGCATCTTGGGTACTCCTCAACGCGGATATCTATGGTAAGGTGGCCTTTTAAAATCCAGGTATTCTTTTTTTTCATATATATATATATATATATATATATATATATATATATATATATATATATATATATATATATATATATATATCCACCGTGTGTATCCTGGGACAACATTATATTTAGCCTATGTATCATTAAGGGCGATCAGATCTCAGTATGTCAAAATGCATCAGTCATATTTGACCCTCTGGTATATCTTGCTATTTTGTGAGTCTACTGAAATATCAAAGTATCACAACCATCGTAACATTGTTTAATCAGTAGCAAGCAATAATCATTTGTTATACATCTATACAACAATGTTCATATAACAAAGGCATTTGGCAAAAATTAGGGGAATATCCTCTCCTATATGGAGGTATCGCTTTTCTGTTATCTTCTGGGTGCAGCAATATTCAATTATTATTTTTTCTTATTTAATTTCCATTGGTGTGTCCGTAACACCTGTGGTTCCCATAGAATTTATCATAATCCATTTGTATCTCTTTTCTGTGTATAATCCATACACTCATGGTTCCCGTATGCGGCGAATGTTTTCTTCTGATTTGTTCCATGTTCATAGAATCCATAGAATTATTCAATTATTCTCTCGACTTATTTCGTAACCACGAAAAGACTGTAATCTGATTCATTTTCCAATAATAATGTGGGGAATGTATAAGCAACATAGAGAAACGTCAGTTTTACCATCATCAAATTCCACCATAACATGTGGTGTACTATATAAAATGGCATAGGCATTATCAACAAATAGTTGCTTCCTCACCTCGTGTGCCATAAGAAGTATCATCAAATAGTGGCGGGATGTTCATTCTGAGGTCAGCATATACAAATGCTACCAAGGTGTTTTCAATTGCAAAGTCAACATGTGCAAATGCTATTGGGGCATCTGGCGTAGGCAGTATCATCAAATAGTGGCAATGTATTCTATCTGGGGTCAGCATATACCAATGTTATCAAAGGGTTTTCTTTTGTAAATGTCATTTCATGTACCAAAATTTTCTATAAGGTTACAATAACCATAAAAATATCTGTATTACAATAAATTCCTATTAGTAGGGCTATTAAGAAAGTTAAGTCAAAAACTAGCAAGAATATTAGCAGCAGCTGCTGTCAGCAAGTATGAGGACAGTATACTGTGGTGTCGTCATGGATAGATGGAAACAGAATATCTCCAGATTACAACAATATTGTAATTCGAAAGAATGAAGATATTTCTAAGCGAAACATTTTCAAGTTCAGCATGTCTTCTCAAAATAGTAGAGGCGAAACAGTAAGATAAAGGGTGTGAGAGGCGTAGTGGAATTATCTTATAATGGTGGGTCTAAGGTGGGATGTTCAATCTGTTTTGCAAAGTTCAATAATTTAACCATACTATTCCACAACAGTCTTTTATAACCATATCAGTGATTTAACTTTTGTTGTAAAATTTTATACATGTTAATTTATGATGGTACTACAAACAAATTTTGTGTACATGCAAAAATAAATAAACCTGTGGAGAAAAATAGCATAACACGCATTAATAATTTTGGGTATGAATTTGTGATAATGTGACTTATACCTGCTGTCACCAGATGCCATAGTAGGATCACTGTGATGGATAAAGGTGATAGGTATAGATGAGTTTAACATAAATGAGATCATAGGGAAAAAAATATTAGTAACAGGTAAGAGAAGAACCACTAGTGCAAAGTTCATACGTGAATATGCACTAAGATGCATGTAAAAGAATCACTGGGCTCTGGAACTGCAAGGACAAGAAGTCGAGCTAAGGAAGTGTGTAAGGTGATTATTTTCAAAGTATAAATCAATGTTATAACAAAATTGGTGTGACACGTGTTATGAGTGGGGTTGTATATGTTAACATTCTAAAAGTGTCATAAGTGTGATTGCAAATGGCAACACCTTAACTGTGTGTCTCTTTTATTTTCACAATCAATAAAATGCCTAATTATAATCATCTGGTGGCTGCTCTTGAGGTACCATGGTCATCAATAGTAGCATGGCCGGGGAACAACTTATTAGGTGCGGCTTTGACATCTCATTCTGGAACTAGGTCATCTATAAATTAACGTATAAAACATTCTGAAAATAGAGTACATGGAAAAGTTAAAATGTGATTCTTCTTCTTCTTCTTCATTCGTCCTGAAAAGGACGGTGGTTGCGTTGTGTCTGTTTACGCCTAAGCTGTGACATCTGCACCTTTCGGTCGACACATCCGACTTCTGCACGGCAATTTTTAGGACCGGGTTTGCCTTCCCATTTCGATCCACACTCGCTTAGCCAGACTGCACAGCTGCAGACTATTTCCAGGACCACCACGTGGAGGTGGAGTGCGGTCTTGACCAGCTCTGGTTCGCTGGTCCTGACGCAGGCAGTCAAGCTATGAGTCGCTGACTGCGGTCTCTATTGCTGCGTCTTGAGGTCCCAAAAAATGTGATTGAACAGTATTCTCACTTTCGCGTTGACCGTGCTTGGAGTGCAAGCACCTAAACACCTGGGTGTGTTTCAGAAAAGCTTTGAAAATTTTTCCATCATCTCCAGCATTGCAATTTCCCGACTGGATAGGCGAGCATCATACTGTGTCGTGGTTACAGTAGTGGGTGAGGTTGCGTTTACTGTTTGTTGTAGCGGTGAAGAAATCGGTGAAGTTGGTGATGATTGCAATGTGGTTTGGCGGGGGGGATTTGCGGCTAGTACATCTTCTTGATGCTGCTTGTAAACTTGTCTACCCTTCGTCATAATCTTTCGTCTGACATGATTCTGCGGTACTTTGAGAAATTTGGTGACAAGAGGTGATTCTTTAGATGAATAAAAACATGGACGTTTGCCAGCAGCTGCTTGAATTTCCGGGGTTGAAGTATCGGTGATTGATGTATCATCTGTCAAACCAGGACCAAGAGAATCGATACCCGAGTCTCGTCGATACATGTTGATCATCATCTCACCGTACGTTTGAACAGGGCAATCATTGGATATATTGTTGGTGTGAAAGAGTTGGTCTGTTAGTTCTTGAGTGTCCATGTCAAAGTCTGTTTGTTCATTAGCAAAGGTGTAAACCTGGGGGCCGGTGACGAAATTTAGCCTTTCTAACAGGTCGATTAGAAGGTTCTGTGGAGTTCTTTTCATGTGTTGTTATCTTGCCTGTATCTTGATTGACAGTGCTGGTGGATGAATACTTTTCGTGTGCAGCTGTCTTGCCTTTATCTTGATTAACAGTGCTGGTGGATAAATACTTTTCGTGTGGGGTTATTTCTCTTTCATCCCTGTTTACCACGTCTTTTACCAAGCAAAGAATTTCGTCTTTTCTAGTAGACAAAATCATGTCAAACCTTTCCTGTAGTAATTCAAAAATCATGTGTAATGTGAGGACGTGGAGGTCACCTTTTCTCAAAATGTCATTTATTTCTTCCCTCAACCTCTCTGTGCTCGGTTCAGTGTGTGGGATATTCTGTGAAATTGTTTGAATGGCTGACCGTTGTACCGTTTTTCTAGTGTGTCCAGACGATGCGTGGGCGTTCAATGTGTCATGGGCTTGATCTGACCTTTCAACATCTGTTTGCGTTGTTTTTTTATCGGACTTTGCACCTTCTGTTTTCGTTACTTTCTGATCGGGCTTGGCAATTTCTGTTTGCGTTGCCACACAAACCATCGTTGTTTTATGCACCTGTGCATAAAGTTCTTTAGGTCGGACATTGATAATGAGGGACTATTTTTCCTGATTCAATGCAACAAGATGACCTCGGTGACGTCCGTGTAGTGTTTTGTCCCATTGTTTGAGAGGTGTGATGTGTGCCCTTAGTCCATCTTCTGTTGATATTAAACATGTATGTTGTCAGTCGATGTAATCATGTTGACCTGCCATATCTTTTGTAACTTTATATCATTGATGAAATTTCGGACTGCCATGCGAGAATGTCTCTTCTGCAGGCTATTCCAATGGCTGTCAACCGGGGCTATGCGAGTTATTTTGTTACTGTGGTCTCGATATTTGATGTGTGATTGTCGGATGGAATGACGTGGAACACTCTCTGTTTGCCTACGGCAATAATGTGATAAATTTCGCACATCATGTGATAAATTAAAGTTAACGGAGCCATAATAATATCGATGGTTCCTCATTGGTACCATGGAGTGGACTCTACTGTGGTTCGAACTGTACGTGATCTGTGCTGGATACTGTTGGCTCTGCCATGTGTCACGTGGGTATTGTGGCAGATTTCTCACAGTGTTGATAGTGTAACATTTCGCATCTGCGTATGTTACAGTATATTTCGTTTTATCATAGGTACGTTCATATCCACCTGGACGGTAAAAATTTTTATATTCTGCAAAGGGACATATCCTTAGAGTGCGTATGTCAGAGACGTGGGGGTAGCGATGGGTGCAGTTTGGGTATAACTGTGGGGAGAGAAATGGAGAGATACGCCTCTGACAATAATTCCGTTGTATCTGTCGTTGACCCACATTCAATTTCTGCACATTCAACTTTAACTGATCCATTTCCATTGTATAGTGGTCTGATAATCTTTGCTTATTTTTATTTGCTCCTAATAAGAGGACTGGTCACGGCAACATATAGTGTTATGTCCCCTCTTTCTTTCTTTGTACAACTATTTTGTGCAGACATCTTAATATCGTAGGAAAATATAACTGTTTCTCTACTTACTGCATTTCCTCAGAAATAATCACAAATAAAACCACTTCGAATATAACACTCTGTGGTCACAACTGCATAAACAATCCGTTTATAGTTGAAATAAAATCTTCAACAGACAGCTAACGCTGGTACGTCTGAATGGCTTTAATTCTTATCTGCAAGTGACTTAGCCCGGGGATTTTAGCTGGGTAAGAAAGCGTGCGTGGTCTAATTACGTCCAGCTTAATCATTGGCTAGGAATTACGTGTCCCCATGTCACCATGCCCAAATCCCCGTCTATTCGTTTGTGTGTACCCGATTACCTCTCTCAGTTTGAGTGACTCTTCAGCAGCATCAACAGCTTCTTCCACTCTCCACTTCCTTCCTGTTTTCAGTGTGGGCTGAATGGACTTAACGACGTCATCAGCTGACTCGCGTAGCATCATTGCAAGCCTTGCTTTTCCAACTTTGTACTCTTCAACAACTGACGTGAAGGGAAGCAGAAGTTTTGACTTTTTGCAGTACATCTGACAGACCTGGTGGTACCCCTAGCCATTTTCTCATGAACTTGTTGACCTTCTGCTCTATAGCTTCTACTGTACTTGTGCTTATTTCATATATAAGCAGTGGCCACAGCAACTTCGGTATCAACATGAACTGGAGGCACCACAGTTTGAACTTTCCCAAGGAGTCTGCTTTGGTCTATGATCTGTAGTCCTCTGTCTGCCATTTCTATTGTCTGTTGCACGGCCTTCGAGTCTTTTAAAGAGGCCAAGACTTTTAACAGGTTCCTCAATGACAGTATGGATTCTTTGGCTGGAAACCGTGAATACGACCTCTGCTATCTTCCCTTTCCTGACTGATAGGATTCTCGACTTCTTGGGTTTGAAGCTCATTCTGCACCAGCTGACTAGTTCATCCAGGCGTGCTAACATCCTCCGGGCCTGATGTTCATCTGATGTCAGAATTGTTGTGTCATCCATAAATGCTTTGAGCTGTGACATGTGACACATTCCACCGATCTTTGGACCTATAGCCATTCCTTCAGCCGCATTGAGGATTACCTGCATAGCCATGACGAATAGTATCGGAGAGATGGTACATCCCATCGCAATTCCAACTTCAAGGCCAATCCACTTCGTTGTGTACTCTCTGGTTGAAAATCTGACAGAAAACCCTGCGAAATACAGCTTCAACATTGCTGCAATCTCTAGTGGAACATGATACATTTCTAGGGCCTGCCACAACATCTGGTGTGGAACGGATCCATAAGCATTCGCTAGATCCAACCAGATTACATGGAGGTTTGTTCTGTCAGACTTTGCCTTTTGGATTGCTTCCCAGATCATTGTGGCATGCTCTAGACATCCTGGTGTACCTGGGATACCTCCTTTCTGAATGGTAGTGTCAATGTACCCATTTGCCAGGAGGTATGTAGTGAGTCTTTTCGCCATTACTGACAAGAATATCTTCCCTTCCACATTGAGTAGTGAGATTGGCCTGAACTGACTGATGTTTGTTGAATTTTGTTCCTTCGGGATGTAGACTCCGTTTGCCTTTCTCCATTCCTTGCTTACGAGTTGGGTTTTCCACGCATTCTTCAGTAAACGGAGCAGTCGTTTGAGAACCTCAGGGCATCTTTTATACACCAGATATGGAACACCATTAGGACCTGCAGCTGACTTGCACCGAGCTTTCTGGACAATGCTTTCTACCTCTAGCACCGTTGGGGGCTTGGTGTTAAATTCAGCTCCTGGCTTACCCGGCCATTTAAGGCCTGCCATGCTGCTGAGCGGCTCAATTTTTCCGACCATCTGAATATGTCATTCTAAGGTGTTCTTCCAGGTCTTCTTTTCTGATGTTTAGCGTACCCGACCGTGGCTGCTCAAACTGTTCTTTGGCAAACTTGAAGGGCTCCCTAAAGAATCTTTCCCTATCCCTTCGAGTCTTCCTTCTCTTCCTGCACAACCATTCCGCTCTCTGTGACACCATTATTTAGGTGTGACGAGCTGTCTTATTGTTGTTGTCGTAGTATTTTCTCTGTACTTTAGTTTCTAGATTAATTTGTTTGTGGTTGTCATTCTCAATCTTTCTATCATTTATTTCTATACAAATTTTTTATTTATACACTGTGCTGTCGTGTGTTTTGTCACACTATTAGTAGCTAACATTGCATTTTTTGCAATAATTTTTCTTTAGTTTGCTTTCTACTTTATTTGATTCCTGCGAACGTGGTCATTTGTCCTTTATATCTTGTCCTTGTAACTCTTGTTTGTACTGCCTATTTTTTCATGCTCTATCGATATTATAATGCATTTTGCTTGTAATTAATAACATTATTAATAGTTGGAAAGGTAATTATACAAGTTCTTAAGCAAGGACTTGCCACCCACTGAGCTGGGATAAAGTGAGTTTCTCCAGGTATATTTACATAAATTACCTATCTTATAAAATTAGAAATAATGTCTACTTTAGACTACTTCATTAAACAAGGGAAATCCCTTGGTATGACTACTTAGGAAGTAAAAGAATTCGCACGTGTCGAATATGACAAGGCTCAGAAGTTCGAAGAGAGAAAACTTCAACTGGAAATTGAGAAACAGAAAATGGAGGCTGAAGATAGAAAATTTCAAATGGAAATTGAAAAACAAAAAATGGAGGCTGAAAAACAGAAATTAGAGGCTGAAGAAAGAAAAATTGAAAAGCTAATGGAAATGGAAAAGAGGAAACTTCAGATGCAAGCTGAAGAAAAAGTGAGGCTGCACTAAGAAAAGGTATTATCTATGGAGCTGGAGAGAATAAAGGTAGCGAAAATGAACTAGAAGATGGGATGAGCTTATTACAATACGAACAACGTTGTTGAGAAAATGGTTTCATAATTGAGCTGGAACAAGTCAAAATAGACTATGAGGAATTAAAAGCTGAGGCCAAGAAACATAAGGAGTCAAATTCAGAAGAGCTTCTTACTCTATTGGATGATAATGCAGATCTCCATCACAACTTAAAGAGAAGAATACAGTATTTTCCGAGAGGGTTGATGAGCATATGATTAGCCATCATAGTGCTATTGAAGCCAGGGACGGCGAGCCCGGAAGTGGACATTTTGCATCGTTAACGGAAAGCTTGTAAATCAAGTGGGAGGTATACTCGGCCATACACTTGCACAGTGAAGACTCGGACCAGTTTAAAATGAAGTAATTGAATCTACCTGCGACCATGTTCCCACACAAACGTTTGTATGTGTGTGAGTGCAGGTGGAACGATGCCACCAACAGGTCAACAGACAGGCGAGTGGAAAATTCTTGAAGGGACATTTTGGGACATTCTACTTGTAACTGTCCAGTGCAGCAGACGTGAAGTAATGGGCCCCAGAGCGGGGTTTCCTTTGCGAAATCCGTAGAGCATCGTTCGAGCGTGTAGATGATCTATAATATAATAATAATAATAATAGCCCCTTCAGTCATAACTGACTATGGGAATGCGCCCCTGAGGTGGCAGCCCTCAGCTGCTTATTTTCCTGGTGCTCCTTTCGACGTTTTCTCCTCACCTCTGCTTCTTGTGTGAGCCTCTCTTCGCCCAATCTGAGGTGGTGCCGTAAATAGCATCGCCACTTAGTGCGATCAGCAGCTTCATCCTCCCATGTTGCTGGATCCATGTCCAGTGCCCTCATATCTCTCTTGCACACATCTTTGAACCTCAGCTGTGGTCGCCCAACTGTTCTCTTGCCATCTGCTAATTGTCCGTAGAAGATATCTTTTGGGATGCGACCATCTTCCATGCGGCGAACATGGCCAAGCCAGCGAAGTCTGCGCTGTCTAAGCAGCGTATACATACTTTGAAGGCCAGCACGTGACAACACCTCGACATTTGTCACTTTATCTTTCCACGTGATGCCGAGGATGCGGCGTAGACACCGCAAATGGAAGGTATTGAGCCTTCTTTCTTGCTTAGCATAGGTCGTCCAGGTCTCGCTGCCATATAGGAGTGTGCTGGTGACGCAGGCATTATATACCGCAGCTTTGGTCTTCATTGTGAGTTTAGAGTTTCCCCAAACACGCGATGTGAGGCGGGCAAAGGTAGCTGCAGCTTTGCCAATGCGGCTGTCGATTTCTGTATCCAGTGAGAGTTTGTCATTGATGGTAGACCCTAGGTATGTGAAGTGGTGCACCACTGCCAATTCATAGTTATCGATAGTGATAACTGGTGCAGCACCCACATCCTGACTCAGCACATTCGTTTTCTTTAGACTTATTGTGAGGCCAAAGTCCTTGCATGCTTTAGTGAAGCGATTCATCAAGCTCTGAAGCTCCTGTTGGCTTTGAGTGACGACTGCAGCATCATCAGCGAACAACAAGTCTCTTATAGTGACCCTTCTGATTTTTGTTTTTGCCTTCAGCCTTGAAAGATTAAACAGACGGCCATCTGACCTAGTGTGAAGGCATATTCCTTCAGTTGCATCTCTGAATGCATGTTTCAAGAGTAAGGCAAAGAAGATTCCGAAGAGGGTCGGAGCCAGAACACAGCCTTGTTTAACGCCACTTCGTATATCAAAGGGCTGTGACGTGCTTCCAGCATATTGGACTGTTCCCTTCATGTCGTCATGGAATGACTTTATCATTTCCAGCATTTTAGAAGGGCAGCCTATTTTCAGGAGGATTTTAAAGAGTCCATCCCTACTAACCAGGTCGAATGCTTTTGTGAGGTCTATAAAGGCGATATATAATGGTCTTTTCTGCTCTCTTGATTTTTCCTGAAGCTGGCGGAGAGAGAAGATCATGTCTGTTGTTGATCTGCCAGCTCGGAATCCACACTGTGCCTCTGGATATATGCGCTCAGCTAACTTGTGTAGTCGCATTAAGATGACTTTGGCAAAAACCTTACCAACAATACTAAGAAGAGAGATGCCTCTGTAGTTATTGCAATCACTTCTGTCTCCTTTATTTTTATACAGTGTTACAATCTTGGCATCTCGCATGTCTTGAGGAATAGTTGTCTCTTCCCAGCACTGGCACAGCATCCTATGCAGGGGATATAATAGCGTGCTCTTACAGCATTTGATTAAATCAGGAGGAATCCCATCACTGCCTGGTGCTTTGCCAGAGGCCAAGCTATTAATGGCCTTACTGAGTTCCTCTAATGTTGGTTCGGCATCCAGCTCCTCCATAGTTGGCAGACTATTGACAGCATCAAGGGCTGCAGGCGTAACGGTATTGTCTCTAGCGTAAAGCTCAGAGTAGTGCTCGACCCACCTCTCCATCTGCTTACCCTTATCGGTTAGCTTCTTCCGCTGATGGTTTTTAGCGGTGCCGTCTTACTTTTATGGGGGCCAAGTGCTTTCTTTATACCGTCATACATTTGTCTAATGTTGCCTGTTTGCGCTGCGATCAGGATGCTCTCACTGAGCTGGAGCCAATAGTCATTTGCACAGCGTCGAGCAGTTTGTTGAACTTTGCTTCTCGTAGCCCTCAGGATCTGTAGGGTTCTGGCACTCGGTGAACGTTTGTATTCATTCATAGCACTGCGCTTAGCTTCAATAACAGGTGCCATCACATCTGATGAAGCGTCAAACCAGTCATTTGACTTTGCTGTTTTCTTACCAAAGGTGGCAAGTGCAGTACTTTGAATGGTGTTCCGTAGATGCTCCCAGTTCTCTGTAATAGTATCACCATGCTGAGGGCTACTGAGCACTTTCTTGAAGGTCGCAGTGAATTGAGCGATCATGAAAGGGTCTGACATCTTGCTGGTATCAATGCGTGGTTTCCCTTCATGTCTGACACGATAGAGTTTTCTTGGTTGTGCTCTGATTTTGCAGCAAACCAAGGAGTGATCTGTGTCACAGTCTGCACTATGGTACGAGCGCGTGGAGAGCACAGACCTGAGGAGTGGCCTTCTGACGAGAATCAGGTCAAGTTGGTGCCAGTGCTTGGATCGTGGGTGTCTCCATGACACCTTATGCTGGGGTTTTGTCTGAAAGTAGGTGTTGGTCACGCAGAGGTCATGGTGGACGCACAACTCTAAGAGCCGTTGTCCATTTTCATTCATCTTGCCAATACCAAACCTGCCCAGACACGAAGGCCATGAAACATTATCGGCACCCACTCTAGCGTTAAAGTCACCAAGGAGAACAAGCTGTTCTTGCCTAGGTATGCTTTTGATTACTGCTGCTAGATTCTCGTAGAACTCATCTTTAGCTTCTGAGGCAGAGTACAGAGTAGGAGCATACACACTGACAAGGGTGATGGGACCTGTGCTAGTTTGCAGGCGGAGCGTTATCAGGCGTTCTGATCCATTCTCGCCTGGTTCAACCATGTTAGTTAGCGATTTTTTGACCGCAAAACCTACTCCGTGTTCTCTAGCTTTATCAAGATCTTTCCCTTGCCAATAAAATGTGTAGTCCTTCTCGCTCACCATTCCAGAGCCCGCCAGGCGCGTTTCCTGAAGTGCAGCTATATCCACCTGAAGTCGTTTAAGCTCATCATTAATTATGGCTGTCTTCCTTACATCGTTTACATCCTGTAGGTTTTCGGATAGTCCAGTCAACATAGTCCGGACGTTCCAGCATCCCAATCTGAGAGTTTGCTTATTTCTATTTTTTCGATAATTGCTTGGTGCAAAATTTTCTGTCCACAGTTCGGGTTTGACCCTAATCCCCATGCACCCAATGGGGAAAGCAGACAGTGGTGGGATAACATCTTATTGACTGGGGGCTGCCCAGCTTGAAGCGGGCGGTAGCTGTCCAGTGAGATCCTAGAACCTCTCCCACTGTCGGAAGTAGCCCCTGGCGCCATGCCCTACGCCAATTGGGCATAATGCTTATAACCGGTAACTGCTACTTCCCGTGTTTTGCCGACACCTATAGGGTGAAGCTGGAGTGTCCTCTCCAGGGCGCGAGCTTGGGCACAGTTATATGGAGATCAAGCTGTTGCCCATGCAGCATGTTCCCCCTCTCCACACAGCCGGTAGATCCAAAGGAACGGCAGTAGCCGATACAGTTTGGTACCAGCCATGTCGCAGGAGTTGCCAGAATAATGTCGAATCGACATGATCTAACATGTATTTAAATGTATTTTCATTTCAGTGACAGAAATTGGTATTTGCATATTTACATGTTACTCTATTTCTAATGTATGTGTTTACTGGGACCGAAGACGCAGCATGTGTGAATGCAGTCAGCGACTCATAGCTTGACTGCTTGCGTCAGGGTCAGCAAACCAGAGCTGACCAAGACCCTATTCCACCTCTAAGCGGTGATCCTGGAAACAGGCTGCATCACTGCAGTCTGGCCGAGAGAGTAGTGATCAAAGAGGGAAGGCAAACCCGGTCCCAAAAAATACCGTGCTGAAGTCGGATGTGTCGGTCGAAAGGCGCAGATATCGCAGCTTCGCTGTAAACGGACACAACGCAAGCAACGTCCTTTTCAGGACGATCGAGGAAGCTGAAGAAGAAGACTGAAGTCATAATTAATTACTGATCTTCTTCTCACATCAATTCAGAAATAAGACAGGATTAAATAGTTGAGGTATAATGTTATTGTTCTTTGGGATTTGTATTACTGAACTAAGCAGAACAGAAAGTGTAACGTGGTCCTTGTACTTTCTATTTCTTATATGTTCCACTGTTCTTTGTCTAGAATACAAACTTGATAAGTGTTGTCTCAGTCACAATTCTTATCTCTTTGTCTCATACTGCACATTCGTGATTTCATCATTGAATATTTTCTATACGTATTTAGTGCACTTCCATGCATATACCAGGTTGATGATTGAAGAACTATTTTGTCAGTTATATGTATATTTTAGGCAGGAACTATGACTATAAATGTTTTCAATTATTTAGCCATTTAATGAATTTACCACTTGACTGATGAAATGTAATCCCGCGGTTCGTTCTCAAGCCTTTGAGGCCATGATTGCCCTCAAAATGATTTACTGCTCACGTAGCAAAGATGTAAATTAGAGGTTCTCAAGCCTCGGCAGCAATGATACCCCAACAGGTTTCACTACATTATGGGAAACTATTACCCAGAGGTTCTCAAACCATTGTTGACAGTGACCACAAAATGAATGCTGCTATATGGTGATAAAGTTGATATTTAGTTGGATATAATATATGTTGATAAAGTACACCAGAACACTCCTAGGCGGGAAGACAGGCGTCTATCATCATCAGTTGACAAGATCCCTATGGTGTTGCCTGCCCCACTGTAGTGTATGGAATGTCAACTTGACCTACGCAGTGTTGTGTAGACATGGATGGAGTGTATAATGTGCGAATGATGATAAGGGTTCGTGTTGTTGACAAATGTTCTCTTCTCACACTCATGTATGACCGGAAGTCATCGACACCAACGACTGTGTACCTTTTCTAAAGTTTAATTGGACGTACACACTCGACAGCACAGATAGTGACAAATCACAGGTTGCCATAATACATCATAGTACAGTGGACAAATGGTCTTGCAATGTTACATGGGCACTCATGTAGAATAATGGTATAATGGACTGTCAATAGCCAAGCACTCAGTATCGCCCATACATATATCATCTGACGTCACTGACTGAGCACGTCAGCTTGTAAACAATATTTCAGATGACTTCTAAACCTAATCTCGTTTAGCAACGATTCTTCAACATAATGTTCAGCACATATTTTTCCATATAATAATATTGAACCGCTAACAATGGGTTCTCATGTGTAGCAGTGATCTCTGGACTGATCAAGCGATAATACGGGCATCCCTTTTCTCTTCTTGAAAGTCCTACATGTTTTGGTTCCAAGATGGCTCCACTCGTGAACTGTCACTCACGTTTGAATACAGATAATGAATCTGTTCTAAAGTTAGTCATTCATACAACATTTCGTTGCTCTGTAGATTTGGTCATGAACAATAGACTGCATTCTACAGAATATAGTGCTGCTAGGAATCGAAGTCGTTTTTCATCGAGTCAAATATATTCTCTTAAACATTCAAATCGTAATTATCGACAATGGTGGCTTCGATCGAGAGTTCATAAGAGTATCTTTGATTACCTTGGTAGAGGGAATATGAAACTGCCATTCCTTGGCAAGATGAATAAACACTGGGGTAAAGCATACACGATAGGTCTAGACGACTATCACTTTCCCCAAAACCACTGAGATCACTTTTTCAAGGCATCAAGCCGACATAGCAAAACACACACAGTCCCTATCAGGACGAAGCCAAATCACACCACTCAAGCCACACATCCGCCGAATAGCCTTTGACCTCTCTAGAGACAACAGAACATATAGTTCGACTTAGATATGTAAAGATATACAGATATAAGACAGACTTGTCCTACTCAGACAAACAATACACATAAATTCAGGCCATAGATATTCTGAAGCAAGAACAATCTATTATTACCCAAACAACGAATAAATCGCAGTAAAATGTATTTATCCGCGGAGTTCAAGGGAAGTAACTCAATAATGACTTTCCCTTAAGCACTAAAAAATTACCTATGTATAATATTGTAAGATATCAAAGACTGCACGTAACAGTCTTACCACACCTCCCGGGAAAAAAAAAAAAATGGAACATTTTTTTTTTTTTTTGAAATACATCTAGGAGCAACGTACAATAGGCTCACAACGCATGAATAATGCGCAGATGAAAATATCAGGAATACCTATAACGCCTAATATGAGGCTAAGTCGACTTATGGAGCGACTGGTGAGAATGTGTCTCATAAACTGAGAGAAATTATTTCTCTACAAGTATATTTTTCCAGGAAGGTGTCATCAAAGTATAATACAATTCTGGCAATTACACAATGCCTAAAAAATTCATATCATCACTACGTATTAGATATCTTAAATTTATGATTTATGAAGTAAAAATCATCAAAGCACAGCGGTGAATAAACATACATGAACCGCTATGTAGTGATACAATCATTATATTATTAAATTACAAATGTGTATCTATCATGATATAGAAAAGGAACTACTATAGAACTAGACATATCAAGAAGTCTAAGCCCTAATAGTTATGTGGAATCATGTGGGCATCTTGACAGAATGTCTGCCATCACATTATCTGATCCCCGAATAGCTCGCACAGAGAAATGAAAAGGTTGAAGAGCAATTGCATATCGAGTAGACCTCGAGCTCTTCAAATTCTTACTCTGTATAGCAGTAAGAGCTTTTTGGTCTGTTTCTACTATGAAATGTGCGCCTAGAAGGAATCTCTGTAGTTTGAGGATCGACCAAACCATAGCTAATAGCTCACGGTCTAAAACCGAATAATTCCTTTCTGCCGCATTAAGTTTTCTGGAAATATACATTACAGGATGCAGAGTTCCAGAGTACTCTTGCATTAGTGCCGCTCCAATCCCAGTGGATGAAGCGTCACTACGAAGAACGAATGTCTTATCTTTAGTGGGTAGCACTAAAATAGGTGGTGTTGAAAACAGTGTTTTAATCTTATCCAGAGAGCATTGGCATTCCTGAGACCAGTGGACCACATTAGGCGAACCTTTCTTTAGAAGTGTTGAGAGAGGTGCCATGATAGAGGATAGATTCTGAATGAATCTGCCATAAAATTGAATAAGACCTAACAGACTTCTCACCTGTTTTTTAGTCTTAGGGATTGAGATGTTAAGTATCTTACTAGTATTATGGTCCTCTGTCTTTAGGAAACCATGACCAACTCGGTGGCCTAGGAAAGAAATTTCGCTAAAACCAATATAGGCTTTAGAGGGTTTCGCTGTCAGGTTGTGCTCACGCAAAGTAGACAGCAATTCATCTAACCCTGAATAGTGATCTTCCCAAGTATCGCTGAAAAGACAGATGTCGTCTAGATATGCAATGACATCTGACCGATAAGATAGGATTCGGCGCATCATGCGTACGAACGTAGCTGGTGCGTTCATAAGACCGAAAGGCATAAAATTCCATTGGAACAAACCTCTAGGTGTTGAAAAAGCCGTGAGAGGTTTGGCGCGTTCAGATAAAGGAACTTGCCAATATCCCTTAGACAAATCAAGTTTAGTGAAAAAATGAGATTTGGAGAGTCGAGTAAGTAGCTCTTCCAGTAAAGGCATAGGTTCGGCATCGAACTTCGTTACTTGATTCAATTTTCGATAGTCAACGCAAAGACGTATGTTATTGTCTTTTTTACGCACAATAACCATCGGCGAAGAATACGCAGAGGTGGATGGTTCGATTATTTTCAAATCTATCATCACATCCAACTCTTTCTCGACCTGTGCTTGGAAATGTATAGGTATAGGATAAGGTCTAACCCTAATAGGAGTATGGTCAGTTAGCACAATGTCATGTTGAATGACATTAGTTTGTCCAGGGATGTCAGTGAGTACATCCTGAAATGTTTGCAACATAGTTGAAACTTGTCGCTGTTCTCCTAGAGACAAATCAGGAGAGACAGTAACGTTCTTCCATGATTCACTGGAATGAAGTGGGATCATTGGAAGAGGAAGATTTACATCTGAAAAACTTGTTTCCTCATCCTGTATCACGGACAGTGATGAGTAATGACCATGTGGTACTGGAGAATTGTCCGTTGCTTGGAAAATGGGTTGCAAATAATCCGGACGTTCATGGAATTCAGTAAGCATATTGATGTGGAAGGTTTTATGCTTCCCATCAATATCGACAATATAGTCGACATCGGAAATTTTCGATATTATATCGTACGGACCTTTCCAAGAAATAAGTAATCTGTTTTCCCTACAAGGTAGTAATACAAATGCTTTGTCACCAGGACAAAGTTGTCGTAAGCATCTCTTCTTATTGGCAAATTGCCTTGCCTTCTGTTTCGCAAATTCAGAAGAAGAAGTTGCTAATTTGCATGCTTCGATAATCTTTTGTCTCAACGCGATGACATATTCGTAGGATGACTTTGTGTCATCGTCAATATTGTCAGATGTTATGAGATCGTGAAGCAACGACATAGGGCCACGCGGACGCGCGCCAAAGACGAGTTCAAAGGGAGAAAATCCCGTATGTTCATTGGGTACCTCTCTGTAAGCGAAGAGGGCCGCAGGTAAAACTCTGTCCCAGTCTTGAGGATGATCCTCAGTTATCTTCCCCAGTAAGTTTTTAAGTGTTCTATTAAGGCGTTCGACCATACCATTAGACATTGGATGGTAGATACTACTTAAAGATCTATCTATCTGCAGGGTAGACATTACTTGAGACATGGTATCTGATATTAGTTGGGTGCCATGGTCTGACAATATCTCTCCGGGGAACCCCAGACGAGAAAATATAAGCCAAAGAGCATCTGCAATATCAGCAGTAGTAATGCTCTTCAGAGGAATAGCCTCTGGCCAACGTGTGCACATATCAACACACGTCAAGATAAACTGATGTCCTCTGGCAGACTTGATCTTAAATGGACCAATAATGTCTATGGCCATTTTTTGAAACGGCCGAATAGGAATGTCCGCCGCCTGAATGGGTGCAGCATGCCGTGGACCTTTGGATTTAACTTCCTGACATACTTTACAAGATTGACAATAAATCCGTATGTCCTTGTTTACCAATGGCCAAAAGAAAGCCGCAAGGACTCTTGACTTAGTACGGGAAAAACCCATGTGTCCAGCACACTGAGAGTCGTGAGCGTGCTGCAAAATTTTAACTCTCAAATTCTTGGGAACCAGGATTTGAGAATGACTTGACGTAATGGAGTCTTGAACCATACGTACAAGTACGCCATTCTTCTTTGTAATCCACGATTTACGACTTGTGTCCTTATTCGGATCACCTTTAGTTGCAAGAATGAAGAATTTCTTCAGAGTGGGATCATCTTCTTGCTGTTTTATAAACGAGTCACGAGAAATTACCAAGGGATTATCTTGGTTATGCACTTCATTATCTTCAGTAGATGAAGTTTGAGGCACATTAAGAGCCTGAGCTCTAGTGACTACAGCGTTAGCAATCTGCATGTTTTGCCTTTCCCAAGTGGAAATTTGTTGCGGAGTACATTCCTTGACTCCATGAATGCGACCGATGATGAGGTCAGCGATCGGATCGGAAGAAGACATGCGTGTACATCTCCTGTAAAGAAAGGAGTAGCAATCCTAATGATAGCGGTAGAGTATTTCTCTACTGTGCCGCCAAATGTTACACATTTGACTACTTGTCCAGTGGCACGGGAAGGATCTACGAGTGACTGCCTAACACCAATTGTGGTGCATCCAGAATCAAATAGCACAGAGACTGGATTGTTATTCACTAAACCCTTATGTAAGACAAGAGACCCTCTTCCATCATGCGCGACTGATGCTGGAAGAGCAGGAAGAGGATGGCCACAGCTTAAAGTAGTCACTGTGGTTGGCTCAAATAACGTTTTGCATTGGGGGCACTGAGATGCTCTCCCAAAATCAAAAGCGGCACATGCCATATTACTAGCATCATTATTATCTTTACTCTGTTTATAGGCTTCATGGGACTCTTGTTGTGCAGAGTTTGCCTGAAAATGTGGTTTATGTCTTTTGTATTGAGATCTACCTCGGTTATTATCACCTCTGTAGTTATTGTTACCTCTATTGTAACCCCTATTTGGGTTTGAGTCATAGTACCCTTGGTTACCATTATCATATTCATTATAATGAGTATCTCTGTAATTATGATCTTGTTGACTCCAAGACGGATAACCCTGATAGTTTCTATAATTACTTCCTCTACGGAAATTCCTATAATTATGACCACCCCTGTGTCGAGAGCTATCAGGTCGTCTCCAGTTCTTTGAAGAAGAACCCTGAAATGATTGGTTACCTTGGTTTTGATAACTATTATGGTTACCTTTTTTTTCAAATCTGTTTTGAGGTCCCTGAAATCTGTGTGAATAATTGGGATTGTATGGTGTTGCTGAAGCAACTGGCATACTCTCCTTAATCTTAGTGTTGCCAAAAGTCACGTCGGGGTGTGCAGTGACATATTGGGAACAATATTCTTCCATTTCTTTTAGAGATTTAGGTTTACGCTCATGTATAAATTCAAGGAAAGGTTTGTTCACACATGACATAATCTTATCTCTGAGCAACAAATCCATAAGTCCTTCATACGTTTTTTCCGTTTTGGAAAGCTCAATCCAACGATCAACTGTGAGACGTGCCTTTGCAGTGAATTCTGAGAATTCTACCCCCGTCTCAGGTACCATCGTCTTAAATAAAAGGCGATAGCCTTCCTCACTTAGCTGATATTTTTTTATCAAAGCCGCCCTAATGACATCATAATTATCCTTATCTGCTTCTCCTACAAGGCATAATCTAGTCAAAGATTCACCTTTCAAGTTTTCTGATAATTGATTAGCGTATTGTGATTTATCCACATTATGTGTACGACAAGAACGTTCAAATCTATCCAGCCAGAATGTAATATCGTCACTGGACTGATTGAACGGTGGAACCTTAACCTTGTAAGTAGAAGGTTTACCATTACCACTAGATGCCTGATTAACATTACTCATACTTGTCAATCTCAATTTCTCCAACTCAAATTCATGTTCTCTTATTGCTTTTTTTCTCTTCAGCATCTAATCTTTTTTGTTCAGCCTCCCTGTCTAATCTTTTTTGTTCAGCCGCAGCTTCTCTTTCCAATTTTTTTTGTTCAGCTTCACTGTCTAATCTTTTTTGTTCAGCCGCAGCTTCTCTTTCCAATTTTTTTTGTTCAGCTTCCCTGTCTAATCTTTTTTGTTCAGCTTCACTGTCTAATCTTTTTTGTTCAGCTTCACTGTCTAATCTTTTTTGTTCAGCCGCAGCTTCTCTTTCCAATTTTTTTTGTTCAGCTTCAAATCTCCTTTCCTCTACCTGCATCTGCAATTTCTTTTGTTCAGCAGCAGCCTCAGCTTCTTTTTCTAATCTTTTCTCTTCCGCCATAGCTTTTCTTTCTTCTGCAGCTAATCTTTTCTCTTCTGCAGCTAATGCTTTGTCATATTGAGCAACTGCCCATTGTTCTAATTGTTGACCAGTCTTATCAAGAGCTTTCCCTTGAGTAATGAAATAATCTAGAGTAGACATGATGCCTAACAATAATACTAATCACCTGAATCAATAATAATACCCCAAGTTCTCAATGACCTGATTAATCAGTATACTATCCCAATATCTGTGGGTCACAAGCCTTTAATAAGGTCTTGTATAATAGTAATAATAATCAGGTACTGGTCTATACCATAATCCAAGTGCAGTGCACAGGCAATTGTGTCTTATGAAATATACCCATATAAAACATATGTCAACCAACAGAATACATAAAGTACAAATAGGACTGACAATACAAGAACGTTTGCAGAAATCAAAATAAATCAAATAGGGAAATCAATGAAGATAATCACTGAATCTGCAAAGAATAACAACACAAATGACGTCACAATATATGAATATAAATTATGAATAGAACTGAAAGATAGAAAAGGTTAGACCAACAAATTACAAACAAATCAAAACAAAACTAAAGAACAAAGAAATATTACAAAAATAACAATAATTACAGACTTCACAGCTAACACAAAAGCAACAGTTGTCGCAGCAAATTTTCAATCAAGAAAATTGCACCTATAGAAAACGCCCACAACGGACCCTCTATGACGTGGGATACTCTGTTGTGAGGACGCCGCCCAACCTTAAACACAACCCGCTGACATAGAAACTAACATACTATACAAACAAATAACATGTAAACATAAATATATATAAATTATGTGTATGATAGTATGTGTTGCAAAATAGGCTCAGTCTTACAGTAATGGCAAAGTTATTTTTCATGAAAACAAACAAACTGCCACTTTATTCAATTAAACATTCTGGCCTTAAATATTAAAGTTCATATATGGCAAACAAGAAGATCCATCGATGAAACCAGGACTTCTTAGTTCACAAATACTGTCTTTCTGTTAACACTGACTGACAAGAATTGATCCAACTGTTCTGTGAAACTCTATAATGTCTAATGTAAAAAATGTCAACAACGCTGACCTACATACTGCATTCACTTGACAGGTCACGTGACGAAGCGTTGACAAGAGCAAACCAATACTGCAAGTGTGTCGTATCAGCCACAGGAAACGGTCTGGTATCGGTAATCTGTTGACTTCTGAATTTCTGCGAGGTCAAACCCAGAAAGCTGGTCCACCAGTTGATAAAGTTGATATTTAGTTGGATATAATATATGTTGATAAAGTACACCAGAACACTCCTAGGCGGGAAGACAGGCGTCTATCATCATCAGTTGACAAGATCCCTATGGTGTTGCCTGCCCCACTGTAGTGTATGGAATGTCAACTTGACCTACGCAGTGTTGTGTAGACATGGATGGAGTGTATAATGTGCGAATGATGATAAGGGTTCGTGTTGTTGACAAATGTTCTCTTCTCACACTCATGTATGACCGGAAGTCATCGACACCAACGACTGTGTACCTTTTCTAAAGTTTAATTGGACGTACACACTCGACAGCACAGATAGTGACAAATCACAGGTTGCCATAATACATCATAGTACAGTGGACAAATGGTCTTGCAATGTTACATGGGCACTCATGTAGAATAATGGTATAATGGACTGTCAATAGCCAAGCACTCAGTATCGCCCATACATATATCATCTGACGTCACTGACTGAGCACGTCAGCTTGTAAACAATATTTCAGATGACTTCTAAACCTAATCTCGTTTAGCAACGATTCTTCAACATAATGTTCAGCACATATTTTTCCATATAATAATATTGAACCGCTAACAATGGGTTCTCATGTGTAGCAGTGATCTCTGGACTGATCAAGCGATAATACGGGCATCCCTTTTCTCTTCTTGAAAGTCCTACATGTTTTGGTTCCAAGATGGCTCCACTCGTGAACTGTCACTCACGTTTGAATACAGATAATGAATCTGTTCTAAAGTTAGTCATTCATACAACATTTCGTTGCTCTGTAGATTTGGTCATGAACAATAGACTGCATTCTACAGAATATAGTGCTGCTAGGAATCGAAGTCGTTTTTCATCGAGTCAAATATATTCTCTTAAACATTCAAATCGTAATTATCGACAATGGTGGCTTCGATCGAGAGTTCATAAGAGTATCTTTGATTACCTTGGTAGAGGGAATATGAAACTGCCATTCCTTGGCAAGATGAATAAACACTGGGGTAAAGCATACACGATAGGTCTAGACGACTATCACTTTCCCCAAAACCACTGAGATCACTTTTTCAAGGCATCAAGCCGACATAGCAAAACACACACAGTCCCTATCAGGACGAAGCCAAATCACACCACTCAAGCCACACATCCGCCGAATAGCCTTTGACCTCTCTAGAGACAACAGAACATATAGTTCGACTTAGATATGTAAAGATATACAGATATAAGACAGACTTGTCCTACTCAGACAAACAATACACATAAATTCAGGCCATAGATATTCTGAAGCAAGAACAATCTATTATTACCCAAACAACGAATAAATCGCAGTAAAATGTATTTATCCGCGGAGTTCAAGGGAAGTAACTCAATAATGACTTTCCCTTAAGCACTAAAAAATTACCTATGTATAATATTGTAAGATATCAAAGACTGCACGTAACATATGGGCACAATGTGAACCAGTGGTTCTTAACCATTTATTGACTTTATCCCCAAACATCACAGTTTGTGAAACTAACTGCCACATGTGGAAAACCACTGCTGTAAATAAGCAGACAGTCATAAAAAGACTGAGAACTCCAGATACGCTTTAAATGTCAGTTAAGAAGGAGTATTTCATAGATACAAGATAACACTTTGTTATTGAATGTTAGCTATGATTGTTTTAATTTGATTTCTGATGGACATTTATCTTGAAACACCACTAATGGAACTATAATTATGTCATCCTCCAGTCCAAACAGGTTACGGGTTAAAGGTACTAAACCACGTTAAGAGTTGAAGGTACTAAAGCAGGGTACGGGTCCATGGTACAAACCAGGTTGCGAGTCCAAGGTACCAAAGGTTAACCCTACAAACCATACCCTATCAACCAGGTTACCCTACCAACCATACCCTATCAACCGGGTTACCATACCAAACCAAACCATATCCTACCAACCAGGTAACCCATTCCTTACCAATCATCCGATACCAGAGTACAACTCTAGGCTGTCATACCAGGTGGCTCTAACCTGAGTCATAGTCCAGTAAGCAGAAAAGGTATTCAGCAGGGCCGACTTACTCCATCCGTGTTTGTGATGTGCACTGAGTACAAGGAAGCAAACTCCACCACCCCCTGAAATCATAGAACTGTTTAACCTCAGTGCTGTGACAGACCAAACCAAGAGTTAGAACACCAATCATCTCAGCAACTACTACAGTCCTTGAGGAGAGTGAGTATAACACCTATCAACAAAACTACCATAGAAAAAATCTCCTAGTCCATATGATGACCATAGTGTTGGTTTTTCTAAACATAAGAACCTACACATTTTTGTTCATTTGTAAATCTTTAAAAGTTGTGAGAATCTCATCTTTTTTTTTAAATTCAATAACGCACTGTCTTCAAAAACACTCCCACAATCACATTTCTTTATTCAATAAAGCGTGACGGTCAGGGCAAAACCGTGTCACTGAGATGACAGTAATATTTGCACGTAGGTTGGCGATATTGCTACTCTGAATGATTTACAAAAATTTTCGTTACCGTACACTTTACGACCTATAAATAATTTTCTGACGATCAACCTAAATTTTAAAAAGGCATTGCTAGCCCTTGAACGGATGGCATGTGACAGGAAGTATTGATTTTAGCTACAAGAGCGGTCCCTCTATATATATATATGTATATATATATATATGTGTGTGTGTGTGTGTTTGTATTTGTATGGCGTGTTATGTGTTTAGATAAGCTCTCACTTTCGTGTCTTTACTGTTTCCGTGCGTTTACTCCTTAATAAAACCCTGTGGGCTTAACATTCAATCAATCACTCAATACCCTTTAGCTCTCCGAGTCTTCCTGTCCCGTGCCATCCGCTCAAGTTCTTTCCATGTTTTCCTCATTATTTTCACCTCTGTATCCAGTTCTCTTCTCCATGTGTTTATTTGTCTATCTCTGCCTCTCTTTTCTTGTTGATTTCAGAACAAAGACTGCCTTATAATGCTATAAACAGGTTTCCTCAATGTGTGTCAGTAGTAGGGGATGTTGGACTTAGGTCGCATTCTGCAGGCGCGTGACTTTTTATATAGGGAAAATGTGCAGGCGCGCTGCAGGCGCAAGATGGCGGGATGACTTTTTATATAAGCGCAATCTGCAGGTGCGCTGCAGGGGCAAGATGGCGGACTTGAGATAACAAGAAGAGGAGGGTCAAGATGGCGGACTTGAGATAACAAGGTGTATATTTAGAGGTTTTTTATATAAGGAAAATGTTGCAAGATGGTTGTTTTTTTATATAGTAATATATTATTGTTGTTTTTGGTATAGCCAACTTAGGTAGTATTCTGGCTGTGTTAGACAAACAAGAAGAGGATAATAGTTAGACGATATTTATATATACATTTAGACATGCATATTTTACAACATTTAGACAAACAGTTAGACGATATATTTATTGACATATACATTTAGACATAGACAAACAGTTAGACGAACAGTTATACAAACATTTAGACGAACAGTTAGACGATATAGGTAACAAAAAGCGGTTTAGATAATATAGTTTTTATTTTATATTCAATACTGTTTTTGTAATAGCAAAACATATATGGTAATATATAAGAGTACACATATAGTATTTTTTAACGTAATACATTATGCAGTAATTTTTTAGCAAATGAATATATAATTATATAGGAAAGACAGTATTTTTTAACATTATCAAACATTAATATTTTCACATAGTGATATTTACAATAATACATATTTATATTGGGAGGTGTTCAAAATATTTACATTATCACAGATTTTTTATACAATAAAAATATCACAGGGGTACAGGCCAGACCTTGAGGGGAGTCGTCACATTGTCGTCACGTCGTAAGAAATAGAGAGGTGTTGTGTATTGTGTGAACTAAGGGCCAAATAAAGGCTGTCGGTGTCCGTCTCGCACAACTGAAAATCTGACCTATCTACAAATTTATCTAAACAGTCGTAGTAACATTCTAACATGCGTAATTTCGCGTATTGGTAGACGAAGAATCCTATCTGGACGGGGAGGTCCCAACATATAGTCTGTTTAAGTTTTTCTACTTCGAATATGTCGTCCGTCACTAACGTCATTTTCCTAAATCGGGGTGAGTTTATTTGGTCAGCGGTACCCTCTCTCATCGTGTACGAGACATCCACGTGCTTCGCCTTATTGGTTAATGTTTTTCCATAAGCCGCGTTACCCAGCAGTTTCATGGTCTCGCTGGTTATGGCGTAGGCAGGATCTGTATCACCCTGTCGACGCGCGTTCGAAACAGTGTCCCCAAACTGCTTGAAACACGTCACGGGTGTATACTGAATCACCTGGTAGATACAGGTGACTTCTAAGCCTTTTGTCAGGTACCAGCGAAGCAGAGGTGTGTTTTTCGGCGTATTCCCGCATGAAAGGCCTAATATCTTCCCTCGTGACGTCAACATTTTTGAAAATGGGCGTCATTTCAGAGAAATGTTCTTTTAAAGAGTCGGGGACATGGATGTCACACTCGACTAGCCCACACAAGGTCTCGTCTAGCACCGAGGCGAGAATATTTTCTTTTGTCAGCGGGTACCGACATTTTGTGTAAGACGGTTTCTGGGTAGGGAAGGTGACGTTGAGAAAACGACGGATTGATGGGTCGGTTTTCTTCAATGCCTGCCACTCGCATTCCCACATTTCGACAACGGTAACGTCGAAATCGTCCCGTAAATAAGAACTTATCTCCACCGTCTTTGCGTACAACTCAGACAAAGGTTTGTTGTTGACTGGGTTAACGTCACGACCGGCGGTTAGTGGGCAGTTAGGGTGGCCGTGGAGTAGGCACCCATGGAACTGGTAGGCGGTACGAGAGTATTTGTCCCAACCGTCTACCCTAATGCATATATCACCCAACGCCTTCTCACCGCCGTTAAACTGGGTTTTTAAGGTCACTTTTTTTTTGGTGGGAGACCCAAGCCAAATAGTCGCGGCACTGCACGGTATATTTCTGAAGTTTGTGGTGCTTGAACCCGTCACCACTGTACCGTCTAACGGGAAAGTCAGTGGGCATTTTCTGCATTATCGCCCACAAATAAAGGGCGTTGGCATCAAAACCTTTAATGGCTTGAACCGTTTTGCCACCTCTAATGCGGGTTTTGCCTTGCTCGTGGAACCTGTAAAAAATAATTGAAGGTCCCCGACTATATTTTGGCGCAAGGTGTTATGCAAATCGGCCTCCTGCTTCAAGCATAAAGAAAACATGACGTTGGATGGGAGGGTTTTGAAGAGGTACTTAAACGTGACACCGGGCACGGAGATCGCATCTTTAAACATGTCTACACCTAGGCGCGCGTAAAAACTAACTTGTCGGTCTAACGCTGCCAGGAAGGGGACCACGTCTTTATTGTTGTACCACGTCAAAAAATCGCGCAACGTGGTCATGTGGTTCTCTGCCCACACCTTCTGGCATTCGGCGTACTCATCGACGGAGATGTTAGTGTTTTTAAGTTTGGAGAAAAACGCCGAGTGGGGTGGTAGCTCCGTCTCATCTAACTTTGCTAAATCTGTTACGTACTCGTAACAGAAAAACCCTTTGGTTTCTTTAACATTGTACGCCGCGAGATATTTGCTATAGCTAAAACCGGGGGCTAGGTAATTGACTATATCTAAAAACTTTAACTCGCTAGTGGCAATACACATAAAATTATTATTTCTCTTGACTAAAAATTTGAAGTCTTCCCCCCTGAAATATCGGATAAGAAATGGTTTTATTACGTTCACGTCATACTTCCCCGAATTGAAACCTAACACTGGTAACTGCCCCAAATAACCCTATAATCTACCAAGGAGCTCCACGGAATTACCGATCGTCTCTAAAGCCGCGAGTTGTGTGTATACACTGTCAAAATACGCTCGCAGAATCTCATAAGAGGCCGCGGCAATTTTGAGCAGATGGTCAGCCATCCTACTAACCAAGTCTTGCGGGTCACCCGTTGTGATAAAACACACGGGTTCCTCAAAACCAGGGACGTTAGAAGCCACCGAGCAAGACAGGGGGACGTGTTTGGCCGTGTAGGTAGTGGAATTACCACTGGGCACTACAGTGTTCTCAAAAAAAACACTCATAGTCAAATGTGGCTCTATAAGGGAAGATGAATTTTGTGTCTACGTCTATGCCCTCCTCCTCGATTAATTCCCAAATGGTCTCTGGGGGATTATACACACCATCTCTAAAGGTTTCTCTTCGCTTAGAGCCGGTACAGCGCTTTTCATGGCGCTCCATAAGCCAATACTCCTGCCACAACTTACCGCACTCGGGACACGAAAAAGAGTTACTGGCCCTATCGATATCTACAATGTACATAAAGTGGTTCTTAAACATTAACAGACGCAACGTATCTTTAAAAGTGTCACTACCTCTAAGTTTGGGGGTCAGGTTTTCCTCGTCGTCAAATTCAAAAATGTCAATATTTACGTTAAAACATGTCTCTAATTGGGGCATATCGATTAAACTAACCCACGGGGAAATCGATGAGGGACCTAAGTCCCTGCTGTGTTTGCCACTGCTCGACTAGTCAGCGAGTCGGTGTTATAACATCTTTAACGGCACCACCCCTAAAAACGGCTAGACACCTAAAAAAACAAAAGTTATCACTGTATGGTTTGGAGTTTGAGTCGTGTTGTAGTATATGGATGTGGTGATTGTCCATGATGAAAGAGGGAATGTCTTGTTTAATTGTGCTTGTGTGACAATATCGCTATCGTGTAATTGTGAGAGAAAAGCTTTGAAATCTGTAATGTTGTTGACTAAGTGTGGCTGATCTAAGACGACTGTATTGTTATGGGAGGAGTGAAAAAATCTTATATCGCCTGTTTCTCTGTGGCGTAAGATGATGTGGAAACTGTAGTTTATTTTGAATCTTTTTGTCTGTTGTGGGAATACAGGGAGGAAGAGACGGTCCCAGTCCATATTTTGTGTTGGTCTGTGAAAGAATGTGAATGTGGATAGGAATTTATGTTTGTTGGAGTGTGTTTTTATCGCGTCCCAGTTGTCAATGTAGACTTGTCGTATGTCATCCTGTAGGTCATCTAACGAGTCTTCTTCAGTAGGGAGACGGGTTTTTTTTATATGGGACTGGTGGGTACTGTTCATGGGGCGTTTCTTGGTCTGGCCTGTTTTTGGTGGGTCGGATGGGATGGGGCTTGATGAAGAGGTCGCTGTTCTCATTGAGTCTGTGGTACCTGCTGCAGCAGATGATGTTGATGTCTGTTGATGCCCCGATCTCTCCGATCCATCGCGTGGATTTTTGAAAAGCACAATGTAATGAGAATTCAAACTAATGGTTATGTGTTCTTTGTTCTTGCCAAATAAATTTTGCACCAGATAAAATACGCTTACATTTTTATGATGAGACTTTTTTGTAAATAAACTAGTTACACGTTCGTCTGTTTCGTTCATGAGGTCATCGATAATCACCAACCGTCTCTTATCACCTGTCCACTGCTCAATATCGGGGAGTCCTTCAATAAACTGAACTCCAGTCAGTGACTTGTATAGAGGTTGCCATTCCCCGTTGTCGTGAGAAATTCTAATCCACATATATAAATTAAAACGTAAAGGTAAAGCCTAACAAATAAATTTAATAAAAGGAAAGAAGAATGGTAAAGAACAGTGCTGTCACAATGACTGTACTCGAATCCCCCTTTTTTTCTACTTCGTCTGCGAATTGTAACGTTTCACGTTGATAGTAAAAGCCTACTACATCTCTACACGCTTTCTTCAATGAAACGTGTACTGCCTTTCTAAGAAAACCTTGAGGTACGCAGCTGACCTAGATTTAAAATTCCATTCATATCATTTTATACACTATGTTACCAAAAAACGAATGGACAGATGGACTAAAGATAGAAAGAAGGGAGGGTCTGAAAGCCGAAATGCAGGCAATACTACCACAGTCGCGCGATACACAATTACTACCATCACGCGTGTAAGGCCACAAGCTCTAGCCTTTTTTTCAAATCGTCAGTGATAAAAAACACTACCCATAAAGAGAGTTATGTTTAAAAACCTGAAAAACGCTTATTAGGAAACATGACATTATATCGGTTTACGTTTGAAAACATTACAGTACCCAGACACCACATCGTATTCGAAGTAAACAGGAGGTAGAAGAAAATACATATTTTGAACGCAGCCACTTAGCCCCATAAAATTTATATATTTGGGTTCCTTGTGTCTTGCTGACAAAGAATATGTTAAGTGTTATGCAAATAGTCTAGGAATTAACAAGTTATAGCCAAAATAAAATGATGGTGCTGTCAGACAACATCAAAAAGCAGAATCGCTCAGTGACAGATTTTTAAACCACCATTGTACGGAAAGAGGTCCCCATGTTACCTACTATTTGATTGGGTAGAAATAAATGTAAGGCTAAACACGATTAGTCGGACTATAAATACTACTTTTCGTTGCTAGGGGAGACGGATGGAAGGGTACTGTTTTTTCAAACGCTTGGGTAAATATGGCATGATTGGTTAGACTCGTTGATATAGTCACTTAGACGCGTCAGTTCCACACCAGATTTTCAAAAATACTTTCTAAAAGCAACAGTGCGTTGAGCATCAGCTTATATTTTTATAAATAAAAGCCTGAGACAGAGGCAGCTCGGAATTTGTGCCATAAGTTGTGCCATTATTCTTCACCAGTCAACGTATCTGTTTATTATTATTCCACGAATTGTGGTAAGCTTGAAATATTTGATATCTTTTAATGAAAATTGAATGTAAATTAATAATTTATGTCTGTATATGTGCGTGGTTCAGTAGCGAACCGGAGGCAAGGCCTCTATATATATATATAAGTTGCTCCAACCAGAACAGAAGGTGTCAGAGGAAAGTAAAACTACATGGAATTACCAAATAGTACACTGACACCTATCTTATTGACTAGAAAGAAATAATTGTGGACTTGCAGAGACGTAGTAACCATTAGGGAGGAGTATACTGGTGAAAATTATTATAGATGAAGCTGACAGTTGGCCTACCGCTCTGAACTCAGTGTTTGTTGTGTATTGTGGTCAGTCCGGAAGGGTATTATAAATTAGTTCTGAAGTAGGAGGTACAACCTTCTTGTTTCAGGGACCGTGGTCCTAAAGTTATTGAGCAGCACCTGGTCAGAGCTTTGCTGAATCCAGAGGCGGACCGCATACTCCTTGGTCAATATAGCAATCAGTGTGGTGTCTCCAGAACACAGGGAGGCTATCGAGCAGAGGAGTCTTTTCCTGCCGCCATCACGACAGATAAGAATCTGTGGCCAGCGGAGCTCAACATTATGCCCCTCTAAACTGACAGTATATAAACTAAGAGGGGAAATAAATTGTTTTAATGTTAGGAACTGAGAACATCTCCAATACTAGTTCCAACAGAACCAGACACTTGAAGTCATGATGACAAATAACAACTTAGATTGACATATAAAACCAGTATTACCTCATAGAACTACTACACAACTGACCCACATATTATAATATTAATAAAATATGTCACTACAAGATTCATATTTATAAATTATGTACATATAAATTGTGATTACAATATATTATGATTCCTGGTTCACTGTGTAATTGAATCAGGATCTCCATTGGTAACAGTACTTAATACATGAATATTTGAAAATTTATCAGTGACTTATTTAAGATAGTCTCATAGAGTGTTATATGTATGTGAGTGTCAAACTGTTGTCAAGTGTGGTGGAATAAATTAAAGTGTTTATCTGTCTGTTATTGTTGTGACTTACACTTCATCATTTACAAAACCCTAGACATTCAACGTAGTCATCACATTATTCCAGAATAATTCTGACTGAGATATAAATATGTGGTAGCAAGTAAGGTCACCTGTATTACACTACACTTATTAGATACAGATACCTTCACAGCTGATCTCAGTCAGTACACTAAGTCCCCTATAAATATTTATAACATCCCACTTTACCACACCCGTAACACCAAATAATCTCATCGGGTACTACTGTGATCATATCTTTGATATGTGTTAGGAAACGCTGGACAAATACAGTCTTTCCACTAGAACTAGGGCCTGAAATTAAACACGTAAAAGGATGTACAAATCTCGGATCCATATTTAATAATGATAACTTTCACTTACAACCAGTTATTTTATATCAAAGAAACTAACATTGTGAGAACCTTTGGAGTAACGTGAGAATCAAACATTGTGGGAATAAAAAAAAATGTAAGAACTCAACCAACATGTATTGAGAACCACTGGAGTAAAAAATGTGAGAATCACTTTGTAAAACATTGTGGGAATAATGTAAGAACTCAACCAACATGTATTGAGAACCACTGATCAAGAATTTGAGAATCACTGTGTAAAACATTGTGAGAATAATGTAAGAACTCAACCAACATGTATTGAGAACCACTGGTCAAGAATTTGAGAATCACTGTTCAAGAACATGACAACCCCTGGAATTTAAAACATACACTTTTAAACAAATTCGTGTGTTAAAAGTTAGCATAAATATCTCTGGGGGATTTGTTTTTTTATATATCATTTTTCTCTCTTTCTCTTTTAATATATGTATGTTTTAGATAAGAAAAAATGTCTTTCGCTACGAAAAAAGAATATAACCAACAGCTCTCTCTATCTCTCTCTCTCTCTGTCTCTCTATCTCTCTCTCTGTCTCTCTCTCTCTCTCTGTCTCTCTCACTTTATTGTTTATTTCAAAATACCTGTTAGATACTCTATTTATTTTTTGTAAACCGTTTTAAAATGTGTCTGTCTTTCTCTCTTTCTCTTTTAATATATATGTTTTAGATAAGAAGAAATGTGTCTCAATTTATTTCAAAATACTTAGATATTTTTTTATAAACCGATGTTAAAATATAGCTAATGCCTTTTCTTTCTCGATACATCTGCCCGTGTCACACAAAAATGCTCGGAATTTTATGTTGGGACGTGTCACAAATGTTTGCTAATGGTACAACTCGATTCAAGTTATAAACAGCTGTGTCTGTGTAAACGAGTTGTCGATATTCATCAATAATTGTCCGTGTCCAAACGAAAGTCGAATTAACAGATGTATTGTTTGTTTAGGTATCTTATTACCATCCGATAAACTCTTTTTTCATAACAGGTGTTATTTTCACTTGTTCTGAGTAAACATTGGTGAGTTATTTCTTAACGGGACGTGATAATTTACAGACAACTGTTTGCGAGCAATAACAGGTGGATAAACACAGATGTCCCGTAATTAAACAGCGAACGTACCACGGACGTTCGAACCGAATCACCCCGAAAACCTGGCGCGCGGATGAATACACAAGCGAATCTTTCTGTATTCACACTAGTGTTTGTCTCAAAATCTTTTGATATAAGGAAGAAATGATTTAGATATCTCATTCTGTAACCAGCCACCGCTCAGATCGGATCAGTCTTTTTGAAAAAAAAAATCAGACGTTGAGACCAAGAAATTCCGAAAACAAGACAACTAAAAGTAAGTTATTCTGTTTCATTCGTATGTTTTGTTAGGAAGTTAAAATAATTATTTCTGTTTAATAACATTATAAAAAGTTTTTTAGTTGTTTTTATTACTCGTGTGTTGTATTAAATATTTAAACAAAAAAAAAAGAGATGTCTGTGTATTCGATTTTTCGCTAGCCAGTGTTGCTAAAAATCTGTTTCAGATTAGTCTAACTGTTAATATTTGTTAACTCTGAGACTAAATTGTTATCTGTTAAGATGTTAACTCAGCTTAATAACTGTGTGTTTTATGTTAACTCAGATACTAAATTTTTATCTGTTAAGATGTTAACTCAGATACTAAATTTTTATCTGTTAAGCTGTTAACTCTGAGACTAAATTTTTATCTGTTAAGATGTTAACTCAGATACTAAATTTTTATCTGTTAAGCTGTTAACTCTGAGAATAAATTTTTATTTGTTAAGATGTTAACTCTGAGACTAAATTGTTATTTTTATTTGTTAAGATGTTAACTCTGAGACTAAATCGTTACTTTTATTTGTTAAGATGTTAACTCTGAGACTAAATTGTTATTTTATCTGTTAAGCTGTTAACTCAGATACTAAAATGTTATCTGTGTTTTATGTTAAATCCGGACATAACATTTTTTTTTATAAGACTTAACCGATTATGTAATAGGAAAAAAGACTAACGCTTATCCTTGTTGCTAGAAATTTACTCAGCCTGGATTTCAACTGATGGTACATTTCTACAAACTAAACTCGAGCGTGAGGAATATTTTTTTCACATAATAAAGAAAATTAAAGAGAACAAACCATATTTTTTAACAGTACTATACATGTAAAAATATAGAGATAATACAATCAACATATTACATTTGAAACAAGTTTATATCTTCATTATTTCTTAAACGACAGATCAGGTCGTTGGATCACAGGCTGGGTTTTTTTAATCGATATCTTTCTGACAGCGCGCGGGCAGGTCTTTGTGATATGTTAAACAAAATTATTTCCTTTCATAACAGCCTAAAAATAAGACTGTGTTTATTCTCTCTCTCTCTTGCTCTCTCTCTCTTGCTCTCTCTCTCTCTTTCTCTATCTCTCTCTCTTTCTCTCTATCTTTCTCTCTCTATCTCTTTCTCTTTCTCTCTATCTTTCTCTCTCTCGCTATCTCTCTATCTTTCTATCTTTCTCTCTTTCTTTGTATTTAATTTTATGTGTAAGTAACATTTTTTCGTTCCTACTTCACAGAAATGTCAGCAATCCAAAATGTTTGTGGCCAATGCAGCAAATCTTTTACGAGGAATCGTGATCTAACGAGACATATGCGGACAGTCCATACAGACAAGAATCATCCCTGTCGTGTGTGTGCTCAAATATTTACCAGGCCTGAGGCACTCCAACAACACATTGAATTGAGCCATGGACCCGGTGCAACGAGATCCTCCACAGTGGAAGCCATTGCACCGGGGGCGCTACAAACCCCTCAGTGGGGACCACCACTGCACCGGCGGGCGCTATAGACAACTCAGTGGGGACCACCACTGCAACGGCGTCTGCTACAAACCCCTCAGCGGGGACCACCACTGCACCAGGGCACAGTCTCACGTGTCCCCGCTGTGGTAAAACATTTACCCGCCTTGACAATTTAGGACAGCACATAAAAACAGTCCACGCAATGCCTCGTTTTAGCTGTGACATTTGTGGGAAAAACTTTACCCGACGCAGCAGTTTACGGGTCCATATAAAACAAATACACCCCACCCCTAACCACCTTTCGACCTCATGTCCCACAGCACCAACATCAGTTGCCCCAACAGATGCCACAACAACATCGAGACCGGCACACCCACAAACATTACCTGCAGGGACCACCACAGACTTATCATCAGCATCAACATCGAGATCGGGGCATCAACAGACATCAACATCATCTGCTGCAGCAGGGACCACAGACTCACTGAGAACAGCGACCTCTTCATCAATCCCCATCCCATCCCACCCACCAAAAACAGGCCAGACCAAGAAACGCCCCATGACCAATACCCACCAGTCCCATAAAAAAAACCCGTCTGCCCACTGAAGAAGACTCGTTAGATGACCTACAGGATGACATACGACAAGTCTACATTGACAACTGGGACGCAATAAAAACACACTCCAACAAACATAAATTCCTATCCACATTCACATTCTTTCACAGACCAACACAAAATATGGACTGGGACCGTCTCTTGCTCCCTGTATTCACACAACAGACAAAAAGATTTAAAATAAACTACAGTTTCCACATCATCTTGAGGCACAGAGAAACAGGCGATCTAAGATTTTTTCACTCTTCCCATAACAATACAGTCGTCTTAGATCAGCCACACTTAGTCAACAACATTACAGATTTCAAAGCTTCTCTCTCACAGTTACACGATAACGATATTGTCACACAAGCACAGTTAAACAGACTAAACACAAAATACTTTGTCGAAGCCATTCCAGCGACTTCTTTCTATCTGTACCATATCCAAGACTTTGCCATTGGCTGCTGCATACAAGACATTCCCTCTTTCATCATGGACAATCACCACATCCATACACTACAACACGACTCAAACTCCAAACATACAGTGAAAACTTTTGTTTTTTTAGGTGTCTAGCCGTTTTTAGGGGTGGTGCCGTTAAAGATGTTAGAACACCGACGCGCCGGCTAGTCGAGCAGTGGCAAACACAGCAGGGACTTAGGTCACTCATCGATTTCCCCGGGGTTAGTTTAATCGATATGCCCCAATTAGAGACATGTTTTAACGTAAATATTGACATTTTTGAATTTGACGACGAGGAAAACCTGACCCCCAAACTTAGAGGTAGTGACACTTTTAAAGATACGTTGCGTCTGTTAATGTTTAAGAACCACTTTATGTACATTGTAGATATCGATAGGGCCAGTAACTCTTTTTCGTGTCCCGAGTGCGGTAAGTTGTGGCAGGAGTATTGGCTTATGGAGCGCCATGAAAAGCGCTGTACCGGCTCTAAGCGAAGAGAAACATTTAGAGGTGGTGTGTATAATCCCCCAGAGACCATTTGGGAATTAATCGAGGAGGAGGGCATAGACGTAGACACAAAATTCATCTTCCCTTATAGAGCCACATTTGACTATGAGTGTTTTTTGAGAACACTGTAGTGCCCAGTGGTTATGCCACTGCCTACACGGCCAAACACGTCCCCCTATCTTGCTCGGTGGCTTCTAACGTCCCCGGTTTTGAGGAACCCGTGTGTTTTATCACAACGGGTGACCCGCAAGACTTGGTTAATAGGATGGCTGACCATCTGCTCAAAATTGCCGCGGCCTCTTATGAGATTCTGCGAGCGTATTTTGACGGTGTATACAAACAACTCGCGGCTTTAGAGACGATCGGTAATTCCGTGGAGCTCCTTGGTAGATTAGAGGGTTATTTGGGGCAGCTACCAGTGTTAGGTTTCAATTCGGGGAAGTATGACGTGAACGTAATACAACTTTTTCTTATCCGATATTTCAGGGGGGAAGACTTCAAATTTTTAGTCAAGAGAAATAATAATTTTATGTGTATTGCCACTAGCGAGTTAAAGTTTTTAGATATAGTCAATTACCTAGCCCCCGGTTTTAGCTATAGCAAATATCTCGCGGCGTACAATGTTAAAGAAACCAAAGGGGTTTTCTGTTACGAGTACGTAACAGATTTAGCAAAGTTAGATGAGACGGAGCTACCACCCTACTCGGCGTTTTTCTCCAAACTTAAAAACACTAACATCTCCGTCGGTGAGTACGCCGAATGCCAGAAGGTGTGGGCCGAGAACCACATGACCACGTTGCGCGATTTTTTGACGTGGAACAACAATAAAGACGTGGTCCCCTTCCTGGCAGCGTTAGACCGACAAGTTAGTTTTTACGCGCGCCTAGGTGTAGACATGTTTAAAGATGCGATCTCCGTGCCCGGTGTCACGTTTAAGTACCTCTTCAAAACCCTCCCATCCAACGTCATGTTTTCTTTATGCTCGAAGCAGGAGGCCGATTTGCATAACACCTTGCGCCAAAATATAGTCGGGGGACCTTCAATTATTTTTCACAGGTTCCACGAGCAAGGCAAAACCCTCATTAGAGGTGGCAAAACGGTTCAAGCCATTAAAGGTTTTGATGCCAACGCCCTTTATTTGTGGGCGATAATGACGGCGTTGGGTGATATATGCATTAGGGTAGACGGTTGGGACAAATACTCTCGTACCGCCTACCAGTTCCATGGGTGCCTATTCCACGGCCACCCTAACTGCCCACTAACCGTCGGTCGTGACGTTAACCCAGTCAACAACAAACCTTTGTCTGAGTTGTACGCAAAGACGGTGGAGATAAGTTCTTATTTACGGGACGATTGCGACGTTACCGTTGTCGAAATGTGGGAATGCGAGTGGCAGGCATTGAACAAAACCGACCCATCAATCCGTCGTTTTCTCAACGCCACCTTCCCTACACAGAAACCGTCTTACACAAAATGTCGGTACCCGCTGACAAAAGAAAATATTCTCGCCTCGATGCTAGACGAGACCTAGTTTGGGCTAGTCGAGTGTGACATCCATGTCCCCAACTCTTTAAAAGAACATTTCTCTGAAATGACGCCCATTTTCAAAAATGTTGACGTCACGAGGGAAGATATTGGGCCTTTCATGCGGGAATACGCCAAAAAACATAAACTCCTGACTACCCCCAGACGGACATTGATCGGGAGTTATGTGGGCAAGAAAATTCTGTTGGCAACACCTCTGCTTCGCTGGTACCTGACAAAAGGCTTAGAAGTCACATGTATCTACCGGGTGATTGAGTATACACCCGTGACGTGTTTCAAGCAGTTTGGGGACACTGTTTCGAACGCGCGTCGACAGGGTGATACAGATCCTGCCTACGCCATAACCAGCGAGACCATGAAACTGCTGGGTAACGCGGCTTATGGAAAAACATTAACCAATAAGGCGAAGCACGTGGATGTCTCGTACACGATGGGAGAGGGTACCTCTGACCAAATAAACTCACCCCGATTTAGGAAAATGACGTTAGTGACGGACGACATATTCGAAGTAGAAAAACTTAAACAGACTATATGTTGGGACCTCCCCGTCCAGATAGGATTCTTCGTCTACCAATACGCGAAATTACGCATGTTAGAATTTTACTACGACAGTTTAGATAAATTTGTAGATAGGTCAGATTTTCAGTTGTGCGAGACGGACACCGACAGCCTTTATTTGGCCCTTAGTTCAGACAACTTAGCGGACGTTGTTAAGCCCGCTATGCGACGGGAATTTTATAGCTCCTACCACCAGTAGTTCCCCGCCGAGGTATGTCCCGACCATAGACCCGTTTTCGTCGCTACCGAGGGTAAAACGCGCGCCCTTTGTCATAAATGCCGCGAACAAACCTTATTCGACAAACGGACACCGGGCCTTTTTAAATTAGAATACGAAGGCAGAGGGATGGTTTCCCTCTGTAGCAAGACATATCACTGTTTTGGTGACTATGACAAAACAACTACCAAAGGACTGAACAAACACCACAACAAAGTAGGCAAACACACTTTCTTAGACGTACTCAACACACAACAAGCACAGGGTGGGAAAAATATCGGATTCAGAGCACACAAATCCTCCATCTACACATACGAACAACACCGCAACGCCCTTTCTTACTTTTACATAAAACGACAGGTACATCGCGACAACGTCACCACATCACCCCTCAACATCTAAACTGTCTGTACACACAATACACAACACCTCTCTATTTCTTACGACGTGACGACAATGTGACGACTCCCCTCAAGGTCTGGCCTGTACCCCTGTGATATTTTTATTGTATAAAAAATCTGTGATAATGTAAATATTTTGAACACCTCCCAATATAAATATGTATTATTGTAAATATCACTATGTGAAAATATCAATGTTTGATAATGTTAAAAAAATACTGTCTTTCCTATATAATTATATATTCATTTGCTAAAAAATTACTGCATAATGTATTACGTTAAAAAATACTATATATGTACTCTTATATATTACCATATATGTTTTGCTATTACAAAAACAGTATTGAATATAAAATAAAAACTATATTAACTAAACCGCTTTTTGTTACATATATCGTCTAACTGTTCGTCTAAATGTTTGTATAACTGTTCGTCTAACTGTTTGTTTATGTCAAAATGTATATGTCAATAAATATATCGTCTAACTGTTTGTCTAAATGTTGTAAAATATGTATGTCTAAATGTATATATAAATATCGTCTAACTATTATCCTCTTCTTGTTTGTCTAACACAGCCAGAATACTACCTAAGTTGGCTATACTAAAAACAACAATAATATATTACTATATAAAAAAACAACCATCTTGCAACATTTTCCTTATATAAAAAACCTCTAAATATACACCTTGTTATCTCAAGTCCGCCATCTTGACCCTCCTCTTCTTGTTATCTCAAGTCCGCCATCTTGCCCCTGCAGCGCACCTGCAGATTGCGCTTATATAAAAAGTCATCCCGCCATCTTGCGCCTGCAGCGCGCCTGCACATTTTCCCTATATAAAAAGTCACGCGCCTGCAGCGCGCCTGCAGAATGCGACCTAAGTCCAACATCCCTACTACTTGTGTCCTATCCATCGCCAGCGTCTTCTTCTCAGCTCTTGTTCCACTGGCACTTGTCTGGTTCTTGTCATCAAATCCACATTTGTGACTTTGTCATACCATTTCAGTCCTTCTATTCTACGCAAGCACCCGTTTATAAAAGTATGTAGCTTGTTAGTTGTTGTTTTTGTTGCTCTCCATGTCTCAGAGCCATACAATAGGACTGACTTGACGTTTGAGTTCAAGATTCTTATTGTCATGTTGGGCCTTAACATTGACCATCACTTTTTCCCGTGTCCAATAAAGACTATCAATGTTGTCGTTCTTTCATCTGAAGTTGTTGAAGGATTATGCTCCACAGGGAGCTAGATGGTAATGAATGAATCAGGATTTAAAACAAGTCTTTCATCAACCTACCTACTAATCCCTACACACATACCTACCAATCTACTTACTCACATACCTACACACATACCTATATACCTCCCTACACATATACTTAAATACCTACACACATACGTATCTGCCTACCTACACACATACATATCTACCTACCTACACACATAATCACTTACCTACCTACACACATATCTACCTACACACATACCTACCTACCTTTATACCTATCTATCTACCTACATATATACCTATCTATCTACCTACCTACACAGTACTTACCTACCCACACATACCTACCTGCTTCCTACTTACACACATATCTATCTACCTACCTACACAGACAAAAACTACAAAACTTGCAGAAAACAACACTTCAGCTCTTCATTGGAACATCACTAATTGAAAACGTAAATGAACACAGAACTCTAGGTATTACCGTTGACCAACACCTAAGTTGGAACTTACATGTACATGCACTCACAAAGCAAACAGCACAAAATGTTTACCAATTAGCCAAAATTAAACATTTCCTGGATAAGGAGGCAAGGAAAATGTTCTACATATCTCATATACAAACGCATCTAGACTATTGTTCCACAATCTGGGATGGCTGTTCAGTCTCCAACACAAAAAGGCTCCACTCGCTTCAAAAACGCGCAATGCGCCTTTCTGCTGATAAACACCAATCACATTGTATAGATTTATATAATTATCTTCAAATATTTCCCCTCAGTAAGCGCTTCCTATTTAACAAAGGGGCATTTATTCACAAAATCCTGTCACAGAATGCTCCAAAGTATCTTTGGCCGCTTTTAAAATATAATGAAAGACGTAGTCAGCGCTTATACAAATTACAGGTACCCAAGCCCAGGATAGACCTATTTAAGACTAGTTTGGCTTACTCAGCTGCTCATCTTTGGAACAATCTTCCCAATGACCTGAAAAACACGCACAGTCCTTACTCATACAATCGTATACTGTTCAAATACTTTATGAGTGCTGATTATATGCCACCCTAACTGATTGTGTTGTACTTTTATCTAATATACTGAATGGAGGCGCTGATGATCTAGTTATCATTACAATATACTTATTCTTAATATTATATTCTTAATAACTTATATTCTTAATTTTATGATCAGGTACTGTTAATGTATGCTATATTACTTCCTTGTAATGTTGCACTGCCCTTACATTAATACTTTCAGTACGCTGGATAATGTTTGAGTAACAGTAATAAAAGATAAGCAAGAGGAAGGAAGAATGCAAGAGGGGACTGTGCCCGATTTTCAACCCTTCGCAAATTAATTGCTTTCGTATATGTCTATCTAGCTATCTACCTAGTCTGATTCTGGTCTTGAGTTTGGGACGCAAAGGCAGCGAGGAAAGTAACTGTTTACCCCACCTCATCTTGATGAACCTAAAAAAAAGTCCCAGAGTCATTCAGTTGCACACCGTTTGAAAATTTCAAGAGTTCTTATAACATACTTCTGAATATGTCTCAAATCACTAATTTACTGTACGAAGAATTCGATTTTTATGTCTTGTTGTTGTTGTTTTTTTTAATGTTTATTTTTATTTTTTTTTTAATTCATTATTATTATTATCATTTTTTATTTTATTTTATTTTATTTCTTTTAAATTTTATTTTAAAAACGTACTTTAATTATGATGATTATTGCAAATGTAATGTCACTTTTATAATGATAAATGCCTTAATTATGCTTATAGTAAATGTGAGGATGAAAGGATATAGTATACATGATGAGAGAGAGGAAGGGCAGAATGTCAGACGGGCCTGCGTGCCCAATTCTTAACCCTTTGAAAATATAGTTCGTTCGTTCGTTCGTTTGATCGATGTATAGCAACCTAATACCTACTTACGCACATTCATAATACCTACTTAAATAATACCTACCCACCTATACACAAATTTACCTACCTACCTACCTACATACCTATCTACCCACTTACCTACATACATACCTATCTATCTACCTACCTACACACATATCTATCTTCCTAAATACCTACCTACAAACTAACCTAAATATCTACTTACTTACACACATATATATCTATCTACCTACTTACACACATACATATATCTATCTACCTACCCACACATATACTTATGTATTATTTACCTACCTCCACACATACCTTACTAACTACCTACCTACTATCTACTTACCTACTTTCTACCTACCTACTTATCTATCTATCTATCTATCTATCTATCCATCCATCTGTCACCCTTTTTTTTTTTTTTTTTTTTTTTTTTTTTTTTCCTCGCTTGAGGTCGCATATTTTTTTCCTCGCATGAGGTCGCATTGTCCCCGCCCAAACCCGGCTCTGGTCAAGACCACATGTCCCAACACACGAAGACCCAATGACACCATGTGTCATTGTAGTGGTCTTCTATGTTCTTACACAAAGGACCTCATGACATAAATGTCACTACTGGTCCCTATAGAAGGATTAATGAAACTAAGTTAAAAAGTACAAAGGGGAATAACAATGTTATTAGCGCCCTTTACAGGTTTAGTGAGTTAAGAGAACACAGAGCAGAGTAAAACGCACGTGAAAATAGTGACTAGAGGTAAACAGTTATGTAGCACAGTTCACGGAGCTAACAGCTTACAATTAAGCGTGCCGATTGGTGAGTGAACTGAACAACGGACCAATCGTATTAACTAAAACAACTTTTGGACCATCAGATAGGAAATTGAAGGACGATTGGAGATCAGTCCAGATATTGACGCGCTACTGAGCGGTCAAGTTTATAGAGTCCTACCAGAGAAGTTGACGGAGCAAGTCCAGTTTGGCTGGGCTCTCGTGTTTTCATTTTGGACTTAGGCGTTTTCCAGGATTGTTGTGTTAGTCTTAGCTGTGTTAGCTAGGCTAACTTTTGTGACTTTGTTTTGCTTTAATTTGGTTTTTCAACCAAGAAAAAGAAAATATAATGCCTGCACCCATTGTGCCTGTCATTCCAATAGATTTGAATGAAGATTTAGAAGGAGGTGCGCTCCACAGACCAGGGACACTGGTTATAACAATTACAGGGCCGCAAGCCAACAGGGCGTCATATTCCCTAATAACAAGCATATTAGCTGGACCAGCCGGTGTCGGCCTGAGTGGTGTTGCCACGTTGTACCGTTTTGCGAGTCCATACAAATGGTATGCTACACTAACAGCAGCAGCCCAGCTAAAACACTATAAAGGCCTACATGGAAAAAGACTTGAGTGGACCAACCCACAGATGACCATTCAGATTGAACATCAAGATAAGGAAAGATCCAAGGGCATGCTGCATTGGATGCCCCCCACGATGAGGCCCGAGGCAGTAAGAAGGGTAGCGGCAGAGGTATCGGGGGATAAAGATGCAGAAGTTTATAGAGTAAAAAACGCCCACGACATGTGGAACTTCTCATACAAGCCGTCCGAACACCAAATACCGCACTTTGCACATTTGAAAGCTGCAGAGGACAAAGTTTTGAGAATCTGGGTGGCCTTGCCTGGACGGAGAATACAGTGCGCGGTGTGCGGGCAGGATGACCACTGGGTCAGCCAATGCCCAAAGAAAAGAGCGGCCCCCACCCAGGTTAAGAAAACAAGAGAAGAGGAGGCTGCTGTTGAAAAAAACGCCGGCAGAACAGAGCAGGGCAGATGAGCCCCCTGCCCTAGAGAACCTCCGAGCGGACGTTGATAGTGAAGGCTTCCAAGAGTTTCTCTCCAAAGAAGAGAGAAGAAATAGAAAGAGACTACTGCTCCAGGCAACAGGACCTGTGAGAAACAAAGAAGTCAAGAGAAACGAGAGCAGGTCACCAAAGAAAAGCTCCCCAAGCAGAAAAAGCCTACCGCCGTCACCAAAGGCGCCCACAGAGCCCTCCCCGAGATGGACCGTGTCGACACCTGTCGTTGACGAGCGCCCCATGTCAGCCCCTAGCAGCCCGAGAAGAAGATCCTCAGCAAGAACTGAATTTCTAGAAGGACAAACACCTGTGAATACCCAGGCCTCCTCCTGTTGGGCGACAGAGACAGAAGAAGACGATATGGAGGCCATATTGTCACAGACGGGCCTCTTCATTGATGGACAAGCTTTTTGAAGACGTCAGTGAATAATGGACTTACCTTTACACGTCTTCCTTCCCGGCACTGGGGCCCAGTGTAACCAGGTATCCAGTGTCAGACATGTGTGCCTCCTTTTTGGACAAGTAGCAAGACTCGCCAAAAGTTTTGTAAAATTGAAAGTAAATAATGAAAACAACTATAGTTTAGGTTGTGTTAGTTATGATTTGTGTTTTGAGTCTTTTAAAAAATATGTAAGTAGTTTTTTGATGTTTTATTTCTTCACACTACACACTTAACAAACAACATGCGCACAGTTTTATTTAGGCAGCCAACCCTTCTCCCTGTCAGGGCGGAAGGGGCTGACAACGCAGCGTCGACTGCGTTAGGCCCTAATCATCAGGGCAAAACGACCTTTAGCCAGCGATCAGTCACTAATGTGTCGAGTAGTCATTTTACAGACAACGGTCAGCCCCTATGCACCGCTTTGTCAACAAGTGCAAGCACGGATGTGTTGGGTAGCTTGGTAATGACAGATAACGGTCAGCCCTCAAGCACCGCTCTGTCAAGCAAGTTATGTGCAACAGGTGACCAACCTACCACTTTGCCAGGGTCATCACTTATAACATATAATAAACCGTTAAGAAGTTATCCTTTGCTGAGTACTCCACCTGTAGTGAGTAGCCAGCCTCAGATCACTACTCCGCTTTGTAATTCTACAGACGGTTCGCAAGCCCCCGTTTTGTCAAATAGTTTAGATATGGCAAGTGGCCACTCTGCCACTTTGCCATGTAGACAGTTTGTGACAAGTGGCCAACCCTCAGATACCACTTTGTCAAGCAGCCTAGTTGTTATATCCCTCAATGTCAATGGCTTGAGGAATAAACTGGACCATGTAATTAAACTAATGAAAAGAGAGAAACCCGACTTTTTGTTCTTGCAGCAAACGGGGATTACTTCTAGGTATCATGCCGACCAGATAGTAATTAGATTAGGTCTGAAACATGGTTGGTTCGCCCGGGGCACCTGCCATGGGGGTACTGCCATCCTCCAGATAAATGAAGATTGGGAAGCAGTACATTATAGAACAGACAATTGTGGCAGAATTGTTATTATACAAATACAAAATAAACACAATAAACATGACACACACACACTTATCAATATATACGCACCTGCACTATACACTGACCAACCCAAATTTTACGACGGACTGTATGACACTATAGATAAGCACTACAAAGGAACTAGAATAGTGTTAGGAGGAGATTTTAACTGTGTTTTGGCCAATTTAGACAGTAGTTCCTTTGGACCCGTATCCCAGAGAAAGAAAATTCAAATTCCCCTATCAGTACGACATTTACAACCCATCCTTGACAAACATGACCTAGTAGACGTTTACAGAAAACTACAACCGAACACACAAGCTTTCACATTTCACGACAGGACAAACCCTTATTTTAGACAGGCCTCAAGACTAGACAGAATATACGCAACAAACAGTTACAATATACACAAAACTCACCACATAAAAAACACGCTTAAATTCACAGATCACGAAGCAGTATACACAATATTAAGTACGGGACACACATATACAAAATTAAAGAGATCCCCGCATTGGAAATTCAACAATAACTTGCTAACAAATACCTTCTTCACAGACACAATAACACAACTTATTCAGGGTTACACACAGGATATCCCCAATAACAACATTGCAGAATATTGGGACCTGTTAAAAAACACAATAAGGGATAGAACACAGACTTTAGCAACAACAATACACAGGGCTTTTAAGAGGGAACAAAATATATTAGAAGATGCAATAAGTTTAACAAAACAGATAGACAAATCTAACCCACACATTCATTCTTTAGAAGAGCAGTTAGACCTGTACAAACAACACACATACCAAGGAGCTCTTCTCAGGTCAAAATTAAATACTATTACACAAGAAACACCCAGTAGACAGTATTTAGCGATTGAACAAAATGTACAACACAGTAGACAAATCCACGAAATAGTTGATATGAATGGGAAACAACAGACAGAAGACATTAATATTAGACACGCCTTTTTTGAATATTACACAAAATTATACACTAAAGAACCAACTAATGTAAACACACAGGATAAATTTCTACACTACACAAAACGTTTAAGTGATGATGAGAGCAAGAAATTAGACGAAACTTTAACTTTAGAAAACTTAAGGGAAGCAATTAGTACTTTCCAGAAAAATAAATCACCCGGCCCAGATGGGTTAACGGCAGAATTTTACTTTTTCTTTTTCCCAATTTTAGGCCCCCTTTTAATTAAAGTGTTTGAGGAAGCCTTCCAGAAAGGAGAGCTTCCGAATAGTTTGAATGAATCTTTTATCACCTTAATACCTAAAGATAATGCTGACAGAAAGTCAATAAAAAATTACAGGCCTATTTCACTTTTAAATACTGATTATAAAATTTTGGCCAAAGCTCTCACTCTGAAGCTTAAATTATTCATGAAAAATTTGGTACATCCTGACCAACAATGTAGTGTACATGGTAGGAACATTTGTAGACATACACACTTCATAAGGGATTTCATTACATACACGCATGATAGACAGTGTCAAAGTGCAATATTATCACTAGATCAGGAAAAAGCCTTTGACAGGGTATCACATTCCTTTCTACACAAAACTTTACAAGCAAACAATATAGGTACTTATTTTAGAACATGGATAGGGATCTTATATAAAAAACCCCATAGTAGATTACTAATTAATCATAGTTTAAGTGACCCGGTTAGGCTGACACGATCGGTGAGGCAAGGCTGTCCTTTGTCTCCCCTGTTATACGTTTTAACACTAGAGCCAGTGCTGGAAAAAATAAGACAAGATGTAAACATCACGGGGACCTTTGTACCCGGGCAGGGGGAAAGAAAATCATTAGCGTACGCTGATGATACTTTATTTCTTCCAGCAACTGTAGATTCCATAAGAAAGATATTAGAAACCTTTACAGAGTTTGGATACGCTAACGAATCCAAACTAAATATTCAAAAATCTAGTTTAATGGGTTTAGGTAAATGGGCAAATAAAACAGATTTTCCCTTTCAGTTAACGCAAGTTAACAGAATCAAAATTTATGGGATAAATTACTCTTGTAACCCCAATGACCCCAATACAGAGACATGGATAAAGTTAGTAGATAAAATTCAAAACATGTTAGAGAAATATAAATATAAGACAGCTACTATTTTTGGGAGAAGTATCATAGTGAACTGTTTCATTATGCCTAAAATTATATATACAGCTAATATTCAGATTATGCCAAAGTCAGTGGCAACTAAGATAAATGTACTAATTAGGAACTTCATTTTTAAGGGCACCTTTAAAAGCATTAAACATTTAACCCTAATACAGCCCAAACATAAAGGGGGGATAGCTTTACAAGACATCAACACTAAGATTAAAGCTTTAAGGGTTAAATATATAGGGGAGATTATAAAAAATCCAGATCTTTACCCATTAGCACATTACTACATTGGACTTAGGTTAATTAAATTACACAAGTTAGAAAATAATCAACCACATTTCTTTGGGACCCCACCACCCTTTTATAGGATATGCTTACAACATCTAAAAGGAAACGAACAGTTAGTGAAACAAGACACCAAACTCATATATAAATTACTAGTTGCAGCACAGGAACCCTATTTAGGTACACGGATTAAACGAGGGTACAATCTTTTCATAACAGACTACACACAAAGCTTCTCAAACATTCATGCAATAGACATCAAGCCACAAGCCAAACAAGTTACATTTAGGTTACTGTACGGTTTAACACCTATCATGAGTAAGCATTCAGCAATGAAAGCAGGCAAGGCGCCACCAAGGTGTAAACTGTGCAGTAACAACGCAATAGAAACAGAGGACCACTTGTTTTACACTTGTAGGACAGTGGTCCCGACAATAAACAAACTAAGAACACTGATAGCTTCCAAAACACCGCAATCACTCAACATGTATCAAGCGGTCATGTTGAATACTTTACCGACTCTGCCGAGACAGACGGAGCTTAAACTCTTAACTTTATTAACAGAATTTAGATACTTAGTTTGGACATGTAGGAATAGGGCAATACATGACGGCATACATTATGACAGTAGAATTTTTTCACAAATATATGAACAAACAACACATAACATAATGGAACAAATTTAAATTTAAATTGAAATTTTTTTGATGGTTTAAATAAATAATTATTTGACCTTTTTGGTCATCACACAAAGCAGGTAGCTTTGTTTGTACATACTTCATAACATATGTCCTCATCTCATGTCATCATCAATGTACCATCAACCATTTCATCTCATTCATGTAGTATAACACATACTTGTGTGT